>JACMZG010001870.1:0-207129 GCA_018340805.1 Microvelia longipes | reverse complement strand
TATTATGAAATATACATATAAAATAACAAATACTATCTATAAGGAAAGAAACACAATAAAGATGTAAATAGTACCCCCAACTTATAGAGCTTTATGCGCTTTAAATAATCTATTAAATTTCATTAGTATTTTCATATCGCAATCCAATTGTCAAATATGACTTTATTATTAATTCCCTTTTATAAATGTTTTTAGGTCTTAATTTCATAATTATAATCCCTTGAGGTATGTAGCTTCTTAAAATAAATAAAATAAATATAATTATATTATTAAATCCCGCTAATAGTAAGATCGTCGTAATGGAAACCATTACCACAACCAGAAGAACCCATAATAACAAACTCCTGGCAACCACCTTGAATGGGCAAAGATCTAACTCCAAAACTGGACGTCTCACAAAGAGTATTGTCCAACATTCTTGAAAACCTTAAAGCAAGGACCAGGAAGAGAAGCTATAATTGACAGCATCGCATATAACAGGACATTGTAAATGCGATAGACTACTTGAAACAGAGTTTAAATCTTAATAACCCAACAGGTATAGAATGGTAGTGCAGACAATTACAAACAACAGACGTCTAGCACTCATCGTATCGGCCGTTCACTTCCTATTGGCTTGACAAACATAAGGCTCCGACTCATGAACCTATGAATATCCCAAACGAGATTAATCTGCTCCTTCAAATAATAACAAAACAAAAAAAACTTACACCACTTCTAGACAAAACTTTCGGCCGAACATTATTAAATTTATACAAAGAAATGATTTTGGTAAAATTAACTAAAATTGTTAACAAACTCACTTCAAGTGTCGTGACCACCCATAGCCGCACAGCATAATTCAAACTGCGCTAAAATATCTCAAGATACAATACATAAGAAATACTAAGTACGAGTGTTAAAAACTACACAAAAACCAAAAAGAATTATCTTAATTTTCCAAGATATTTAAACGAAAAAAAAATAAGATTCATCATGCAATAGTTTAGTCGTCACGCCCGTACATGCAGAAAAGAATATATCTCATTACTGAAGAGACAAAAAAAAAAAAAAAAAAAAAGAAAAAAAACAAATAAAATTATGTGATTTTTCAATTCGAAAGAGGACTAACTGGCGGATAGTGGCAAGATAAGCCATAGCGAGAGTCAGTGGCAAGGGAGTAGCAATAGCGAGTCCGAAATGGCGGGAAAAGTTCCGAAGTACTTGGTACCAGATTTAAATAAGTAATATTTGTTGTCTATGCAAGACAATTTTGTTGAAATGATTAAGTAGCTATAAGTGACACATTACGGCCTGACTGCGTTCAAACTCTATGTTTTCTCCCTTATTCCCCAGTTTTACGGCTAAAAATAGAAAATCCAGTCTAAATGTGTCAGAGCGGTCTCGAGAGATCCCTTCAGCTATTAATCGACACATGATTAATAGTTCAGTCTGTCCAGACGTTTACAGCGTCTATTCTATTTTCTAACATCGTCTCCATTCCAGATCTGTTTACGTCAGTTAGAGAGTTTGAAATCTGATGGTAAGCATTTGGTGCATAAAATTAATTACTCAAGATATTCTAGTTAAGTAATTGATTCTTCTAATAGTAATTAATTAAGCAATCGTCTGAGATCACTTTAATTATTTAAACATTTGTTTACTTATTATATAAAGAAAGTCTATAAAGCCTCGGGAGTTAAATACTTTGGTTCCCTCGGCTTACACCTTAGGAACCAACTAACTGCTCAGCAACTCGAAATATAAAAGCATACTACTCTGGTGCATAAATAACTATTAAAATCAAAGTAATAAATTTGTATCTGTCCTCGTATAACCATAGGTACATAGGAAAAATATTATGTTTGCCAAAAAATCCGTCCCGGGATGTCACCTAAATTATCCGTTTCAGTGTTTTAAAGGCTTCTTAAGTTGTTCTCACGAAGTTGTCTATGTGTGTGTCTTCTATGTCTGTGTTAGCCTTCTAAGGGGTTTTAACAAAGTTGTGTGTGTGAGGTGGTAAACTTGACGAATCACCCAACCGCCACACGTGAAATGAAATTGACAAATACAACCAGCAAAATGCCTGCGCTAGAATATTATAAGGTAGAAAATAATCTTAAATCCAAGTGGAAGCAAAAGGGTTCAAGCAAAACTCCTTTTTATTAGGTGATCCCAATTACTACAATAGTACTGGCACAACTATCACTTGAGAAGGTTTCTTAGATTCTTTAGACGTGTAGGAAGATTTGAGGTGAATTCGAAAAGGTTTTGTGGATGCCTCAGATTTGAGGAAGATGTATCAGATTAATAACTAATAATAGAAATTACGTAAATATCATATTTGAATCTAATTTTATCTGAAAATTCCCTGATATGTTTGGTGTCAGTGCGCATTATGAATGTTGTGTAGCCTTTAAATGCTTTGTTGTGAGTGATGTTCTGTAACCAACTCATTCTGGTGCACTTTAAAGGCGCAGGTATCTTTTGAGTGACCTCAACTTTCAGAGATACTGCCATAGAGAGATAACCTTTCTTTAAATAAATTTGACCTCGTTCAGATTTAAACAGTATGTTCAGATGAGTAAACACAAGAGGTGACCAAGGTAAACAACACTGGACAGACAAATTTGAAAGTGAGGAAGAGAAGTAGGGGAGGAGGTTAGAAAGGAGATTTTTCGTTTTTAATAACTTTCTTTTTTTTAAAAAATTATACAGAATTCATGTTTAAAAATGGCACAAAGGATTGAGTGCCACACTAGAGGATAGGCCTGTATAAAATGTTATTGAGGAACAGTGTAAGTTTGGATGCACAGCAGCCAACTTTCAGTATTTACCACATGGTTTTACTAAGCATGGTTCTATATTTTTGACGAGAACAGTTTGTTTGATCGGGCCAGGAATTAAAACTGATAAAAGAGATCAGACTCTTATATTATAAACTTGATAACTGTATCAAGGTTAAACTAGAAAATATTTATTTACAAATAAGAAAAAAACAGACTTAGTTAAAGTAGTCAGATCACGCTCAATGAAAATATGTTAGTTTCATGAAGATATCCAAAATAAATTGTGGGGCCTCTTACAGTGATCCCTGGTCGCGGCTGGGGCTGCAAGAGTTACAACTCTGTAGTATAAACACTGCGGGAGTTATGCGAGACAGAGACACGACAGACAGCTGGATAAAACACGATAATGATACGACATGATAATGTCTGGATGGGATAATTATCTCGGTTTCTAATTTCATGGAGAACACAATACTTTTCCTAAATACCTACGATACTAGGTAAGGACAAGTTACAATACAATCCATGAAAAAACTTATTAGCGTACACTTACCTTGTTAAACTAAACTACTACTTAAATGGCACCGGCTAAAGCTAGTCGAATCAGGTTATGACAGGTAAAATTAGAGTTTTATATAAATTGAACCTTAAAACGTTTTCTCAGCGACCTAATATAATGAAGTTATAACTAAACTTGCTTTATACATTTTGGATTAGTACCAAATTTCAAAAATTAATTTTAGGCTCCTCTAAAACCTTGATAGGTGCACTCCACTAGTTTTTTTTTCATTAAATAAATATATGAATAAACAAACAAATCAGAATAGAAAAGTTAGTAAGGAAACACAGAATGTAAGAAGAATAAAACTAGGCCGACTAGATAAGTTTAGAAAGCAAAAGCATGTAAATGTCCTCCATTACACGGCACTGTGTATATTTCAATTTGCTAGGATGTGTTTGTTGCTTTATAAGTACCCGGCATCTTAAATATTCCAATTTTCAAACCAAATATCATATTTTCAAACATTGTATCTCATCTCATTAAATTTGACCTGATCTTGTTTAACCTTATCCTGATCTCATAGCTTTCCTGATATTATTTAAATTATTCAGATCTCATTAAGCTTGTCCTGACTTAATTTAAATTATCACTTATCATCATTAAAGCTGACTAATACACTCACTAAATTCATAACCGCTTCATCGCCGATCTCATTAAGCTTGCCGATATTATTAAATACTTAGTCCTGTCTCATTAAAGGCTTTTCCTGATATTATTTAACTTATCCTAATCTCATTAAGCTTGTCCTGATCTCATTTAACTTATCCAGATCTCATTAAGCTTGATCTGAATCTAATAATTTAATACACTTCGATCCCTGATCTCATTAAAGCTGTCCTGATAACTAGTTAAAACCACTTTCCTGATTCATTAAGCTAGTACCTGATATTATTTAACTTTCATTTCCTAATCTCAAACCTAAGCTGTCCTGAATTCATTTAACTTATCCAGACTCCTCATAAGCTTAAGATCTGATCTTATTTATCTATCCTGATTATCATTAAGTTTTCCCTGAATAATTTAACTTATTTGATTTCATTAGGGCTTTTTCCTGATAATATTAAATTACATTCCAGATCTCACTCTAGCTTGTCCTGACTCATTAACTATTCTGACTCATTAAGCTTGAATCAGATCTTAATAAACTATCCTGATCTCATTAAGACTTGTCCTAGACTTATTAAAACTTTCCAGATCTCATAACTTGATCTGATCTTAATTTAATCTACTCCTGAATTCTCATTCAGTTTTCCTGTATTATTTAACTTATTCTGATTCAAAAGCTTTTCCTGATATTAATTTAACTAACCTAATCTCAATAAGCTTGTCCTGTATCTCATAACTTATCCAGATCCATTAAGCTATCTCGATCAGATCTTATTAAACTTATCCGAATCTCATTAACTTGTCTCTGATTTTTTACAACTTATCCAATCCTCCATTAAAGCCATTCATCTGATCTTTTATTAACCTTTCTGATCCAATTAAGCTTGAGGCGTCCGATCTTATTAACTATCCAGATCTCATTAACCTTGAGCTGAAATTAATTTAACTTATTCTGATTCATTAAGCATTTTTCCTGGATAATATTGAAATATCCAGACTCCATATAAGCTTGATCTGAATCTTAAATTATAACTTATCCTGACTATTCATTTAACAGTTCTTCCTGATATTATTAACTTATTTTGATTCATTAGCGCTTTTCCTGATATTTAAAAATATCAGACTCATCTAAGCTTGTCCTGATCCTCTTAACGTATCGAATCTCATAACTGATTGATCTTATTTAACTTATCCTGATTTCATTAATTTCCTGACTATATTAACTATTTTGAATTTCATAGCTTTTTCGCTGATATATTAAATTATTCAGATCTCATTAGACTGTCCTGACTCTCATTTAACTTATTCTGATCTCATTAAGCTTGACAGATCTTTATTAACTTTCCTGCATCTTCATAAAGGCTTGTCCCTGAAATTATTTAACTTATCCAAGATCTCATAAGTTGATCTGATCTTATTATAACTTATCCTGTTCATTAAGTTTTCCTGATATTATTTATCAACTATTTTGATTCATTCAGGCTTTCCTGATATTCAATGTTTAACAATTATTTCAGAATCTCATTAAGCATGTTTCATATCTCATTTACTTATCTGATCTCATTAAATTGATCAGATCTTATTTAACTTATCCTGATCTCATTAAGCTTGTCCTGATCTTATTTAACCTTATCCAATCATTAACTTGAATCTGATCTTATTTAACTAATCCAGAATCTCATTAAGCTGATCTGATCTTATTTTAACTTATCCTGATCATTAAGTTTTCCTGATATTATTTAACTTACCTAATCTCATTAAGCTTGTCCTGATCTTATTTAACTTATCCAGATCTCATTAAGCTTGATCAGATCTTATTTAACTTATCCTGATCTCATTAAGCTTGTCCTGATCTTATTTAACTTATCCAGATCTCATAAGCTTGATTTGACCATTATCCTAAACTTATCCCTTATGGTATTGATCTTTATAAAGCTTATAACTGACCTTATTAAACTTATCCTGGTCTCACAAACTTATACTGACCTATTAAACTTATCCTGGTCTCACAAAACTTATACTGACCTTATTAAACTTATCCTGGTCTCACAAAACCTTACTGACCTTATTAAACTTATCCTGTCTCACAAAACTTATACGACCTTATTAACTTATCCTGATCTCATTAAGCTTGTCCTGATATTATTTAACTTATCCAGATCTCATTAAGCTTGATCTGATCTTATTTAACTTATCCTGATTTCATTAAGTTTTCCTGATATTATTTAACTTATTCTGATTTCATTAAGCTTTTCCTGATATTATTTAACTTATCCTAATATCATTAAGCTTGTCCTGATCTCATTTAACTTATCCAGATCTCATTAAGCTTGATCAGATCTTATTAACTTATCTGATCCATTCCTGATCTTATTTAACTTATCCAGATCTCATTAAGCTTGATCTGATCTTTTTTAACTTATCCTGATCTCATTAAGCTTGTCCTGACCTTATTAAACTTATCCTCTCATAAGCTTGACTGTTATTAAACTTATCCTGTCTCACAAAACTTTTACTGACCTTATTAAAACTTATCCTGGTCTCACAAAACTTATACTGACCTTATTAAACTTATCCTGGTCTCACAAACTTACTGAATTAAACTATTTGAATCTCACATCTAGTTATATCCACAAACATCGCTTGCCAATTCTACCAAATTCACGCCTACCCACTGTAGTTAATTAAACGCGCCGCTAACTCCTTAAGCAAATCCAAAGATATGTTTAATATATCTTTACTCGACTAAAATCCTTTTTAAAATCCATTCAGAATTAAATTTCTCAATTTGAAATAGATATTAAGCTCAGTATATTTATAACTAATACTATTTTAAAATATTAATTTTATCAGATGAAATTTACAAATATAAAATATGGGTACAGTGTACCTCGAAACATTTCCTCACCTTAATGGATTCGCCAACTCATTCAAAACTCTCTCAATATATAATAAATATTTTACTTTATTTAATGTATATTTTATATTTTATGTATATTTTAGTTTATACAGAAAGGGGAAATTAGTCTTAAATCGAGCAGTCGCCCGTCGACCTGTTATGCTCAATACCAGGCACTTAATACTCGACAAACACCGTATACAAGTCGTAAACAAATTAAATTTGGTCTACTTGTTTCTTACATCCAGGGACGCACATGTACCAAATTGAAATTCAAATGTTTCATTTGTTTTTAATGAATTTGGAAATATTTCTGGCATAGTGGATGGCAAGCCTAGCGAATTTCCTTCAAATGATTGCTTTATTGCCCCCTAATCCAGTTGTTGCTGAGGTTTGCGGTTTATTCCTTATAGTAGGAACTGCAGCACTTTTGCTTGTCTGTCATGCAAGGACAAAAGGATTCCTTTGTATATCTATACTATTCATTGATGATGTAATTTATGAACCATTATTATTATTATTTGGTTGTTCAAAATAATTCTGACCCTTGTTAAAATAATACTGCAGTGCAACAATTTAGACACTTATACCGAGCTTAGTTTATGCTAATCTACAAAATAATTTAGCCAATTTTCTGTGAAAAATTCTGGCGCCATAGTCCGCATGTCAGGCGAATTTCCTTTGCAATGCGTGTTTCGCACTTAACAATTTATTTCTTGCTTAAGGTACTGGTTTTTGATTTATATCTTCAGCAGTTCCTCAATTATCAAGCTCTACCATGTTTTTTAAAGGAAATGCGCATTTTATTCAGTCAGTTATACAAAACTATGGCTTTAAAATTGGCAGTGCACAGCATTATTTGCAATATTTTAATGCTCAGATGGTTTCATGGTTGGTTTCTTTAACAGTTCGTGCCCATCCTAGGGTTAATTTAAATAATATTTATCCCTTTGAAAAATATACTGTTAACAAAAAATTGTCTAGAAATACACTTAGAGCTACCATCAAGACGTACAAACACACATACAGAAAGACAACCATCAGATAGAAAATCTCAGACAGGTGGTAAAACACTTGAAACGGCTGACGAAATCTTCCTTTCTGACTTGTAGTGCAAACACAATACTTTTCCTATATACCTACGGTATAGACGAGGAAAAGAAAAAATCTGATAAAGTAGCATTAGTTTGTTTATACTAAACATATTTACATTGTGATATAAACAAATTAAATTAAACTAATCTTACCTTTTAATATTAATTAATTTAAACCCATTCAATTTAAGGATTCACTCTGATATTTTTTTAAATTATTCTAGTCCAGTGTTATACAACAATAATTCTCAATAAGCATCTTTTATTAATTTAAAATAGTTGCATTTTATTAATTTTCATTATTGGTGTGTTATTAGGTTTATTTTTAATGTGTTTATTGGTGTTAGTTTTAATTTATTAAGTGTTGTTGCTCTAATAAGACCTCGTGTTTTTATTCATCTGTAAAAAGCGATGTTAAAATAACACGTGCTGATACCTAGCGGCTTTTTATGCTAACTAATTGTATTACACTTGCCTTTTTCCCCGATACCAAGCGTCTCCTTGACGCTGCACTGAACTGACCCGTGCATGAAGACCGAAACTCCCCCCCAGTTCCCCCTTCCTATTATATCGCTGACGCACCTCCCCTTTTCACCCCTCCTCTTCCTGAGTGGGGGCACCCCTCTATCTATTTATCCTACTAAAATGTTTGTTTTACTGCCCCATGACTAGAGAGTTTGTAATTTTGACCTCCTCTGTGTTTTGCCTAGATATAGACCGCACGGTGCCTTCTTGTTACCTCATTATAGCCTGTTTGATTATTTTCCTGTTAAATAGAGATCTATGATGCTTGATTTTTGTTGATATTTTTTGTCGTCGTTACAGAAGTGTGAAAAGAGTTGACAACTCCTTCTTCCTGTATGCCTATGAACATAGAGATATTATTATCTATCTAGATATTATTATATATATAGACCGATTATTATCGTTTGAATTTGAAACATCAAAAAGTAGCCTGAACACCTTGTGTATTAGTATGATAAAATAAACATTAAAAAACAAAGAAAGTTATATAGTACAACGTTTATAATAGGAAACAAAACCTAAACAATGCGGTAAAAGCTGACTATGATTGTTTTGTTATAACCTTAACTTGCTCTTAGAGGAGGTATAAATGAGGTTACACAGTAGCCCCTGAGAGCCCCAAAAAGATTTTTCAGGTCTCTCAGTGTATTAAGATAGGCTATGCCCCCTCTAGTATACATATATCTCTATGCCTAAGAATGTCATTGCTAGATCTGCAATGACATCTTGTACTTACTTGTAGTTTTGTCAGATGTGGCCCTTGAAATGGAATTGCAGCTTTGTAAAACATATTATTGCTTGGTATATCCTAACGCCCAATATATTAATCCTAGTTTTCTGCATATTTTAATAGCTATGTCCTTAACTAATTTAACATAACTTATTAAAATGCATGTATTAAAAAAAATTAATATAATTTGTTAACAAGAAAATTGCACAACATACACATCAAATAAAAATCATACAATTTACAATCAGAAATGTTTAACTTAACAATCGATATTCAAAATTTATATGCAATCTATATTTACAATAGACGTGACAGCTGGGAAGTCCATAAGTTGGGCGAATTCCCATTGATATGCGAGCTTCCTCGCTCAAAGCTCTATTTCTTGCTTAAATGTATGCTTTATGTTTTATTATTGTGTTATAAAAATAGCTATGAAATTCTGCCAACATGCGGACCACCTTGCCAGAACTATTGTATGAAGGAAATTCTGCCAACATGCGGACCACCTTGCCAGAGGTGCCTTTCTTGATATTGAGGGGGCATTTGATAACACAACTTTCCAAACTATACTCTCCTCTTTGAGAGAGCGTGGTGTTGAAGAATCTGTCTGTAGATGAATAGCCACTATGCTTCTCAGTAGAAATGTTATAGCTTCTGTGGCTGAAAGACGGCTGAAGTGTGGAGTTTTGTCTTCTTTTCTGTGGAGTCTTGTGGTGGACGGCAAGTCTTGTGCTGTCTTAACAGTAAAGCTTCTTTGTCATAGGGTACGCTGATGAAATAGTCATCCTTATTCCTGGCAAATTCATTAATACAGCCCTAGAGGTAATCAAAACCGATAAGGCTGATTTGGTGCAAACAGGTCAAACTCAACCAATCCTGCCAAAACTGGATTAGTAACTTTCACCAAACAAACCAAACCTCACACAGTGAGATCCCCTATACTGTTTGTCGAACAACTACATCTTTCTGACCAGGTCTAATATCTCGGAGTAATCCTTGAAAGAGCTAAGTTGAATCAACAGCTGGATAAAATACTTAATAAGCCAAACTGACTTTAATGACAGTTTGTAGAGCTATAGGTAAAATCTGGGGAAAAAACCTCAATATTGCGATGGCTGTACTCAATGGTGGTCAGACCTGTTATTACCTATTGTGCCCTTGTGTGGTGGCCTAAAGTCAATCAAACAACCTCAATTATCAAACTGAACTCAATTCAGCGTTGTGGGCAATCAGCCTGTTTGCCCATTACAGGGTCCATGAATTCAGCACCAACGACTGCTCTAGTATTCATGCTGAGCCTTCCGCCTCTTGATCTTGTTACAATGAGTGAGGCTAGGTTGGGCGCTTACAGACAACTGAACAGTGGGAACTGGAAGATCCCTACTACTAGAGTTCAATTAAATTGTGGATGTAATTCAGAGTCCCATACTATGAACTCTGATTTCATAACCACCCACTACTGCTATGAAAAAACCTTCACACTCAGTTTGTTAGTTTCAATGGGACGTCACCTCAACCTCTGGTGACACTGTATCGTATACAGATGGATCTAAGATACCTATTATCTCATATTAATCTCAAAACCTCGCTTCCTTTAGGAAAGTATGCCACAGTGTTTCAGGCAGAATTATTTGCTATTAATGCCTATCTAATAGAAATTAATTAAAAATAACCCTAATCAGACTTCTATAAATATTTTTACTGTCAGCCAAGCTACCATTATATGTATACTTTGTATACTCTTGGTTCATACAAAGTAAACTCTAAGCTTTACTGGGAGTGCTTATAAAACCATCTGATCTTGTCATTCAACAATGATGTAGCAATCAGAAGGGTGCCTGGCCATAAGGAAATTGAAGGTAATGAGCAAGCAGACATCCATGCAAAAAAGGGGTTTGAGACCACTCCTGTGGGCTCTGAACCCATAGTAGCCATACCCAAAACTATAGCCAAAGGTGTAGTTAAAGATTGACGTTAAAGATAGTTAATTAAGATTAGTTAAAGATTAGTTAAGATTAGTTAAAGATTAAGATAAGAAGAATCGTTAAGATTAGTTAAAGATCTCTGGCATAGGCACAGTAAACCTATCCTAAAAGACCAGTCCAAAGTATCTGAGAATCTCTCAGTCAGCAGAAGGCTTAGACAGGAACCGGACAACTGACTGGTCACTGTCACCTCCGAAAGCACCTCCATTGGTATCTTTACAGATAACCCAGTGTAGGCTTTGTGAATCGGAAAGCGAAACTGCCTCTCACATACTTTTGAAATGTGAAGCCCAAGCCTTTCTAAGGCTCTCCAACTTTGGTAGCAGCTCTCTCACTAAGGTTGACTCTACCAATGAATCACTGGTCAAAAAGGTCCTAGACATAGACCATAGTCTGGAGAAAAGGATTTCTGACCTAGACCAATTGAAGGGTTTTTACAATAGACTATGGAATAGTTCGATGGGGTATCCTCGACTCCTATTCCAATCACAATTAAAATAATGGCGAGCGAAGTAGATTCCAAAAATCGGGTCCAGGGTATCTAAGTACTTTTTTCAAAAGTAGGGACTTGCTTCGCTCGTCCTTAAAATGTCATGATTTTCCAAATCTTATGGTGGCCCTATATCCAAATATCTTTCTGCTCCCTCCGTTTAACCTCAGAATGAAATGGTTATCAAAAGTCTAGGGTTTATATCTTTGGACTTGCTGTGCTCGTCCAGAATGTAATTATATCCTAAGCCTGAAGTGTCATACTTCTTAACTTTGTTATGCACTGAAGTAACTTTATTATTGATGGAATTATTACTTGGGACTCGCTGCGCTCGACCTCATAGTGAAGTGGTTATCCAAAGACTTGGGTGTTTTACCTTTAGACTTGCTTCACTCAGTATGTCAGGATTATCAGAGTCTAAGTTTGTATTACATTAGTCTCGCTGTTTTTGAAATCAGCATTAATTGGCTATATAAAGCCAAGAGTGTTATAACTACGGACTCGATGCGCTAGTCCTAAGATAGTCATGATTATCCAAAGTGTAAGGAGCTCTGACTTCGGACTTGCTTTGCTCGTCCTAAATGCCAGGATTACTTGAAGCTTAAGATGGCGAGCTTCTTCGACTTGAAATATCTAGGCTGTTATAGCTTTCTGTTTATTAAAACTTAGAAAAATAATCTGGTACATAGCATTTATACTATACAAATACAGTATGTTATCATGCTTGGCTGCCTAGTTTACACTATATTTTATCAATGTATCACATGATTTCATAAATAAAATAAAATAAAACTGTGTGACTCATTAACACACACACAAACAAACATCATGAAGAAAACCATGAGAACGTCATGAAAAATGTCTGAAACGGATAATTATGGTGAAACCTCGGTTTTGAATTTGTAGGGCGAGTGCAAAACTTTTCCTTATACCTTTGGTAGCAGTCGAGGAAAAGTGTAAGCCCAAATTGATAAGCGTAGGATAACCGATACTACGAGGAAAAGTTCCGAGGTACACTGTATCCGTACCTTTTTAAAAATGTACTCAGTTTTGCTAGTTTAGATGCACTTTTAATTGAATTTTAAGTGTAGCGTATTTAATAAATTAACGTTGGAATTATTATTGAGAGCACAATGATCTGTAAGAGTTCTGTCTTAAAGTAAGCTAGGCTGCAGGATTAGGCAGCAAAATGTAGTCGTGGTGATAGGTGATTTTTTGGCACATTTTGGGCTCTTTTGGTTTTGAGCCTCAATAAATTAATAATTTCTATAAAGTCACTCTCTGTGCGGGGTTAGACTGTTCAGTTGTTATTCTTCTGTTACAAAAAGGGTTTGTTGTTAGTGATCTGGGTTATCACCTGCCTTGTTCCAATCCCCTATAATTATTCTTTGTACGCCAACTACCCTCTTCACTATCTTATTCTTGACTGAGTGTATTTATCCACAGAGCAAAGATTTACCACTTTCTCCCCGTCACTTATGTTGATATATTTATCCTTGTGTATGTATCTTTTAATAATTAATAACAGATTTGTGGCGCTCATTTTGGCGAAGGTCATTCGACTTATTAGAAAAATCAGTACTACGGAGACGTATTAAAAGCCTACTTTTTCTGCAAGCCCTCTTGTGTAAGACATAAACGTATGTTATAACAAAGGGCCGCAAAATAAGTCAGGCCACGAAGTAGATCAAGCCGCAAAACTGGCAGGGACTGAAGGCCTTAGTCCATTTATAATTTTAGAGCTCAACTCTAATTTAATTTCTTACGTTTTTTAATCTTTGGTTGTATGAAACATTGATAACAACTGAGGTGGAAATTCATTTGTGAGGGTGGTTAGAGCCACAATTGTGGGTTATGCATTTGTGTGGGTGGTTATTGCCACAGTTTTGGGTCATGCATAAGCATTATCAGTTACCATTTTAATCTTTTTTTTTAAAATATTTTGATTATTTAGACTCAACTCCTTCAAAACGCTCGGTTAGACCAACCTAGGTTCATTTTCACACAAGATCACAATGATGTCAAGACATAACATTTGTAAGATGTTATCGCAAACCAGTTTCTTTTAAATATTTTAGGCTTTCAGTTCGTCCTTTGCACTTTACATTTGCAAGCATTCCATTTAAAAATTGCAGCCAAAACAAGCCCTGACTATCCTAGCCAAGGTGTTCTATCTATATGCTTGGTTCTGCGATTATGGCCTGGATACGTGATACTGGATAATAGTATTCTGAAAATGTAATAATTTAGGTTTAAAATAATAAAAAAATATTTTGCACTTTTTTATTTTGGTTTTCCATTTTTTTTTATTTAATTGTTTGGTTATTATTTTCATTTAGTTCATTTCCAGTATATAACACATTTGGTTCGCATTTGTTTAGCACAGTAATAAATTATACAATTATGTATATTTTTTATATCAACATATTTTTTCACATTATCTAGCAACACTGAGGATAAGGGAAATTGGAAGGGGGGGGGGGTAACACTGAACAGCTGACATTGATTAAATTCATTTGTTTACATTTTTCCTTAATTAATTAATTCTTTCTACTTTATTAATATTTTTTGAAATTATATTTTTAATTTTATAAAAAAAAACCCCTAAAATAATAATAATAATACATTATCTTTCATTATTTTTTACAACAAAAAACGCAAAGCAAAATTAAAACCACAATTCAAAATGTTCATGTTGACTTAAAATATTTTGCAGCATATTTGATGTGAATGCTTCAGGCCTAAGAGGTCACCCACATTGCACTTACACAATAATAAACAATTTGTAAAGTGTGTAAGTTTAAAATCATAAGTCCATTGAGAGCCAGTCTCATAAGAGCCAGTCTCTTGAGAGCCAGTTTCTTGAGAGCCAGTCTCTTTAGAGCTAGTCTCTTGAGAGCCAATCTCTTGAGAGCCTGTCTCTTGAGAGCCAGTGAATTGAGAACCAGTCCATTGAAAACCATATCAGAAACCTTACGATCTAAATGGCACACAAATTGTATCCACCCTTTATTTACGTCATAAAATATTTATTATGACTGACCACCAAAAATTAGCGAGGGAAAGAGCCTATTGGTTCATAAAGTATAAAACGTATTCTCTCTTTGTCTCTTATGTAACGACTCAAACATTTCATTTTTAAGTCCAGTTTTTTAATACTTAGAAGTTTTAAATTTTCAGTTTTTAAGTACTTCGCCAGCTTCTAAATAAGTTTTTTGGTTCTTCTTAATCAACTTCAGACATGAAGTAATATATTAAAACAAACTATATAGTTTTATATAAAATAATAAACTAAAATAAAAAATATTTTTTTGTATAAATAAACTAAATTTATTAGACAATAAAATGATGAAAAAACAATTGAATTGCTGTTTTAAAATGATTACCTCTACTACATGTAATATTATAACAAATAAAGCCATTTCTAATTATTTATTTGTAAAGTTTATTATAAAATTATATAAGTATTAAATTCAGTCATTTGCTTCTTTTATAATATTTTTTTATCTAATATTTGAATTATTTGTTTAAGTTATTACGCTTTGTTTAATTATTTCATTACTTTACATTGTAGTAGTCTTATATTAATTTTAAACTGAAGTTTTTTTTATTCTTTCTTTATAACAATATTCATTGAATTGTGTTGGCATGAAACATAATTTACAATAGTTCATGTTTACATATTTATAACAAAGCGAATTTGCTGAAAAAATTTACTTAAGAATCTCGGATAGCTCACCTGAAGTGATAATCACCACGGATAATCACCAAAACGTCGGTTTTACAAGACATTATATATATAATACCACACATGCATTCTCAGGACACACGTATATATATATATATATATATATATATATTATATATATATATATATATATATATATATATATATAATCCTTGATTATTAATGAATACGCATATTACGCTATTATTTTTACCTTGACGTCATTCATGCGCTTTGGCAAATCAGTTTGGGGGGGGGGTGAATCGAATATAATCGGTTTGTATTCGATACAAAATTTAAAAAAAAATCATATTACTGTTAAAAATCGGGAATCTAAATTACGTTGGGTGTCGCGTAGAATTTTTTAAGACGCTGAATCAAATAAAACCGGTCTTAGATTAATATGGCCACTCTAAGCAACCAAAAAAGTGCTAAATAATCAGACATTTTAAAATACGGTAGGTAACAACAAAGGTTGAATAGGTTTACGTTTTTAATGTTTTAGGGCTTTGCGTAGAATGATACTGTTCCGAAGTTATTCCGAGTACTCAAAGTACTTAAAACTGGTACTTAAACTGGGCACTGGTTCGAGACTTGGTTTGGGTGATTTTTTTATCGTTATATATACAGATATACACTTTATAATTTTATAAGTGGAAAATAGTTGTAGTGCGGGAACCGGACCATTTTCCTTCAGAATGTTTGCTTTCTTGCTCATCAATCCAGTTGTTGCTCAGGTTTGCGGTTTATGCTTTATTCTCACAGTCGGAACAGTAACAGTCCTTCTCGATCTTATGTTTGGGGAGTGTCCATCTTTTCGATTCATCGAATAAATATTTATCAAATAACTGTCGTATTTATGGTCTTTATGTTTTGATACTACCGAGTTTTGTATGCCATGAATAGTTGATAAAGTACAATTGTGCGAGACACACCTAGGAATGTTACAAAGGGAGTTTGCTTATAACTTTTCTATGGATCTCGTAAATTATGACTCAAAGGTCCTCACAATTATATTGCGACAGTTAAGACCTTTTTTATAAAACCAGAACTGCGTTAGCCAGGGCAATGCAATTTAAAATTCCCTACTTAATAGAGTTATCATTACTAGAGGCTATGCAGTGGCGGTATGAAATGTTCAACACCTGGATACATTCCATTGCTAATATAATCAATTCAACAGTACAAAATTACAGTAAGTTTTTTGTTAGAACGCTTAGAATAAAAAAAAGCGCTCAATGTCTGAAAAGCCGACAACACTCATTAGACACTCAAAGAGGATACAATAAGGTTACACAGAACCCTTAGATCCCTAAGATTTTCAATATAATAAAATAGGGTGTTGCTTCTCTAGTAAAACATCTCTATACTCTACATACTACGTAATTAACATCACATTACAGATATAAAACTATTATGTCATTCACAATTGCATCGCGTCCATACATACTCTCTAAACACCAAATCTAATAATTACTTTGTTATGCATACATAAATATATATTTTTATCTCAAAAATACCTTCTTAAAATAATATATTTTTATCTCAAGTAATATACTTTTAAAATAACTTATATTACATTAATTATGCATGTTATAATATTAATAAGAGAGCACAAATGAGACAATGTGATTTTCCGTATGAGATACAGAGAGCAAAACCAAAGAAAACATCAAACACCGAACAATAACATCAACCAATCTAAAGTGCAAAAGCTCAAAAAATATCAAGGAAGACAGAGTTGTCCGCCATATTAAATTTTGGACATTTGAAATAAAAATGTGATTTATCATCCGGTTATGTTTAAGCTTAGAATAATACTATATATAGAAGGAGCAATACTGATAACACGAAAGGATATTCACTGGTGCACTTAAGTGATTCTGCCACCCTAAAAATATACAATTTTCTAAAAAAAAGTTGGCAATACTTCCGGTTGCTGAATCAACCATTAATCAATCATTAATTAATGATTGATTATTAATAAAATACTAATATAAATATCGATGCATTACAATATGTAAAGCATTTTAAATTGTAGTTTAACGTATTTATTAAAATTATATTAAAAGTAGTCCCCTTTAACTAAATGTAGATTCTCGTATTCCGCCACCCTTTACCATCAAAGACCAGTTTTATTAAATACTCAGGAGGCGTTTTAACTTAATATATTTGTTCTTTACGATCTTTCTTCATTAATAGATATTTATGACACATATTTAAAATAATGTTTTGTTGTCAGGTTGGCAGCATTACTTAAGTGCACCAGTCAACCGGCTTTCGTGTTATCAGTGGAATTACATTGTGTTTAGGGTTCTGTGCTCCTTCTGTATATAGTAATATTCTAAGTTTTTAAGGATTTTTAACAAAGAGGATGACACTTTCAAACCCAGCAGATAGTTTTAGACTGCTGAAATGTATTTTATAATGTATCGTAAATCTTTATCTGACCCATGCATTTGTCTTTTCTATTCTAATTAGTAATGCGTGCATCAAGAACTCACGTTAAAAGAATACATCAAATAAAAGTATTTCTTAATAGACTCCCTTAAATCGCTAGATAGAGTAAATAAAAAACATTCGCGCGCTAAGTATGTTAAGAATTTTACATTGCATAGAAGGCTAGCTTCGCCGTTATATTACTTATCTTTAATATTTAAGATAGTACTAAAGGCTCGCTTCGCTGTGTGCATGTTTATAATAATAGACATTAAATTAGGGCTCGCTACGCTCGCTAGATTGCGTGTGCATTTTTACATTATAAAAAAGGCTCGCTAGGTTGCGCATGCAAAATTTCGCTAAATTTCGTATGTTTAAAATTTAACACAGTAAAGAAGGCTCGCTATTTAGCGTATATTTATAACATACTAAAAAAGGGCTCGCTTCGCTCGCTAATGTGTGCATGTTTATAATGACAGACATTAAAAAAGGGCTCGCTTCGCTCGCTAGATTGCGTGTATTCAGAATTTTACGCAGTAAAAAAGGCTTGCTTCGCTCACTAAATGCGTATATTAAAAATTTAACATAGTAAAGAAGGCTCGCTTCGCTCGCTAGATTGCGTATATTTATAATAATTCATAGCAAAAAAAGGCTCGCTTCGCTCGCTAGAGTGTGCATGTTTATAATAATACAAAGTAAAATAGGCTCGCTTCGCTCGCTAGATTGCGTATATTTATAATAATATTGAGTAAAAAAGGCTCGCTTCGCTCGCTAGAGTGTGCATGTTTATAATAATAGACGGTAAAAAAGGGCTCGCTTCGCTCGCTAGATCGTGTATGTTTGTGATAATACGTTGTAAAAAAAGCTCTCTACGCTCGCTAGAGTTTGCATGTTTATAGTAATAAACAGTGAAAAGGGCTCGCTTCGCTCGCTAGATTGGGTATATTCAGAATAATACGTACTAAAAACTACTCTACTTTTTAAGAGCTTTCAAACGATATACAACACGATTTTTTCGCTTAAAATTATTTTTTTCGGTCCGCCCTATTTGCCGCCAATTTAAAAATATTTTTCGGAATATTACTAAAAACTATACACCTTTGACACATGGTCAATTTTACATGTATACAAGTATCTAACGTATATTACAATTTATCTTTCTCATGTAAATACTTACAAACTTTGTAAAAACTAATTTTTATTCACAATTATGGCCGCCATGTTGAATTTATCAAAATTTAGTATATAACACGTTTTGTTCTATTACTCAAGAGCTTTTCAACGATATATTACTCGAGTTATTCCTTTAAAGTTAATTTTTTGAGTTCATTATTTTTGCCGCCATTTTAAAATTTGTAAACAAATGTTTAAAATTTTACCATGAGACATATATTTACTTTTTCTACTCTTTAAGAGCTTTAAAACGATATGCAACATAAACTTTTCGCTCAACATTTTTTTTTATCCGGTCCGCAATAATGGCCGCCATTTTGAAAATATTTTCGGAATATTACCAAAAAACTATACAGCTCTGACACATAGTTAGTTTTACCAGTATACAAAATTTTATCAAAATCGGTCAATTTTACGGCAGTTATCGCGACACGTACAAACAAACACACAAACACAAAACATACAACATACAAACATACAAACATACAAACATACAAACAAACATACGCGCCGTCCCAATCTTCTGTAATGTAAAGAACTCACTTACGTTCGTTCAATTAGGATGAAGAGATAGGGCAACTTTACCCTACACATAAATATTATACTAAATAGAGAAATCTAAACTTAACTAGCTAGGTAATAGCAAAAGGCGCGAAAGGCAGGTTATGCAATGGGTTCACTATGTTTTATAGATAATGACTCAGCGCGTTATCAATATTAGCTCTTTTATCAATAAAGCTCTCTTATATCGATAGCTCTCTTATCAATATTATTAATTCATAATACAGATACAGACCAGTTGCTCAAACAATACTTTACGCATATTTAAATATGCGTAAAGTATTGTTTTGATATTTAAATGAGCTAAATTATTGAATACTTTGTATAATTTAATGATACTGTTTGATTTGAGCGCTTACGTTTTATGAGAGCGTCTCCTCCATGCTGGTTTCAACTTAACATTCCTCAAAAGAAAAGTTATAAAGATATTTTTTGACTCATACATAGAGATATTATTAGTAGATTACTAAAAAGGCCTATTGGCTGCATTTTGAAACATCAAAATAGTCATCTGAACACCTTTCATTAATTTAATAATGAAAGGTAAACAAAATAAAGATGAGGTAAATAAAATAAACATTATGACATCACTATAGTAGACTTTTGTAACACAAAACAAATAATGGTCTAAAAGGCCAACATGGATTGAATTATAACCTTAAAAGCTTAGGTTAAAGTGAGGTTCTCTAGAACTCTTAGGGGCCCAAAAAACAACTTTCAAGCCTTCCATGTATTGAGATAGGGAATGCCCGCTCTAGTTGTATGGATGCACCTCTATGGATGCATGTCTTAGATGCGTATAAGAATATATGCATTTACGTAATATATATATTCTTGAGTGTATATAACATTTAATGTCCTAAAAAGGTTACAAGTCTAATATTGTTTGACATATAAATTAGGCTTGGAATTTAAAATAGAATTAAAGCCTTTGCGTAATTGGTCTTACGGCCTATCAAAAAATGACTCATCTGATCCGACTACAACCAGATGATTTGTCAAATAATATTATAAATATATCATCGAATATATGAATAGACGATACTCTCACGAATGTAAATACGCTGATCCAATTCTCGCATCTATAAAATATTATTTCATAATTCTAGTTAGGATAGAATCGGAATTCACATTCTAAGGCATAGAACATGATGTTTATGTGTTTAGACGCTATGCTATTTAGATGTAAATGCATTGCCTTTAGAGCATTTAAAAAATCTCTAAAACGGGGTTCTTCTATAATTAACAAGTGTGATTTTCAATATTAAATAATTTAGCTAAATACATTACATTGAAAACAAAATACCTAGAATATTTTTAGCAAAATAGAGCAGGTAAAAAACCATTCATTGGTATCAATGCATTTGTAAAAATAATGTCAACACTGTATTTTATTTTAATTTATTATATTTTTGATTGTCCATTTTTTTAATGTGTTTATTCTTTGCTATTTAAAATAATTGATTTGATTACTAAAATTTGCAATAATTGTTAAAACATTCACCCATAGATAAATAATATTCATATTATTATTTATTTATGCAGACGCCTACAACTTCTATAAAACTAAATATCATGCATGTATATGACGGTCAAATCTAGAGACAGCGGGAAAAAGCACACAAGTCAACTTTTTCAATTTTTACTTAACCAAACGTAAAAACCACTTAAGTCAAAACTGTAGTTAAATAAGATAAATGAATAAAAATAAATTATGACTAAATCCAACTTTTTATCAATTTGATAAAATAATAATTAATAATTATGATTATTATAATAATGACTTATGTGATTTTTCCCGCCGAAATTTTTTACTAGTATAAATAGTAATACAATATTATTTAAAATAATATTATAGTATTTATAATAAATAATTAATAAAATTATTAATTATTGTTTTAATAATTATATAATTATTACAGTAATTATAATATTATTATAATATAATAATCTACTATCATTAATTTGTCACATGTGTTGTTGTTTGCACACTTGTGGCTACATTTCAAAAAATTCAAGTAGGTACATTACAAACCATTTTTATTAAACAATAAATATACGTGTTGCTTGTTTTTCAAATTTTAATCTAATGAGCCACTGAGCGAAGTGAGACTGTTATCCTCGTGTCCTCCCGCTACTGCTTTAGTCTATTTAGTTATATAAGAAGATTTTTGCTTCAAAGTAAGAAAGTCTGAATTGAAAGACTCGAATTTTTAACTAATATAAGCCACCTGATATTTATTAACAAAAATTTGATATTTATTAACAAAAATCCCGCTATTTTGAAGCATCTGAATTAAGCAAATAAAAGGCTGAAAGAGGGAAGGTGGCCCCTGCGTGGGGGCCACGAAAACACCCATGTTAATATATGCAGAAGGGTAACTTGGCAAAAAAGTGTCGCCACTATTTTCAAGGAAAATACATGGGCATGGAACAATTAGTCCCATGTAGGGTTTAAAATATTGGAGAAGCATATTAAGTTTGTGTTTTACACTTTTAAGATCTAACACGCCTAATGTCAACAGACTTTAATTCTAGTATTTTTTATTTTTTTAAGATTTATAACTTCATAACCTTAAAACGTAAGAATGACATTAAGTATGTACAATTAACTATTCCACAACAATAAAGAAGTAAAACTTTACTCGACCTGTATAACCTGACAATATGAAGGGTGTTGCTACGAGTGCACAAGGGAGAAGTGGTGGGGGTTGGCGACATCATTTTACAGCCTGATATGTTCCTTCCCCTTTATATGAGCTCCTTGGTTGTCCTAAAGCAGTTTGTGGTTTAATTTAGTTTTGTAAGTGGCATGCTGCCACGATATTAGTCAATTCCCTCATGTATTAGTCAAAAAAGCTAATTTGTATACAAAGTTTTGTCAAACCCTACCATCAGAACTAATGCTAATAATAATAATTAACAGACATTGCAGTACACGCATATAAGGTATCAGGTGTTAAGTTTCAACCCCGGTTTCATTTGAGGTTAATTTCATAAAATTGCAGAATCATTATTAAGTGTTATTGCAGCCATAACCTATCAGAAATAATAGTTTTTAAAAGTTATCGTGTTCCATTGAAACACCAGGATTATCATTTTGTACACACACACACACTATATTATCAAATCTTAATTATAGAAAAAAAATAAATGTACAAAGTAAAAGTTGCCTGTCTGGACGTGTTTGTTATCAACTCCCACCGTATTTATGCTGAGAAATGCAACTTTGTACAAAAATCAATTAGTACGTTCACACACACTTCTAGATCCGCAGGTCGTATAGAATACGATCTCTCAATACGGTAATATTAGCTGTATGAACCATGCGGAGGGGATCCGATCCCATACGCTAGAACTAGGGAGATGGAATCTAAATGGATCCCCCGATACCCTGTATATAATTTTAGAGACGATCGTATTTAACGGATAACCTTCTCGTCAAACTTTTATTTCTCTTCTATATAACCGTTTTTGATCAAATAACTTTTGGAATATTATTTATTTTAGTGTAACTTTATTATTATGCAAAGAAATCACAATTTAATTAAATATATTTTTGTTTTTAACTTCCTTATAACCAAAAGTGAGCCTTCACAACAAAAGACGCCATGTTTTGGCGGGATCAGTTATCACGTCATCTCACTCGATCGACAAAACAACTACGCTGTAAGAACCGTGAAGTTAGTTGACCGTATTGCTAGTTGATTGCCTGTTAAATACGCTGTGCGTACGTAGTAAATGTTTAGGATCACTTATATAACCTGGAAGATGTATTTTGTGACGCCATTAACTCGCAATAATAACTCTGCAATAATTTTTAATATTCATAAAATAAGGACATTTTTGTATCGGTTTGAGACTTGGCACGCAGGCAGTCATATACAACATATTGTGCCAAGTGTTATGTCATTATCAGCATTAATTTCATTTTCAATAAATGACTTGTGAATTTATTTTAAAAAAATGTAAAAATAGAAAAAAACGATTGCGTTTGAATTCGGTAAATATTCGGTAAGTAGAGCTTTACGTAATAAATAAGTACACTAAGTTTATAGTTTACGACTAGTATATTCACAGATTTTGTTGAATCACACAAGTTAAGCAGCATCGAAAGTGGTCAGTGTCTGGATGGATGATCGCTGGCAATAAAACAAATGTATTTTATTGTTTTTTTTTTGCTTCGACGAGCGAAACGAGTTCGAGGACGTGTAAGGATAAATAAATAACGATAAATAATAAAAATTTAGTGATTTTATATTATTCTGATGTTGAGTGTTGCGAGTCTAAACTAACCAGAAAAATTATCGAGGTACCGCGTACCTCGAATTTATTTAAGCTGTAGTTGTAAAGTTATTGAAATCACATATACTAACAGTTACAATTTAACATATAATAAGAAACAAATACACATTATTGGCGTTTCAGTCATATATATATATATATATATATATATATAATATATATATATATATATATATATATAAACATGTGTATATATCCAGGCTACGAACACAGGACCCCCGGTGCCGAAATCAAAGATAACGTCTATACATAACATCCTAAAAATATAAATGAAATCAACTAACCATGTAAAGCCGTTGCATGCATTGCATATAACATTAATTACAGTCATTATGTTTACATTATTTTAATTACACCAAAAACATAAAACACGATTACATAAACAAAGCGGTTACACTTTAGCGCATCATGCTCTAAGAGCATTTAGGAAGATTTTAACATATTTACCAAGCCAGCTATTATTTTTGTTTAATTATTATTTAACAGGCCTTGTTGGAAGACTCCATGTTAACTAAAACTTTAATTATTTTACTCAGTGACGGTAACATAGTTACGTGTTTAATTAAATTACATTTTTTATATTATTTACAACAATTTACAGTTTTTATTTTTTCATTTAGTCTGGTGAAACAAAGGGTTGCTCTTAAAGAATAATTTTTCTTTGTTTTTGTTTGTTATTTAGTGTAATTTATTAAGAGGTTAGAAATTAAAAGGGCAGTAAGAAAATGTTTTTTATTATAGTTTTATTTAATCTTGTCTATGAAAGTTTTGCTATTAGAAATTGTTTGCTCTTACGTCTTTAAACAGCCTGATTAGGATGAGCCGGTCAATTCTCAGCCCACAAGAACACATCCTATAGGTTTTTGTGATCACTATATCTTTATTTTTGTTAATTATATATAATTTCATTTCATACCAGAAAGATCTAAATATGATTTTAACAAATCTAAAATAATTAAATTACATTGATATTATTAACAGTTTTCATATTTAGTAATTAAACAATATTTATGAAATTTAAACAATCATAAAAATGTAATTCGAATAACAATTTATAAAACATAAAATGTTAAGACATTTAAACAATGAAACATAGACAATAAAGTATTAATTAATAATACATAATCAACATCAATATTACTAATATACTTAACTAAATATCAGTTAACAATTAATTTATTAAGACAAGTATTAAATACATATATAACTTACTCAAAGATTTCGGCAGGTAGGAAATGAAAAACCTATTAATTAAAATGATGACCAAACATCATTATAATTAATATTATACAAAGATTTATGTTTTGAGGTGTTCAAGAAAAACTTGAACACCTGGAAATTTATCCACATACAGTCCTTCTTTATCATAATGAGCCCAGGATCGTAATAGTCTCTTTATTATTATTGGAGATATGCAAATAATAAAGGACTAAAGTGATGTAGAAATTCATACAGTAGGGGTGGGGGCGCGGGATACAGTGGTGTAACTCCCCCAGAATAAGCTGTTTTAGAAGGGCCTGCCTGTTCACCCTTTCTCCGCTAGTGCCAGGTCGGTTCACCTTGTACGTCGTTTATAAAATAATTATTTCTTCAATTCCAAGATTAAAATTATTTAAAAGGGTCTTTAACAATGTTAAAAATTGTATTAATTATTTTAAAGGTATAATTTTCATAAAATGTTATAAAAATATAATCACTGTGTTAATTTTAAGTAGACCTGATATCGTGATAACCATGATTTGTAGAAATAAACAAACATCAAAAAATAAAACACAAATAAATCAATACAATGAATAATTAGGTATTAAGAGCTTATGTATTAAGTAAAACATAAATAACTCAATGAATGAACGGATAACGAAAATAATGAATGAATTGTTATTTTACGATATCATTATAACACAACTTTCATAGCACACGTTATCCTATTTTCTATAAAAAATTTCTTATAAACAACTAAAAAAGAAAAAAAAGTTAATGAATAAAATAAAAATTGTCTTGTTTATATTTTTTATAAACATTAATAGAAGTCTCGATTTAAAACTGATATCAATAGCGATAACAGCCGTACAAGGTGATAACTAGCGCTCGGTGCGGTAGTTGCTGCAACTAATCCCTGTTTTTTAGGACCACCTCAAACCAGGGAGTTGGATCACTGTGTCCCCCGCCCCAACCCCTACTGTATGAATTTCTACATCACTTTAGGGAAGGACCTCAACGAAGTGGGAATACACATTTATTGCGACGTTACTTTACATCTTTTTAAATGTTTTCACTTGCTACCTGAAGTCTAGAGTGCATAATAACATCCCATACTGTTTAATCTCACTTTAGTTGTCTTTAAATATTTCTGAAGTTAAAACATCTTCAGTACCAGCTGACGAATTAATTTTAACTATAAATTTTAACAATGTTAGAGCCCAATCAAGAATTTTTTATATTTAATATGGGTTGAATCCAAGTTTAACTTGTTATAAAGGTGGGATAGAAAGGGTATTGCCTGTCTTTGTGTTTATCCTATTAATAATGTAAAGATTTCTGGTCTCCAGGCTACGTCACAGCGCCGCTAGTACATACGAGAATATGGGCGTGTCCCTGTATAATAGGGTTCTAACTTTTCTATTGATCCCACATATAAATTTATTCGGCCTTGGGTTAAGTTGACATACTACTCATGTGTAGTAACATATGTACCACCAAATTATTGATAAGATGGTACAAAATAAGATGGTGTATCGCTTCTGACAAGCAAAGCGAGGTCGATGCGCGCAATTATATTTAACCAAAGCAAAGGGAATAATTTTGAATTTGTTTTATTTTGTCCCACCTTTTTGGATCATTGCCAATCAAAATTTCAAAAACTTAAAAGTAGCTACTTTAAAATGACTACCCAAAGCAAAGTAAAATTTAGTTTATCAGTTTGTTATCTAGAGAAGATCATTTGAGTGGAATAACAACTCCATGGGTATAATTCTTGATTAGTATCTAAAACAATAACATTTTAATACAACATTAATATTACCTTTATAAATATTTTCTTAGTTGAAATTTCATTCTTAACACTTATGGTAACTAATGCTTGGTAACATTTATATTCTCTGGGAGGGAGGTAAGGGAGGGGGAAAGTTTCAAGACTTTCCATCTTCAATTTTAGACCAATTGTAAAATTCATCAATTTCCACATATTCATAATTTATATATTTGCTGTTATTACATGACTACTATTTACTGTAATTATTTCTGTAGATTTAAAATAAATTCCTTTTTTTTAATAACAACTCTCCAAAAACCACCTTTAATAACTAAAAACTACACGCTTCCAAAATCCATTCCTAGATTTCATGAAAATTCATTCCAAAATATTTTTTAATAAATAAATTTTATAAAAAGCGTAACAGAAAATTAAAAGTTGGGCGTGAATGGTAAATGAAATAAATACGGTGATTTGTTTATCACTTTCTGTAAGCTGCATAGTGCTCTTTTTAACCAATCAGAAAGGATTATTTTCTCTATGCTTTGTTTACCTTTCATGCCAGATGCAACGCTTTGGCCTATAATGCAGTGACCATTTACCTCAATAAGACAAGTAAGGTAGTAGGGCTTAGGTATGGTCTCAGTCCAACACAATGTCATAGGCATAGTCTAGGAGGCACGAGTCACTCTACTGGAGGCTGAGACCTCGTCCAGAGTGTAGGACTATATTTTCCCATATTTTTAATATAACATATAACAAGGCTTGACAATTTATTTCTTTATTCTAGAGCCAACTTTCGGGCACATATGATAGAATTATATGACAAGCTGAATTATTATATGACAAGCTGAATTATCATATGGCAATCTAAATTATCATATGTCAAGCTGAATTACCATATGACAACCTTAATTATCATACGTCAAGCTGAATTATCATATGTCAATCTGAATTATCATATGTCAAGCTGAATTATCATATGTTAAGCTGAATTATCATATGTCATTTGAAATGTCCAGTTATATGTAACTGATCCTCTGTAACTTCACACTGCTGTAATCTAAAAATATGCCATATTTTTGGAGTATGATTCTTGTTGCATCTGAAATTTCCTACCTGGCATAATATGGAACCTTTAAAAAACATTAAGCATTTTAGAATTAGAACAAGAGCTATGCCTTAATGTTTGAAGATGTATGTTTCATCTTGAATTGGGGAATTTTCTCCTGTAAATCTGTTTTTGTAATTATTAAGTTTTAATATTGACAATGGGCTTAGATTCTGAGAATTTACTTAAATCTTGTCAGACATATAGCTATGATTAAACCACATATGAGCCTTGCTCAAATTGAAGTAATTTATAGGATACAAATCTGAGATATTACTTAAATCCGAGTGAGACCTATTCCTATATCTAAACCACATATGAGCCCAACTCAAATTTAAGTAATGTAAAGAGCACCCTATAAATTTTTAAGACTTTCTTAAAAACTGAAAATTCAGTTCAATAAGATTTAATTATAATAATCTATATATTTATTTATAATTATTATCATTTCTCCTTATTTCTCATTTCATATAATTTTTTATTATTTTTTTTATAAAATATTTATAAATTTTAAAGTTTTTTTTATCAATTTGTTAAATTTGTATTCATATTTATGTATTTTGCAAGATTTGTTTTAACATATGATACACATAGCGGACAGCCTATAAATTACCTAAGTAGTGTGATTTACCTAAATAAACAAATAAATATAAAAGGGAAAAAATCTAAGCAGACTAAATTATCAAAATAATTTGAACTAGAATAATACCTAAAAATAATTATTGAAAAATAAAAGCAAATAAATTATATACATTTTAAAATTTTGAACATCTTTTTGCATTAATTATAATTTGTTTAATTATTTGTTTGTATAAATTCATGTTTCTTCATCTGAAAAAGTAATTTAAGAGTAGTAAAAAACTAAACTTGAAACTTTCAATTCCTTTAATTATTTTGATAGATTTAAATAAAAGTTTTCAATTAAGGCTAAATTTACCAAATGACTGGTTAAACATTACGTTTTTATGTCAGCTAATGTTCATAAGAAAATTACGCTTATCAGATTGTTTCGATGACGGAAGCGGAAGGGGGAGTGGGGGGATAAATTCTGTTTGGCCTTGTTATATCAAAAGAGTCACCCGTGGTGTAGTGGTTAAGGTACGCGGCCAATGCACAGAATGAATGGACTTTAGTCATGGGTACAATCCCAGCACGAGCCTCTGGGATTTTTATGAGAGGGATAAAAATTCTGCGTACCACGTCCTTCAAAAGAAACCTAAAGCCAGTGGTCTCGAGCCTGTGCGTTGTCACGTACTCGTTTAAGATCCCTTACCCTAAATGGAACTGGGTAGAGGCAAAATTTAGAACCCTTATTGTAGAATCATTATAATACTATACTGTTTCTGCCTTGTAGTTTAAAGTGTGTGGAGGTTTGGTTTAACAGAGAGAGCACGTCTTGTTCCCAGTTTTCACTAGACTATAAGAGTCAGTGAAAATATGTATAATTGCTTGAAAAAGCATGAAAGGAACCATATAAATTCACGGCTCTTCTATCTAGATTATATGAATATACCTACACTTGAAATTAAAAGGAGAACACTATCTTAGGAGCTGGCAAAAAGGGCCCAACAAGAGCCTAACTTGACTGGTAGTTACTACCAGTCCCCCATATTACTACTACTATTATACCAAAAATATAATTCTTAAATTTTTTACAAGTGCAATAATGAGCAATGGCTTAGGGCACCAGAGGAAGAATGCCATAACATATGGTACCGAGGTGATATTCTATCACTTACGGTGCCATGGGGATGTTAGGATACCTTTGGGATGCCATTGCTTAGGATACCAGAGGGGAAGAGGGAATTTCATCACCCAAGGTCACATGAGAAAGAGAAGGACATCCATTAGGGTATACTAGGGAAGGATGTATTTGCTTAGTGGGTAGAGGCTAATTGTCTCATCATTTGGTAAAAATTCCCAATAATTAGAAAGTAGTTTGTACACAAGTTATTTCTCATATGGTTATTGTTATTTTGCATAAGATAAACCACACGTAGAAATGACAATATTCATCTTGTTTATGTTGTTCAACAAAGTTAATATTGTCTCATCGTGACAAAACAATCAACTTTCTTATATAAACTTCTATCTGTTTTTATAGTTTATTTAAAAAATTAAAACTTTTATTAAATCTTTAAAAATGAAGAAAGAGCAGGGTTGTCACGAGTTTAGGCTGTCCGGGAGTGAATCATTGGCCCTGTGCTATTCTCGCTGGCTCAGCTGTGACGGTGTCAAAACTAATTCGGTAGGTCTTGCAATTCCACCGATGGTTATCGATGGTTCATCTAGAGGAAGAAGTGGTGATGAGGCTGGTGGAAACATGTCTAACTGGTCGGAATCCTCTTCTGAGATGCGCGACACAAGGTTATGTTGCTTAGGAAATTTCGCTGCATCCAGTGAGTCCCCGAATGTTAACGTTGATTTAAGTCTTGCTAATCTCTCTTTGGCCTAAAATATAAATAAACATTATAAGTTAATTAATAAAGACTTCCTTAATTTTTTATGAATTCCAATAACTATTTTGTTAATTATAAATAAACACTTTGCATAATCCTTTAGAAATATTTTTAAACTATTTTAAAAACTTAAGAACTTCTTTCTGACTCAGTCTAGGCACTGAATGAGTGAAGGGACAAACTCAGTCTAGGCACTAACTCAGTCTAGGCACTGAATGAGTGAAGGGACAAACTCAGTCTAGGCACTAACTCAGTCTAAGCACTGACTCAGTCTAGGGACTAACTCAGTCTAGGCACTGACTCAGTCTAGGGACTATCTCAGTCTAGGCACTGACTCAGTCTAGGCACTAACTCAGTCTAGGCACTGAATGAGTGAAGGGACAAACTCAGTATAAGCACTGACTCAGTCTAGAGACTATCTCAGTCTAAATATAATAAAATGAAAAGTCTCTCCACAAATATTTTGTGGAGTGACTTTTCATTTTATTATTTATGATGAACTCCATTCACGCTCATTCTCAAGATGTACCTCAGTCTAGTCACTGACTCAGTTTAGGGACTATCTCACTCTAGGCACTGACTCAGTTAGTAGGGATTAGCTTTTAATTCAACCGAAGCACGAATTAATAAGTGTCAGCAGTAAAGTAATGTATAAACCAAGTAGGGAAACAAATGCGATTTCTGTCAGACCTGGAATGCAGTTCACATTTTGTCCACCAGGGAGTTGGTTCAATTTTTTTTATGGGCGCAGCCATCTTGTTTTACCTTTGTAAATTAAAAAAAAAAATAAGGTACTCAAAATTATTGTATCTAATTGAATTTCGTAGTAAATTTTATTATTAATTGTTAATATTTTGTGTATAAAATACGTTTTATCAAATCTAATAGAAGTTTAAGTGCGAAGATTTAATTACTAGTTAGTAATCGTTATTTCAAGTTATATTTTAGCTATTACACTATCGTCTGTATGTTTTTCAAAATCTTAATAAAAACATGTGATTTACCTTTACTATAGTTTCTCTTTCTATGAACAATTATTTCACAGAATTTTAATACAAAATCATTAAATTAGCTCGTACATAATAAAGTACGAAAACACGATAAATAGTAAAACTCACCTAATGATATCAGTGTTGCCAATAAAATAATTAACCTAAATCCTAAAAGGGTCATGCGCAGTTATTCCAATTTTAGCTATTTTTTATTTTTGAGCCAGCTGATCACTCTTGTCTGATTTTTTTTTGTACAAAGGTTAGTATAGGAGTTTCTCCTGCTTGGTTTATACGTTACTTTAGTCAGCAGCAATTAGTGCCATCACCTGGTATTAGTAATGGACAAGACTCAAAGCTGATTTTAAGTTTATTCTTAATACAGTATAATTTTTTAAGAGAGATCAGTAGCTGCTGTAGGCTCTCTCTACTGATCAGTGTCTTGACATTACCTGAGGGTCCTGTGCCGTTAGTGATTCTTCGCTTCCTATAGATGGTAAATCATCGCAAGAACTTGGAACCCTTGTGAGCTCCATTGAGTCAACATCAGGTACCACTATCCTTGGTACTTCTCTGCTCTCTCCGCTCCCAGCAGTTGGTAATATACTCACTCGCTTCTTTTTCTTACTGACACCACTCTCGGACTTTGTTGAGACCTAGAAAATTAAGTTCAATCCTTAAAAATTGAAATTATGCTAATATTTAGATGAAGCTCAGCACAGTTGTTGTTCTTTAACATAACTAAAAGGCACCATTCAGAAAAAATATTTTGGGTTCAGGTATCAATAAAGGCTTTTATTAAATTAAAAAAGTGATACTGCAACAATTTAATAACCATTTACCAACCTTAGTCATCGTCTATTATTAGCTTTTAGGTAGAGTTATAGGCTTCTACCTGAAAGAAGATGTTTATAATAATAATAATAATAAAGAAGATAGTGTCATATTTTATGGTCGTTTGTATGCTCAATAAAAAATCATATAAAATTATATAAATATTTTATATACGCTGCCAAATATCAAATTCATGCAAACAATTTTTGACATTTATAAGTTTTACAAATTTTCACTGTTTCATTAATGAGGTTAATGACGTCATTTCATATATGGTCTCCGTAAAGCTCAACTAGACTTAAAAATTGATTTTGTATCAAGTTTTAAGTTTTTAGCACATACACACTGGGAGCTGCTATGTTAAGGGCGCACGCACACATGCAATCAGAAAAGACTTTTCAGGAGAACTTACAAACTCAGGAAACAAATAATTCAATGGAATTGCTGATATTGGATTTTTCGCAAATACGGTGTAAATGAGGAAGAGCAAAAATAAACACATACGAAATAACTATTTTCATACAAGAGTATTTTAAAATAATTACAATGCATAAGTTTTACGTAATGTACAGTAGTCTAACAAGCTAACATTAAAATTGATTTTAATTTATTAAGTTTAACTTAAAGTAAAACAGCATAGGCTGATTTAAGTAAATTATGTTAGACTTAATTGATGGTAATTCATTTACTATCATATCAGCTGACGTTGATATCCTGAAATCCTGTAGAGCAATAGCTCCCAACCCAGGGTCCAAGGTACTCCTCAAAGATGCATTTTTACGGGGTCCTGGAATCTTTTCTTGGATCCCTATTAACAGGGCACATTTGAAGCCTCATAGTTAAGTCCTAGGCACGTTTGAAGATGATTTTTAAACCAATTTGTCGTACTTTGTGAAATAGGTTTGATATAAATCATTTGGAACCAATTTAATTTGATTAAATTCAATTTTTGATAATTTTTTACTTATGCTGAATTATTCAGGTGTCAGTCCGATTGATTTAGAACTTTTTTTTTAACACCAAGTAAAGCATCTATCTTGTCATAAAAACCATTTGCCAAATAATTAATACAAATATAATGTCTCGTTAACTTGTGAAGTATGACTTATGTACCAAGTTTCGATCAGAGAAAGCAATTATAGAAAATAGCTGTACATGTAACGTTTTGTTTAAATTACCGAAGTAGTAAATATAAACATTTTAGGGTTCCAATAGGTAAAAATAGTTAGAGGCCTCTGCTGTACAGACCCTGTTGTGTCAGGGTCCAGACAGAAGTCATTTAACGAAACATACTAACTGTACACTTGGATTCCTCTAACCTTTCCTTGTTTTACACAATTGTCAGCACTTTCCTACTACTCTCAATGGTAGAAAATAATAAAGAACTTTCATATTTTACGTAAGCAAATATAGAAAAAATGTCAATGCCTTGTCAACTACCTCCGCTCCCTATGGGACAAGTTAAATTTTACAAATACCAGTCAAAACGTGTAAGTATATCTATTCTCTTTTTCTAAGACCATCCCCTCTCAGTATATTGACCATATACTACATCTGATTTCTGCATTGATAACTGATTCTGTAACAAGTCTCATATTTACCTGTTGGGCCCTAGAACTAAATGGTAGATGCTTATAATACTCTCGTTTCGGATCAAGTTGTTTGGCTTTCTTATTTGTTTTTCTACAGCAAGATGGACAGACACACAGGAAGATTCTAAGTAGACAGCAGAGTACACCGGATGCGATCATACTGGGGCCGATGAGACGAAGTTCAACAGTTTTGAAACCCTTCTCACCAGTACCAACGAACGCTATCACGAGACCTATTGCAACTGTTCCTAAACCTACGTATAGTAAAGCGTTTGCAGCTGCATTCTGATGTCCATAGAGACCTCCGTGATCTTCGTCTTCGGAACTACTTCCACCATAGGAAGAATCGTGTATCTGAAAATAAATTATAACTCGTCCAATTATACAAGCTTTCCATATTACACCTTCAATTTATTTGTCATTGTAATGTAAGTTAGTTACACATTTAAATAAAAACACTATCAAATTCATGTTTTTGCCAATTAGAAAAAAACAAATTATTTCTACATCCTAAAGAGCTCTATAATGATAACATCCTCTATCAGTGAGTAGATGTGACAGTATCCAATTTAAGGGGCATGGAAGATCGTAGTGATTAAAGACTGATGTACACCTAGCTGTTAGCAGTGACATCACTACATCCGTGAAAACATGCATAGTGTGCCCAAGCCAAAACATGTTGAAAATTATGTGTCATCAAAGTTCAGTTTTTCAGTTTTTGTCAATTCTTTAAAATGCGCATTTTCTTTGGAAAATCCGGAAAATTTTAAAAAAATAACTAAAGTAACAAATTAACAAGTACTCAGGTTGTAAAGACATGACTGAGGTTATGAAGCATAGAGCAAAGTCAAGTAACAAACGAAGCAGGAAAACAAGGGTTTCCAATAAAAGTTTCAACTTTGGAAATCCAGGCCAAAATTATTTTGTACTTATAATCTTATATTCAGTAAATATGTATACGCTATCATGATTGGATCATGATGGAACATTGGAGCCCTGCCTCCGAGCACAAGTGAGGCTCAGGTACCTGATGTACCTGAGCTTTTTGTACTTTATTTTTTTTTTTAAATATAAATGTAGGAGGAATAGGGTTAAGAATAAAACGTTTAGTAACAACAGTAGGTAACAACAGATCCTTTGGCAACACCCATCTAAACGATTCTTTTGTAATCATTAAAAGTTTCTTGAACTGCATTATTGTGTTCTCTCCTTATAAATTATTAACTTTGAATTAAATATACAATAAGTGTAATAAATTTAATGAAACTCGAGATCAAGGGAATGAGAGAATTCAATAATGAATTAATCATATGTGACGTATACAGCAATTTGTGTGTTCTACAGGTAATTTCACTGCATATCTAACTAGCAGTGGTAAAACAATTAGATTACAGTACTCTGTCCTCCACCTCTATATATAGACTCCTAGGAGACGTGTGAGGTAACCTGTACATAAATAAACTATTTATTTAACGATGAGATATGTAACTGATTTGACATTAATATGACTGTTATTGAAATACAGTAGTTTAATATATATTATATATATATATATATATATATATATATATATAATTATATATATATATATATATATATATATATGTATGTATATATATATTTAATAATAATAAATATCAATAGAAAGAGACGACTGAAAAGACTGAACGTCCATAAAATAAAAATGGGTGGCACCTGTCACTTTTAAAACCCAAATAACCAATAAGTCAAAAACAAAAAACCCAAAATACTGAATAATAATTATACATTAATATATATATATATATATATATATATATATATATATATATATATTATATTATATATATATATATATATATATATATATATATATATATATATATATATATATATATATATATATATATATATATATAATATATATATATATATATATATATATATATATACCCCAAGGACAGATCAAAGCCATTGTATCATCCCTCTAGACTCTAGTATAAGGCCTGTATTTAAAATAATCAAAAACTCTCTCATAGGTTGTTTCCAGGTTATTCCTCGCTTTCTCCTAGCTTTAGTGTTCATTTTAAAACACTTTTAACCGTTCCTAGAGCTAGGAAGAGACTCCTCCTAGGTTTCTTCTAGCCTTTTCCTAACTTTGCCCCTGTTAAGAAATAGCTAGGAAATAGATAAGAATCACCTAGGAAGATCGAAGGTAGATAGAAAGGTACCTCAAATCGTCCCTTGAATGTCTCTAGTAATTTTGTTTTATTTTTAATTATTTTGTATGGGCTTATGGCCTATTATCTTGGCGATCCATGGCCCAAACAACATGGCCTACTATCTAGAAGATCGATGGCCCAAACAACATGGCCATTAGTCATCATTAATCAATCTGCTTGATAGTCATAGATAGCACAATAATAACACAATATTTCATAATATATTGCGTCAAGTAAAAGCTTATTTAAATAAACTAATGCTTAAGAACGTGCAATTATGCCAGGTTTTGCCTCTTTTATCTACTAAACTGATTACCCCCCCTCTCCCATCCCCTCAAGTCAACTATTGACTTTTCAGTTAAAAAGAATATAGCTAGAGGTAAATAATAGTGCATGAGGTATTTAATTATTTATTATTCTTGTTTGGCAACCCTCAGCTCCCTTTACAATGACGTTCATTAAAGAAACCTTTTTAAGGGTTCAATTATATTTTACCTTATTAAATGCAAAGCATAAAATATTTGATTTTGCCCCTCAAGGTTATAACAATTTTAAAACTCCGGGTGTGGGGATTTTGGGAGGTATTTCTCGCCAAATAGCATTTACTACGCTCATCCTCACAACTTCCAACTCGCTTCGCTCAGATGGTCTCCCATCCAGTTTATGCCCACACTCGATAATTCTAAAAATTAGTGATCCAACAAAAATGTTAGATATATTTATAGAAATTTGTAGATATAGCCGTATAGAAATGAAATTTAATTTATTACTTATATTAGAGAACTTAATGGGACAGGCGTCATAGCGAAAGTCGCACCTGCAACCTTGGGAAGCTCTTAAAATTGAAGCGTCATCAACCCAGTTTTGAGTCCTCAAAATTTTTAAAAAAATCTATAGGGTTAAATTCTATAGGTTTTCATTTTTCTCCGCAAAAATATCCTTATTTATGTTTGTTGGGGCTCTGAATCGGAAGAAACCGGTCCGAAGTCAACACGAGCACTCACGGAACTCAAAGCCAGGGTACTTTGGTTTAAATTTTGGTTCTGGACGATTATTTTTTTATTGTTTTATTAACATTATATAAGTTTAAAACGACAAATTAATTCCGGGTGGATTTCCTTTGGAATGCGTGTTTCTGAGCTTAACCATAAACTTTTTGCTGGAGGTTCCGATTTATAATTGACTTACTCAGTTATCCAACACTACTTACAACTTATTTGTTCTGTTTTGAGACCATTGATTCAACTTTCCATTAAAATAATTTTGTCATGACACTTGTTGATTTGCATGAACCCTCCGATACATAGATAATATAAAATATAAATTAATACTGATACGTTTTACCGATACTTTGAAAATATTTTCTAATAGGATAATTTTTTCAAGGAATTGTATCAGCTCGAAGCACTGGTGGCATATGCCACTAGTAGGAAGGTGTTAACTGATTGCGAATACGCTATAATTGTATACGTACCCTATTTCTTGATCTCCATTTAGTATGAGCATGGTGATGATGTTCTGCGTGCCTATGTCTGTGAGGGAAGTGATGATGTGAATCTGCTACAGAGACGCGTCTATGGTCCGACCACGCCGCCGCCGCCTTACCCTGCAAAAAGCAATATAATAAAGTATTAGCTACATTTCAAGTAACAGCATCTAAGGCCCGTACTCAAAGACATTTTCCAAACATTCTCCTTAAGGAACAAGGAGAATGTTAAGAAAATGTTAGGAAAATGTCTTTGGATACGGACCTAAGACTTGTCAGTAGAGTTCTCTTTGTAAGTGATCCGGAAGCCTCTGTAGCTTTCGATTAATATGATATCTTAAGTAACATTGTCGAGAGAGTTTCCGCACATTTCTTCGTACTTACAAAACGTAGAAATATCTTATTGTAAGTCACTAATTCGACCTAAGAGACACCCATATGTGACCAATAAGAGAGATGCCTGAATATGCTGGTATAATACTTGAATAAAGCAGACATTTAAATGAGCAGAAATCAATTTGACTCAGATCTGCCTCAGCTAACAAGTAACTCTACATTACTTATTATTAATCGTCGCTAATAATAACTCAAAATAATATTACACGAGAAGATACTGTGTTTCTTATTATTGATAAAGAACAGTGCACAGCAACACAGTTGTTTCAGTCAAATGTTCGTTTCGATAGCCCCACATGTGTTGTCTTTTTATCTTTTTGAAGGTTAAAATATGACTAAAATGTCTCTTAAAAATCTCTTATTATGTTAAAAAGAAAATATTAATACTTAATAAGTTTTAGAAGCATCCTGTTATGTACAATAGGAATGTCCCATATACATAGCAAAGTACAATGGGAATGTCCCATATACATATATATATATATATATATATATATATATATATATATATATATATAATATATTATATATATATATATAATATATATATATATATATATCCGAAAAACGAAGTACCTACCCTATACTCACTACAAATCCTGACTTAACTTCTCTCCTGTCTGATATCGATAAAGATAAAATGGATGCTCTGTTCTACTTCTTTAACTATGCTCTTAACCTAAACCCAACAACCCAAATTCTTAATTTTAGACACTATCTAATTTCCCTGATTATCATAAAAAAAATAATACTCATTACTCTTCTAATACTCAACTTAATATACAAATACATCTCATGTTACCCTAATAATTAATTTTTACAATTTATATCTACACCCATATACCTCAACCCCCATACCCTACATGTCATATCTACCAAACTAATTGAGAAATTTAGTTAATTTTATTATGTGTTAACCTTAGAAGCTCGCATTTATATTTTTTTTTTCAGAATTTATATATTATTTAAATTTTGTAGAAGATTCATTTCTTGTATCAAATAAAGTTTATATATATATATATATATATATATATATATATATATATATATATGTATAATAAATATATAAAATATATAAATATATAAATATAATATAATAATATGTATAATAATATTTAATATAATATAAATATATAATATAAAAATAAATATCCATATATATATATATATATATATTATATATATATATAATATATATATATATATATATATATAACAATACTATACTAACAAGCACTTTTTTTCCATTTCATCAAATCTTCGTAGGTAATTTTTTACAAGTTATACATTTGTGAATGAAATAAAGCCAACTATACCTGAATATAATAATTAACCAGTTCTAAAATCAAATTCTAGTGGTTTAAATGTCTAATTATTGTAGTAATCCTATCCACATCAAAGACTCATTTGATCCAGGCTTTCCATATCGCAAGATAGCTCGCATAAGCGGAATGGTATGAAAGGCCAACAAAATCATTCGTTACAGCCAAATACTTTCACAACAGTCATCGTAACTACAGGCTCATGGCGCTTTATTTTCTAAGTTTTTTAAGGTTTGCAGCCTTGATTGATGCCTTCTTAATATTTTATGTATGTATGTACTTCTTAATATTGATCACTCATTGAATTTAAATTACATTTCGAATCAAAATTTTTTAACTACGTGGTTTAAATGGGTTTGTATATTCTATATATGAACCAGGATTGATTAATTGAGTTAAGAATTGTTTAAAAATGATCCATAGACTTCGGCTGAATTGGGATAGCATTCAAATATATAGCAAAATTTATTGTCAAAAAATAGAATTTTAGAAAATTTGACAGCTAAACATGATAGTAGATAAAAATCATCTAGATTCGAATTTGATATGCAATGAATAATCGTCATAAAGCTATCATGATTTCCTTATCTTTATTCCCATCACTTTAATATCGCAGTCTATACATGACTGTTCTGATTATTTTGATTATTTTGATTATGTTCATATATAGTATACAGACATAATCTTTTCCAGCGCTATAAAATAGACCGCACTCTAACGAGTAGCACAGTTGGTATACATGATTTTCAATGTGTAATCAAGTTTGAAATATTCTCTAAAAGAAGAGGAGCGTTCGAGTTTTTATCGATTTGTAATTATTGCCGGGTCGATTAATCTTGACAGGAAACCTGTATGCGCAATGTTCTTTGTTTCGATCCACTGACATCGTAACAAATTGAGTAATTTGAGAGATTAATAGTGTTGAAGTGGACCGGGACGTTGGACTCTAGAGGCGATATCTTTAGCACACATACCCCCTCCTCCCTTAATTTGAATAAACATTTTCTAAACATTTTATACACCTCCTCCGTAATCTATGGTGCTCACCGGGTCATCCTCCCAAGTGGCAGGAAATCCTCCCAAATGGCAGGGAATCCCGGGAGGACAAACCAAATTAGACGACATTATTGGTTTTTCCCAAAGTTGTCATCAAAGATTTGAAAAAAAAAACATTATTATATGAAGAAGTTAGTTTTATTTATTTTTTTAATTAATTACATGCAACAATACTATATAAAAATGTTATCAAATATATTATCAATATTGTTCATACATTTATGTCGAACAGGAAGTGGAAAAGAGCGTCGAAGAAGATAATTCTTGGAACAGGAGTCTCCTCACTTATTTTAAGTTTAGGTTTTATTAATTAATTTATAATTTAGTTGAGTTAACTATAAAAATTAATCACAATAGGCATATGGCCAAAATAAAATTAAATCTACAAATACAAGAAAATTATCATAATAATTACATCATTCAGATAATACTAATACTAAATATAATTATAAATAAATTTAATTTATAAACTAAAATTATTACAGATTTTATTGTCGTCATTGCCTTTTTAAAAATATCCAAAACTGGGATTTCGTATTTTAATCAGATATTTTTCTTTTCCTTATATGTGTCGTAGTTGAATTAGAAAAGTACTGTATCAGCAAAAATGTCCGAAACTGGGATATCACTCGAATTTTCTGTTTCAGAAGATTCTAAGACCGCCTGAGTGGTATGTGTCTGAGTGTGTGTGTGTGTGTGTGTGTGTATGTGTCTGTTGTCATCGTAGCTCCCAGTGTGTTTATTTTAGAGAGTTGGAACTTAGTAAAAAAAAAATCATCAGGTCTATTTGGGCTGTCGGAAATATTTTTTTATGACGTCATTAACAAGAATACTTATTTTGTTTCATGATTTAAAATAGTCGGAAAAATGTGTTGACTGATTTTGAATTTAGCTGCCATGTGAGACCAACAAATTAGCTGCCAAGTTTCGTATCATTATCAGCGTTAATGCAAGTTTATAGGATAACTTGAATTGATTTTTAAATAGTAAAAAATAATCGAATTGTCTCAAAATTTGACAAACGAAAAGCGTACAAATAAATCCTTAGTTGGTTAAATAAAATGACGTAACTATATTTACTTTACGGTCTTACTTAAGATTTCACAGAATCCCCTATAAATAGCTAGATAACCCTAGATATGAGGGATAGCTAAACTACATCATAAGTCTGCAACTTATCAACTTGTTATTACTACGTTAACTATATCAATTATTATACCTACTTAAGCTATTCTACTCCAAGGCGACCTAATTTAAAGTAGAGTTGTAGGAAAACTCATTAAATGATTTATCGTCTGAATGCATTATGTCGGGCTGTCGCTGAGTTACCACTTTTAACTTTTTGAGTTTCTTTCACTCAAACTATTTAAACTGAGGAGTAAGTTTCTCTAAGTTACTTTTTAACAGGATTCTAGTTAAGACAGTTTTTGTACGTAAATGTATTATTTTTTTAAGATGAGGATTGTGTGTGTTATGAATGAATTTTGGGATATATGAGATTTGGTGAGTGATAGTATATAATTTTGAATCTGTTTTTAATGATCTTTATCCCTGAGTTAAGATTTTCTTTAACTTTCAAAAAAAAGTCTGTAGCATATACTTATACTGTTTTTAGGGTTTCGAAGATTTATGTGTTCCGATCGCTTTGGGTATACTTTTTGGTCTGAGCGTCGTGTGTCTGTGTTCAGAGTTGTGTCTATCTAGGATTACTGTAAAATGCTAGAAGTTTGGGAATTTGGATATTACATGTGTGTATACTATATTTATATCAATACAACTAGTGATAATAAATACTTTAGCAACTTATATCTATTTATGCGTCATCTGTTTCGTTATTTTATGAGCGAATCGCGCGAATTCGCCTTCATATAATATTTGTTTTAAAGAATTAATTGTGGTGGGGTTGTTTTGTCGGTATAAATAGGATTATATAGGTTATAAAAATCCTATCAAGTTGCAGATGTCATGCGTGGTGTGGTATCGTATATTTCAAGAATGGCGGCTAATTATCAAGCCTGTCAAAAATCTCTCATAATGCTCACCCAAAATATGCTTGTGTTTGATTGTCCCTCTTTAGTTTTTGAGTATAGGGAGAAGCGCTCTAAAGTATGTTACATAAGCCTTATAAGAATAGCACTTTCAGGGTTATTAGGATTATTTCTGTCTGGAGGGATAAATGTTCAAAGGGTATTTTAAGCCATTCTTAAATCTTCCATTAACCGTCGCAACGCGCCAAAGAATATGATGGTTTGTGAATTAAGGTATGTGGTTTGTTTGTTATTATGTGTTCATATTGTAGAGTAGTCTCTGTCGGTATGGTGTAGTACACAATGTTGTGCATCGCTTTTTTCAAGAGATGGCGTATTACACCCGGCAAAATTCAGAAGGAAACCAAAATGCTGTCCCCCATTTTAAGGCATAAGGAGAAGCCTAAAAATTATGGGAAATGCAAATAAAAACTGCTTCCGGGCAGTGAAGATCTTCGGAGGATAAAGTTTCTCAAGAGATTATTTTTTGAGCATTTCAAGATGCCATACGCGCGACGCGCAAAAAAATATATATTTTTTTTGAAAAATCTTGTGTGGTGATCATAATTGTAGGATATGGCGATGGTTAGTACACAAATATGCATCGTTTTTTTCAAGTGGTGGAGTGATTAAATCCCAGTCAAAAATTCATAAAATACGCGACACAGAGTTTAATGGCTGGGTGTTGCCTGCCGCCTGTTATCGGGATAGTGGAGTATAGGCTGCTAAAATATTGACAATCTAATTAATAGCACTTTTGCGGGACTAGAAATGTGTTCGGTGAGGAGAAAGTTTCAGAGTTGAATTTTAGGCCAATTTCAGTTGTTATCGCGCATACGCGCACGTCGCTCATGGATGAGAGAGATTATTTTTTTGATATTTGTGGGGGTATGAGAAGTTGTATGGTATAATAGGCTGTGTACAGAGAATATTGCATGCGGCTTTCAAGTGGCGGTATTATCGGCAAATCCGAATAGACCACAAAAATGTTGTACGTCCCCCCTAGTAAGGGATAAGGAGGCCCTAAAATTGGGGTAGCAAGTGCCAATAAAAGCTATTCCGGGCCGTAGAAATGTTTCGGGAAAGTTTCGATATAGAGTTATTTGTAGAGATTTCTAATAATCGCCATACGCGCGTGCAATGTAAAAAATGTTGGTTTTGAAAAATGCATGTGGGGTATCATGATTGTGAGTATCTCGATTTCGGGCGGTAGTACATGGCAATTATTGCATGCGGTGTTTTCAAAAAGTGGCGGCTGATAGTCAGCCGAAAAATCTTCAGAAAGACCACCAGATGCTTGTCGCCCCCTTTATAGCGGCTAAGGGATAGCCTTAGAAAGAGTATTGGACCAGAGCAATAAAGTGCAGATTTTTCCGGGCAGAGATTCTTCGGAGAAAAAGTTTAATGAGTTAATTTTAGCAATTTCAATCGCGCCGTGAGCGGACGTCGCGATAAAACAAGATATTTTTTTGTAAAATCGGTTGTGGTTGATATTGTAGGGATCGACTGTGGGTGAGGTGGACATGAATTATGGGCTAGCTTTTACAATGGCGGGCTATTAACCGCGCGCAAAAATCGTCAACCACCAAAAATGCTTGTCCGCCGCCCCTGTACGGCGTAAGGGAGACAACCCTGAAAGAATGTTGACATAGCAATAATAGCCTTTCTGGCCAATGAAATTCTTCGAGAAAAGTTTCGAAAAAGTTAATTTTTTGCGAATTTTCCAAAATGTCGCCCCATACGCGAGCCGGGCATGAGTAATTAAGATATTTTTGGGTTTGAAATTAGTGATGGGGCTATCGGAATTGTGGTTGTAGTCGGATGAGGTGAGTGGCACCAATATGCATCGCTTACTTTAAACAATGTGGCGAGATATATTACCTTCCAGCCAAAGATGCTCTCTCTCCGCTAATATATCCATCTCGCAAGAATTTGCTTGGTGCTCTCCCTTTAATACAGTGACTGATAAGGAGGAAGAGCCACTAAAAATTTTAATTATGGGGGACAAGGTGGCCCAATAAAGCACTTTCCGGGATGATGTATTATTTGGATGAGGGAATGAGTTTTAAGGAGTTAGATTTTAGTGTCTCAATTTCAAATATAGTGTTCTACCGACGTGAAAATGAAAAATGATTTTTTGAAAATCGATGTGGGGTATCAATTGTAGGTATGGTGGTGGAGTACACAATATGTTTGCGTTTTTTCAAAATTGGCGCTATTTACACCGGCAAAAATCGTCAAAACACCAAAATGCTTGTGCGCCTTTTAAGGGCATAGGAGAAGCCTAAATGATATGGCCATAGCCAATTAAGATCGGGCCTAGAAGTTCTTCGGAGAAAAGTTGTTTCAAGTATTAGCAGAATTTCAAAATCGCCCAGTACGCGCACGCGCAAATAAAAATATTTTGTTATAATGAAAATATGTAGGGTGGTATCAAATTGCTTTTAGAGGGTATCAGAGGGTGTGGTATGACTAATGTTGCATATGCGCTTATTTCATCAATGGTTCGGAGGATAGTTACAACCCGCTCTTCTCAAAGAATTGCGATAAAATCCAATAGAGGGCTAAAGATATGCTTTGTGCTTCGCCTTTTTAGTGGTCATATGGATTAAGTTAAATATAAGCCAGATAGTGGCATTTAAGACAGCTTTTGCCGGGCATAGAATTATCTCGAAGTAGAAAAAGTGTGTCAACAGTTATTTTGTGGTAGCAATATTTGCAGAGATGTAGTCTGCCGCCATATTAGTGCTGGCTTAGTCTGCGTCTTCAAAATAATAATAATAAAGGCATTAATAAAATTTTGAGGCCTTTTTTTTATAATGTTATATCTTGTAAGAACATGGTATATAGATTCATAGAGTCAATACACAGCACCTCATATAAGGGCTGCAGAGTATATTATGAATAGTCGTAAGTCCTTTCATTATTTTTATGTGGTTTATTGTTATTTCATTTAGCTTGATAACTAAATGAGGCATGCGGTATACGTCCTGATTGTTGTGCTCGTGGAATAAGTTTGCTTTGGTTTGCAAATTGCGAGATCTCTTAGATTTTCAGATATTCGATTTTCGGGTTGTCTCCTTTGTTGCAAATTTGTTTTCTCTTTGTTGTTTTCGTACCTTAGGGTTTTTAGAATAAATGAGATATTTTGTTACACGGTCGTAAACGTCAAGTACTTATAAGGTGGAGCGAGGAGCTAAGTCTGTATGGTTTTTGTACTTCTTTAGAATGTATGATAAACTATACAAAAAGGGGAGCGAAGGCCGAGCTGCTTCGTTCCGCCTTTGATGATTTATGATTGCTTCCTTGTAAAAATGTTTCTTGTTCTTTCTTAGTTATAATATTAATAGATATTGATAAAGACCATAAGAGCGGTAGCGAGGGCGTGCTTAGTATGTGCTCCGTTTACTTTTGATTTTGTTTTATTAACTGTGTCGCTTATGATTTTATATCTAACTTATGTAGAAAGACCATATCAGGGCTGTGGTATAGAAGGATGTTAAATTATAGGCAATAGGCGGGTGTGAGCGAGCCTGATTTTTCCTTTGTTTAAAATGTTGGTTTTATTGGTTATCTATTCAATTAGTATTGAGACAAACAGATAAGCTATTATTATAAGGCAGAGTGAGTGATGCCGATAGAGATAAAAGCTAAATCAGTATTTGTGAATTAGTCTACCATATGTTTAGTGTCGTATTTTCGTTATTCCGCACTTTAAGAAGCGTGGATGTGTTGTTTGGTCCAATTTATTTATAAGGAGAACATTGGTACTTTAGCATAGGCCATGAAATATAACAAAAGGTGAAGGGGCCCGTAAGCGCTGTAGCTGGTTTTCTGTATTTCCCTGTATTTCCCAGTATGCCTGATTTTTTATGCGTGGTTAATTTTCTTAATAGGATGTTTTCTTATAAGTTGATTTTGATCAAACATTTAGCAGTGGAATGGCGGGTTGAGTGGTTCGTATGCGTGCTCGATGGTTATTTGTTCATATTTCTATATGGTTATTTTTTTAATAAGAGTTATTATCTTAATAAAAGCAAGGCATGAAATGGTCATAGTGATGTATATTAGGATATATCGATTCAAAGTGGTCGTGATGTGTCGTGAAATTGCAGAGCTCCTACCTTATGATTTTTGTAAAGATAGCGGTTAAAATGTCTAAATATAAATAGTAATATCATCATCATAACAAGATTACTTGGAGTACGTATTTGTCACATTTTCGCATTAAGTCTATTATAGTAAGTGAGATGTGCTGCTCGAAAGTCCGATCTGATCCTAAGTTTTTATGATGTATAGTTTTTTTTGTATTTCTTAGATTTAAGATCTTTGATGGAATGGTTGTGCGTTACTTAATTAAAATATACAAAGGCGAGTAAGCGAGCCATGAATTTTCATGCCTTGTTAAAATGTTTCTATTATAATAGATATTGGCACAACAGCACATAAAGGCGAGCGAAGCGAGCCCTAGTATTGCATGGTTATTCTTATTATTTTATACACTTAAGAAGGTACTGATAACATATACAAAAAGGCGAGCGAAGCGAGCCATGATTTCATGCCTTGCTTAAATGTTTCTCTTATAATAGATATTGACAAACAAGCACATAAAGGCGAGCGAAGCGAGCCCTAGTATTGCATGGTTATTTTATTATTTTATACTCTTAAGAAGGTACTGATAAACATATACAAAAAGGCGAGCGAAGCGAGCCTATGATTTTCATGCCTTGCTTAAAATGTTTCTCTTAAATTAGATATTGACTAAAAGCATAAAGGCGAGCGAAAGCGAGCCTAGTATTGCATGGTTATTTTTATTAATTTATACTCTTAAGAAAGTACTGATAAACATATACAAAAAGGGAGCGAAGCGAGCCATGATTTTTATGCCTTTTTAAAAATGTTTCTCTAAAGATATTGACTAACAAGCATATAAAGGCGAGCGTAGCGAGCCCTAGTATTGTACGGTTTTTTTAATTATACTCTTAAAAAAGGTACTGATAAACATATACAAAAAGGCGAGCGAAGCGAGCCCATGATTTTATGCCTTGTAAAAATGTTTTCTTATAAATAGATATTGACAACAAGCACATAAAGGCAAGCGAGCGAGCCCGTATTGCATGGTTATTCTTTATTATTTTATACTCTTAAAAGGTACTGATAAATATACAAAAAGGCGAGCGAAGCGAGCTATGATTTTCATGCCTTGCTTAAAATGTTTCTCTTATAATAGATATTGACAAACAAGCACATAAAGGCGAGCGAAGCGAGCCCTAGTATTGCATGGTTATTTTTATTATTTTATACTCTTAAGAAGGCACTATAAACATATACAAAAAGGCGAGCGAAGCGAGCCCATGATTTTATGCCTTTCTTAAAATGTTTCTCTTAAAGTAGATATTGACTAACAAGCACAAAAGGCGAGCGAAGCGAGCCCTAGTATTGTACGGTTTTTTTTTAATTTATACTCTTAAAAAGGTACTGATAAACATATACAAAAAGGCGAGCGAAGCGAGCCCATGATCTTCATGCCTTGTTAAAAATATTTCTCTTATAATAGATATTGACAAAACAAGTACATAAAAGGCGAGCGTAGCGAGCCTAGTATTGCATGGTTTTTTTTATTTTTTATACTTAAAAAGGTACTGATAAACATATTACAAAAAGGCGAGCGAAGCGAGCCTTGATTTGTATGCCTTTCTTAAAATGTTTCTCTTAAAGTAGATATTGACTAACAAGCACATAAAGGCGAGCGAAGCGAGCCCTAGTATTGCATGGTTATTTTTATTATTTTATACTCTTAAGAAGGTACTGATAAACATATACAAAAAGGCGAGCGAAGCGAGCCCATGATTTTTATGCCTTATTTAAAATGTTTCTCTTAAAGTAGATATTGACTAACAAGCATATAAAGGCGAGCGTAGCGAGCCCTAGTATTGTACGGTTTTTTTTAATTTATACTCTTAAAAAGGTACTGATAAACATATACAAAAGGCGAGCGAAGCGAGCCCATGATCTTATGCCTTGTTAAAATGTTTCTCTTATAATAGATATTGACAAACAAGCACATAAAGGCGAGCGAAGCGAGCCTAGTATTGCATGGTTATTTTTATTATTTTATACTCTTAAAAAGTACTGATAAACATATACAAAAAGGCGAGCGAAGCGAGCCATGATTTTTATGCCTTTCTTTAAATGTTTCTCTTAAAGTAGATATTGACTAACAAGCACATAAAGGCGAGCGAAGCGAGCCTAGTATTGTATGGTTTTTTTTATACTCTTAAGAACGGTACTGATAACAAATACAACAAGGCGAGCGAAGCGAGCCCATGATTTTTCATGCCTTGTTTTAAATGTTTCTCTTAAAGTAGGTATTGGCAAAGAAGCACATAAAGGCGAGCGAAGCGAGCCCTTGAATCTATTTTATGTTTTAATTTTTTTTCTAAAATTTAGGTATTGACAAACAAACTTCTATAAGCGAGCGAAGCGAGCCCTAGATTGTTATGTATAAGTTTGATTCTATAGTTTAAATGGCTAGTATCAAACATGCACCTCAAGGCGAGCGATGCGAGCCCTAGAATATTATGTTATGTCTTTACTGTATGCTATAAAATGAGGTTCTGATAAACCAATACAAAAAGGCGATTGAAGCGAGGCTTTAATTTTATGCCTTGTTTTAAATGTTTTTCTTCAGGTAGATATTGACAACCAAGCACATAAAGGCGAGTGAAGCGAGCCCTTAAATTTTGTTCTGTGTTTTAAATTTTCTCAAAAATTAGTATCGACAAACAAATATATAAAGGCGAGGGAAGCGAGCTCTAGAATAAAAATTTGATTCTATAGTTTGAAATTGGCTAGTACTAAACAAGCAGATGTTTACTCAAATTTTATGTTGTATTATAATTTTTTTTCTAAAATCAGTGCCAACAGACACATATAGGCTAGCGAAATTGGTAAATTATGTTTACTCTGCGAATTTGTAAATAACAAACATACAAATGAAACGAGCAATACGAGCACTTATATATTTTGTGTAGATTCTAAATTAGGTACTGATTTCTGATACACAGAAACGCATGCGTAGCGAGCTGTGGAATATTTTTTATAACTTATTTATTTTTTCTAACATTAGGCATCGACAATACTAACATATAGGCTATTGAAGCGAGGCGTAGAATTTGAGTATAAGTATGATTGTATAGTATTAATACATTATATTTATGCAAATATCTGAGAAACCCTTATAATGCTTGCAAAGCAAGCACTTTGACGGATTTTTTTATTTTAATTTTTTTTGAATACCAAAAGCAAAATGGTTTTATGATATTTGGGTCGTAAAGAGGAATAAATTATTCCTTTTGAAGGACGGACTTACTGATTAAGAATGTAACTTACTGATAAGAATGATTATTTAATTTATTCTGATTTGAGTAAGCGTTTATATATATATATATATATATATATATATATATATAATATATATATATATATATATATATATATATATATGTATATATATATATATATATATATATATATATATATATATATATTATATATATATATATATATATATATATATATATATATATATATATATATATATATATATATTAAACGCTTACTCAAATCAGTATAAATGAAATATACAACAATCAATAATATAAAAATACAGAATCCAATTGTTCGTGAACCTACAACAATAACTCAGCCAACATTTCGAAAATTCACTAAAAAATAAAATTTAATGGATCAGGCTTAAACTGAATACTTAAATACCACTATATTTGACATACTAAGAGGCGATGAAAAACTAATGTCATGATTTTGTCGCTTGACATAAAAATTTTTATGTATGAAATCACATTTTCCGACTAATAGGTTTGGAAATTTGGAAAAATGATGGCAAAGTAGCAATATATTGATACAAACTACAGCAATGTGGCAGCAAAGTTCCCTCAGCGCTAACATCACGTTGCGTCCAAGAGGCTTACATAACCACTCAATTCTATTAATTTTTATCTGACTACATATTTTTATTTAATGTTTACTTAGTCTAATCCTCTATTTTTATATATAAGTTAGTCTACATATACATGATTTAATAAGAAATAATAAGGTAAATGAATATGTATACTACATCTAATAAATGTTTTCATGCAGTTATATATTTATTTACTTTATACAATTAAAATTAGAAATTTATTAGTCCCTGATAAATTGATGCAACATGATTGACGGACCTTGATCGGTGTGACGTGATTGATGTACCATTAAACCATGATTGATTACACACCGTGATTGAATCAACATTATGTCTTGATTGATGCACCTTTACACCATGATTGATGTTCCATGATTGGTGTACTATTACACCATCATATATACCATGATAGTATGATACACTACGTTTTTCATTTATTTTTAACTTATAACCTAACCTATAAACCTGAAGCAGGTTATCGATCCTGCTACTTCAACGATACAGTTTAAAGTTAATTAATTAACAATTCACTGATAAGTAATAATTTTCCGATTACTTATACCAGTTGCCAGTTCAGATTTTAATAAAAAATCATTAAAATGATGGACAGAATTAGTTCTAGACTTTCAAAAACGGTCTTTAATGTTATAAGTCGACTCCTGTACGATCAAACGCCTCAATATTTTAGACTGCATTATCTTAAGCAAGACAATTTTTTTGGAAAAGTTTGAGTCAAGCTACGTAAACATAGATATAAGTTAGGTGTTAGAATTATTTATTTACTTGAACTTGATGTCTAAAATAACATGTGGCTTACAATGTCTAAAATATATCAGTCTTACTTAGTCAGGCACGGTGTGAAGTAATAATTAATATTGGTAACATCAAGTGTTAATTACTGCAAGTAAACCACTCGTCAAAAGAAATATGTCACTAAAATGACCTTACAAGAACAGATACCAAGATGTGAGCTGTAAGTGGCCGTATCTCATGTAAAATATAATTCTAAGACTTTTGACACCTAAATTATATTTAGATTCATTCTCGTGTCACCGACTTTAAGTATTTGACGGAATATTGATTTTATACGAGCCAAGGATACGTTCATATTTATCCGCATTGATCGACATTACCAATAGCTTGAGTTATGAAAATCTCTGGGTGATATGGAGAAAAGAGTGATGAAAGTCAAACGAAAACTCCGTTGAAGATCTCTGGAAACTGTTAATAAGGATATATTGTCCTGTATATTAGTATGAATTTGACTTTTTAAAATTATCTATAGAGGAAGAACATCGTACACCAATAAATGTTTTGAGTTGTTTAAACCAGGAATCGACTTAGTAGGGTGAAGATAATTTCTGAAAGTCATAAACCTTTTTTAGCGAATTCCCTTTGGAAAAATTCGCTAATGGGAAAGGCATGATAGCGGGAATTGTACTTCGAACTTTGACCATAATCCGTTTCAAAGGTCCCTGACTAGAAAATAATACCTAAGGCAAATCTTGTAATCACACTATCTTTCGAACTGAGAACTATTTTTAAATTAAACTTTGGTATCATCCTTAGGGAGGACACGAACTCTATTAAAAACCAGGCTGTTGTAACATCATTAACCCGGTTTGCTGATTCAGCAAAATTTTCAAAAATCGGCAATACTCAAGGCTGTTGTTTTTCGCCGGAAAAAAAGGTCATTATTTTTTAGGGCGCTAAATCGAACGAAAGCGGTCTGAAATCGATCCAACCAATTTAAGTGACCGAAAAGTTAAAAGAACCATAATTAGTTATAGAAACGTATATTAAGGCTTTAAGTGAGGAGTTGTTTTTGGGCCTGTGAGTTAAATGAAAATGGTCCAAAGTCGATATAAGCACTCAAAGCCAGGGACCTGGGTTCGTAAAACAAGGACAATTATTTTGTATCATTTTTTACATTATATAAGGTTATAACTACAAAATAATTTTGCCGCGATGGTCTGCATGTCTGGCGAATTTCCTTTGGAATGGTTGTTTCCCTGCATAACAATCCATTTCTTGGTTAAGGTTCCGGTTTATGCTTTGTAACTTGAGTAGTTAATTAATTATTAAGCACTGCTCGTAAGTTATTTTTCTGATTTTTTAAAGGAAGTGCGCTAAAACCTTTAAAGAAAGACAACAACTGTGCCCTAAAATAAGTGAAATACTGGTGTGCACTGCCTATTTTAGAGGCTTGGTTTTGTATAACCAACAGAATAATTATGCCCATTTCTTTTGAAAAATACAGAATAAATAAGTTACGAGAAGTTCTTGATAATTGATTAACTGCTCAAGTTATAAAGCATAAACCGAAACCTTAAGCAATAAATGGACTGTTGAGCATGGAAACACGCCCGACATGCGGACCACCGCGCCAAAATTTACTAAGTTCTAAAGGATCTGTTATTTGATCAACAGGAGTGTTTCTCCTGGTATACAGCTTTCAAGTGCAAACAACTTTATTATGACTTAAAGATTAACATTAATTATAATTTTAATTTTAAACAGTGCAATTAACCATAACCTTAAAATTGCAATAGCTAAGTAGGCCACATACTCAGAGCCTTAGTTAATTAATTTCAATAGGCTGTAGAACAGCATTAGCACAGGATGCGTAGAGAAACAGATTCTGACTGGGGTTTGACCCCTGCCAGAAAAGTTTGCTGTTTTGCTGAGGGTTATAAAGCCAATTGGCTTCAAAAACTCAGCTGTTCTACATCAGGTTAGTTTATGAACACTTAAGTCTAAGCCAAGAGACTATATACTTTTTCTGTAAAATCTTTCGATAATTAAGTTCATCCCAATAAATTACTATATTTATATACTTTTTACTTAATATTAATTTTGGCTCTTTTAGCTCTACTTGTTTCTTATAATGTTTCACATCTGCTTATGTGGTTGTTCTACAGGTAAGTCTTGCTTGGTTGTCTATTGCAAAAGATTTTACAGAAACAGATATCTAGACTTGTTTAGATAGTAAATTTGTTTATTTCTAAATACGCATTACTTACAGCTATGGCTGACCATAGAGTTATAGTACATAGAAATGAAAGTGATAACAAATCGATGACATTTGACTGTTCCTCAATATATCGAAGTCTACCGAAGCGCTTGGCTCATATTTCTTGTTCTTTAAAGGATCTGAACATGTAAAGTCAATAATATGGTTAATGACGTCTTTAAAATATTTTTCTCAGAGTACTACTTGACATAAAGATTCAAGTTTATACTCTCAATCATAAACACAAAGGGAGCTACGATGATAAACACAAAGGGAGCTACGATGATAAACACACACATACACACAGGCAAGTACAAGCATGGAACTACTCAGGAGATCTTATAAATACCAGTAACGGATAATTCAGGTAAATTACCGGTTATGTATTGTAAGACACAAACAATCACACCACCGGTATAAATGACGAAACGTAAAAAGGTTATGCTAAACGAGAAGGTTAGGCTGTGCGATAAAGTTAAACTCTGGCCAGTTAGGTTACACCTAATCGTACTTCGATAACTATACGTCGTATTAACATGTATTCACTGACATATCTATGTACATATATCTCTACACTAGTTAATATTTAAATAATTAATAGAACGCCTAAATAATTGCATTTTATCCAGATACTCAACAAGTACATCTATTTGTATCTGAGGAAGTAAATACATACGTCATAACTCAAAGTAACTTGGCCATCAACGTATGATATGACAGCAACCCTTGAATTATAACAAACATCAATACATTAATAAACAAAAGTTTGTTTTTACAATTTTTTATCCCAGTAGTGTCGATTGTAGAGTGTATTTGGCTGCTCTTTGAACTTAAAATTATCATCAAAGAGGCGTCCAGACTAATCCAATAAAAGCTTAGAAATACTAAACAGAATATAGCCAGGGACCAGCTCATAGCCTGAGGTGCGAGCCCCTGTCCTCCTTCTTGGAATAAATGTCGCCTCTACTGACCAAGTAGTTTCCAGCGAAAATCCATTTAATGTGTGTTGGCTTAACATCCCCCCATTAGGTTGGGTCCCCCCCCACATAAGTTGTGCCCCCCTCCTCCCCATAAGTTCTTGTTGGGAACGGGCCAGAGGTTCTGTCAGCCCCCCCGCAAGACAATCTAAATGTAACTCTTCTCTGGGGTGAAAAAATAGCCCCATAGTAGTAAAATGTGTCGCTGACCAAAAAATCTTATTGAGATCAATATTGTAATTTAATATTGACAACATATGTTATTTTATTGCTACATTCGGTAAGTTTACAAATTTAAGTTATAAGATAACGTAGTATTGCTGGTTATAAACTGCATTGAACTGTAAGAAATTTGAGGTCCTTTGCTTTTCCTACTATTTATTAATGACTTAGGTGCAGGACTAACTAGTGCCTACGAGTTGTTTGCAGATGATTTTAGGATTTCCCGCCCAATTTTAAATTCCAACTCGCACATTGAACTTCAAGAAGATCTCGATCGTGTTCTGAACTGGCACTGGCGAATAAGATGGAATTTAACCCTCGAAAATCGTCTGTCATATTTACAGTAAATGTCAGAATGTTAGTGTGTTTACTTATAATTTATATGGCTACCCTTGTCTTCAGTGAATACTGTGCGTGATTTAGGTGTTACTCTGACGAGTAAGCTTAACTTCACCGAGCATGTATTGTCAAGAATTTCTGCTGCTACTCGCTCTCTCAATCTTTATTCTTAATATTTGTCGAGGTCTTTCTCTTGAATGTCTTTTATGTCTGTATAGGTCTTTGGTTCGTTCTTGTCTGGAGTATGCTGTTCCAGTTTGGAATGACATAGGTGTTACCTTGTCTGATCGCATTGAGTCCGTCCAACGTCGTTTTGTTCGTATTGTTTATATTCGTTATTTGTATCGTCGTTGTTATTATTCTTATGAATCTATGTGTAGAAGATTAGGATTAGATTTGCTGAGCAGTAGAAGATCGGCTTATGAAGCAGTTTTTCTCATCAAGGCCTTATCTGGAGAAGTATTGTGCCTCAAGTTCAGGATCAGGTCGAATTCTTACCAGCAGGTCGTAGAGCTGGTCGCCTATTGTATATTCGTTTATTATCCTCCCTATCCTCTCTTGTCCGTCTTGTTAGTGTTGTCAATTCTACAATCTCTCGTGATAATTTGTTTACGTTCTGTACTTTATCCTCTGTTCTGAATCTATTGGCTTGATTTTTATTTTTAAGATTTAAGTTACATAATTTTAATCAGTACGCTTTCTAGTCAATTAGGTTAAGTTTAATTTTATTCTTAATTTTTAATTTCTGATTATTATCTGTGTTCTTATATGCAGAGTTCCCTACTTGTGGTTTATCTGTTTAGGGGCTCTTCAAAATATAAAATAATAAATAAATAAATATTATTTGGGTTAGTTTCATCACACTATTGTTTGACATATATCTTAGATTTTTGTTAAAAATATTTCCTTCCTGTAGTTTTCAACAAATATTTTATTTTTCAAACAATAGCGAGAAATAATTAACTTAAATATTATCATATCGGTATCAAATTTCATAGAAATTAATGCGGTTTTCAAACAACAATATTACGGTATCCTATACCTTACATTTTAGCGAATTTCCTTTGGGGAAAAAATTCGCTAATGGGATAGGCGTCATGGCGGAATTCGAACCTCGGACCACGACACAAATCCGTTTCAGAGGTCCCTAATGACGAAAAAAAAATTTCGCGAGACTTTATATATATATATATATATATATATATATATATATATATATATTATATATATATATATATATATATATATATAATATATATATATATATATATTATATATAATTATATATATATATGTATTTCTAGACACTTTCTTGTAAACACTCTATCTTTCGAACGGATTAATATTTTTTAACCAAACTTGGTACAAAAATCAACCTTCGGGAGGACACGAACCCTATTGAAAACCAGGTTTTTGTGACGTCATTAACCCGGTTTGCTGAGTCAGCGAAATTTTCAAAAAATCAGCAAAATTCAGGGTTAATATTTTTTGCGCGAAAAAGGTCAATATTTATGTTTTTAGAGACGCTGAATCGAATGAAACCGGTCCGAAGTCGATACGACCACTTTAAGTGACCTAAAAATCGAAAAAAACCATTGTAAATTACCAAAACCAAATTTAGGTCCATAAAAATAAATTTCGAGTAGGGTGTCGTTTCTATGTAATTTTGGGCGCTGAATCGAATGAAACCGGTCCGAAGTCGATACGACCTTTTAAGTGACCTAAAAATCGAAAAAACCATTGTAAATTACCAAAAACCAAAATTTAGGTCCATAAAAAATAAATTTCGAGTAGGGTGTCGTTTTCTATGTAATTTTGGGCGCTGAATCGAATGAAACCGGTCCGAAGACGATACGACCACTTTAAGTTACCAAAAAGTCGAAAAACCACAAAAAATATAGAAAACCAACATTACGGTCGTTGAAAATTAAATTTCGAGTAGGGTGTCGTTTTCAATGTTTTTTGGGCCTCTGAGTTGAATGGGGTGGTCCGGGTCAATACGACCACTCAAACTCAGGGTACCTGGGTTCACATCCTGGAAGGGTCGATAATTTTTTATCGTTTTTTTTTTACTAAATATAAGTTTACAACTAGAAAATAATTCTGGCGCGGTGGTCCGCATGTCGGGCGAATTTCCTTTGGATGCGAGCTCTCAAACCCAGAGTACCTGGGTTAAAAATCCTAGTAGGGACAATAATTTTTTATCGTTTTTTTTACCTAATATAAGTTTACAACTAAAAATAATTCTGGCGCGGTGGTCCGCATGTCGGGCGAATTTCCTTTGGATGCGTGTTTCCGTGCTTTTTACATTATATAAGTTTACAACTAGTAAATAAATAATTCCGGCGCGGTGGTCCGCTGTCGGGCGAATTTCATTTAGAATGCGTGTTTCCGTGCTAAACAACCCATTTCTTGCTTATGCAAGAACCATGCCCATTGCGTGGTTCCGGTTCATGCTTTAGAACCTAAGCAGTTACTCAATTGTCAAGCACTGCTCGTAACTCATTTTGTCTGTATTTTCCAAAGGAAATGCGCTAAAACCTTTAAAGATAACTGACTAAGCTTAAAGATAAGTAACTAATCTTTAAACTAGTGCAAATAATAGTGCGTACTTCTAATTTTAGAGGCATAGTTTTGTACAACAACTGGATGATTATGCGCATTTCCTTTGGAAAATACAGACAAAATGAGTTACGAGCAGTGCTTGACAATTGAGTAACTGCTTAGGTTCTAAAGCATGAACCGGAACCACGCAATGGGCATGGTTCTTGCATAAGCAAGAAATGGGTTGTTTAGCACGGAAACACGCATTCTAAATGAAATTCGCCCGACAGCGGACCACCGCGCCGGAATTATTTATTTAGTAGTTGTAAACTTATATAATGTAAAAAGCACGGAAACACGCATCCAAAGGAAATTCGCCCGACATGCGGACCACCGCGCCAGAATTATTTTTAGTTGTAAACTTATATTAGGTAAAAAAAACGATAAAAAATTATTGTCCCTACTAGGATTGAACCCAGGTACTCTGGGTTTGAGAGCTCGCATCCAAAGGAAATTCGCCCGATGCGGACCACCCGCGCCAGAATTATTTAAAGTTACCAAATGTTGTAACTAAATTACCATACTTGGTTATTAGTTACTAAAATGATAATAAGAAATTTGAACTCGCAAGAGTCAGTTTACTGGGGTTAACTAGGAGTACCATGTCAAAATAGGAGACCATTATCAAAGGTTTTGCACCATGTTTCCATTTATTTATAAGAGATTTATTGTTAGTGCATGGGAAATGTTAACCCTGTGCCCTGTATGCTATAGCGCCCTGTATGCCATAGTTTCCTGTATGCCATAGTTCCCTGTAACCATAGTTCCCTGTATGCCAAAGTTCCCTGTAACCATAGTGACTTGTAGGCTATAGTGCCCTGTATGCCATAGTGCTCTGTATCCCATAGTGCCCTGTACCCATGAATAGTGCCTTCATTTTATTCTTGGAAATCATTATTGAGTAAATAATGGATAATTTTAAATATTTTGAAGAAGTACTTAGTAAATTTAATATTTGTTGCACCCACCCCCTCTCCGGTCAACATTTTTTATTGTAAAATTTTAACCTTGTATGCACCCCCATACTTTTGAGATCCCCCCGATAAAATACCTTTTAAATAAACCCTGGGACGGGCCTGGCTAGAAGGTAATCTGCATGCTAGCTGTGGCACAGATGCTAAAACTGCATGCTTATAGGAAGGAAAAAATAAACAACACTATAATAAGTAATAATGTATACGATCGTATATAGAGCGAAATAATTACAACTTTTAAACTCATAAATAAAACATATTATTTTAAAAAAGTTTTTACATCATCTTTAAAAAAAAATAAACAAGTAAGGAGTAAAAAGTTTTATATTGTTATTATTTTATTTTTCATACTTTTTGAAAGTCGGGGATCAGAGGGGTTTGTTGGGTACGATATGACGCATCACTGCTGCCACCATAACTGATTACTTTCTCTGACAATGTTTACTTACATTAAGTAAGTAGCTACTTCTTTAACTTATATAAAAACAAAGAGGAAAAGGTTGAGGAAATTTAAGAAGTTTCCAGCAGCACGAAAGCAACAAGAAAAATCAAACAACTTTTTTTTAACATCAAGATTTTACCCCTAAATGTGTTAAAAAATTCAAAAGCATGAAATAGCAGTTTATGCAGCTAGGATGTAAGAAAAGATATTTTCCCGATCGAGGAATATAATTGAACTAATAATATTTCAATAATAAGACAGCTTGACCCATTTCCTTAACTTTCCTTCCTATTTTCTTGGATGACTACTTGAGGAATTTTATTTACTTTTATTTTTCATTACACAGGAATTTCTCGTTTTATAAATATGTATTTTTTCAAATAGAAAAAGAATGTATAAAGTAATATGATTATTAAGTTCCTTTTACTGTTTGTCCTTCTGTACATTCAACATAATTATGTTCAAACTTAAGGGGATAGAAAATTCAATATATAAACGCAAAAAGAAAGAGAAGTTGAAAGCGATCTACATACACTTTAGAGAGAACGAAGTACGAGTACTTAGTACAGCTCACGTAAATGTCTCCATATTACAAAGGGTTTAAACCCTAATACAGTTATTTACGTACCCAGGGAGGGAACAAAGTCATGTCGCACCGGTTTCTTGTTGCTTCTATAATTTTTGGACGTACAGAAAGTATACTCCCGAAGCGTAGTCGAAATAAATTTAAGAGGAGAGTAACGATTGTTAAATTTAGTAAAAAAAGAAAACTAAAAGAAATGAAAGTTTAATTTTATTTTATTTTATGTATTTAAACAAAGTTTGCTTACTTTAAAATGTTTAACTAGATAACCACTGCAAGAACACTTAATACTCAGGAATACCGTAACATTGTTATTTACTCTACGACAAATGGATTCAAACTAAAAACGAAATACAGGTAAATTAAAAAAAGACAACAGCTGTCTTGCTTAGTACTTTAATTTAACAAATTAAGTACTGATCAATTAAGTTTTCGTTTCACTATTAAAAAATTAATAACTTAAACACTAATAATGGTGACTTAATTGACATTATTTAGTTGCATTTATTAGTGTTTAAGTTATTAATTTTTAGTGTGTTGTTATTGATGTAAGGTTAAACTTAAAAACATTTTGTGATAATGCCTGAAGATGACTACTGAGCTAATTGAAATATATATCGCAATTTATAAATAAATAATTGTGTCCCACTTATATTTGTAGAACTAAACCCAATAGTTTATACTATTTGTGCAATAAAATAAATATTGCCATTTGAATCTTAACATGTAGTTTAATGAACACACAGATTTTTCTAAAGATGCCTACCAAGCCATGAATAATTTCTCCAGCAATAATATAAACTAAACATTGATAAAAACTATCTCTAGAAGTTAAAAGTCAAAGTATAAGTATACAGCACTGTTGAATGTAATTAGTAAAGAACGAACCATTTATAAAGAAACAGATGAAATTATGTTCACTAGTTTTGTTGCTTTCATTTTGAATTAAAGATAAATTATTGTAAATTTTAAGGCCAAGAACAATAAAGACTGCAGTTTATGTATCAATTATACATTATAATTTGTGTAACAATTATAATAAACATTATAACAACGTTTCGTTGAACCAAGCTCAGCAGTTTATGTTCAATATAGTCTATCTCATAAATAGGCTGTTATGTGGTTCTTTCTTTCCTTAAAACAAGAGCATAAAGTTGACTTTTTTCACTTTTAGAGGCAAAAAATTGTCTCAAATTTTTAAGCACATACCAGAATGTCGAGTGATTCCTATAGGGGCTCAAAGCATGGATGCTTACACTGCATTCGAATTCAAAATTATAATACTATATATATTTGATTCGACTCCTTATAAGGATTAAAAAAATATTTAATTCATTGTTCCTTTGCTGGTTTTTCCATTATCTTTCTCTTATCACCGTGTTATCACTGTTGAGATAAAAGAAATTCTAACCAATGTAATCGATAAGATCTTCTCACCGGTACAGAAATATATTTCTCCATCTCTAGAGACCGTGTCGACTATATCAAAACTTCTCCCTCATATTTTTGTAAGTCTATTTTCTTTTTTTTCCACGAGGTATCATCATGTTTTGATATGAACCGAAGAGAAAAGTTGTTAGATATAAGTTTTTCCTTTTAGTCGTGTTGCAATGTGTTAACATTTCTTGTTTATTTTCTCCTTTCGTATTATAAACTCTCCTCGTTTTCTTAAGGACGTATTTCATATTGCTTACCGTGTATTTGTTAGTTTGGTCCTACATAAATAAAATATTTGCCACTCTATAGAAGGATTTCAAGAATATTTTGACTCGTATCTGGTTTTGACGTAAAAATGATAACAGCAAAACTGAATATACAGAAAGCACTTGATGCCTCAATTAAAACTTATTATATATACTTTTGAATGCAAAATTTAGTCTTGATAATGTTCGTAAAAACCTCGTTGTTGGAGGAAGCCAGCGGGTGTATAAAGCACAATGAGCATTGCTGGTTGATTCTTGCATATCATGTAACACACCTCAATACTTACCAAACACTGTATATTTACTTTAAAGTTTCACAAATAACATCTTCTCTCAACTAATTACTGATGACATAAGGAACAAATAAATAAAATACTTGTCATTCTCCTTTCTTCTAGAAACACTCTGATCTCGTTACAAGTTACGACTTACTTATCTGGGCAGATCAACTTGTTTGACTCAAAAATAAATTCATTAGCTTTTAAACTGGGAAGTAAATTTTGTTTACTAAAATCAGAGAGAAGGCCCGTATTCAAAGACGTTTCCTAACATTTTCCTAACATTCTCCTAACTTTTTCCTAACATTTTCCTAACATTCTCCTAACATTTTCTTAACATTCTCCTATCGTGTTTTAAAAGTCTTTTAGAGGCTTTGCATGATTTTATTTAGTAAGAACCTAAGGTAGTTAAGTCAAAATGTGATACCATTGTAAGTAACGTAATATATCGCAAAATATCAATGTTATTAACTTATTACCTGGATTTACGACACACTTTGTCATAAACAACAATGCGGCCTTGCTTTGGCGAATGTTAAATATATTAGAAACTTTATTTACATATGTTTTCAGTAAACAGTAAAGTTAATACAAATACAATGTTCAATTATTGTAATAGCTTTCATAAATAAAGCAGTATCAAGCGTTTCAATTTTGAACGTGGACCAGGTTGTACGAATCCAAAGGTGTCTAACAGGTCTAAATGAAAACCTGTTAATCAGTGCAACACTGTTTTCATTTTGCTAAATCATTTACACAATTTTGTTTTTCGTATTTTGTCATTAAATTCATTTTTGTTTGTGTAAAATTTTTTGGTATAATAATGGCTGAATTATTCACACCGGACCAACTGAATTTCCTCTTTGAATCGATAGCCCGCCACAAACAGACCATTGAAAATAAAAAATCTGATTGTGTTAAAAGAATTTCAGGGTAAACTCCCTAATAGTGAGGTAAGTGGATTAACAGTAACTTATATTATGTAAATTTATGTAGATTGTTATTAATACGACAAAGTGTGTCGTAAATTCAGTTAATAAGTTAATAACATTGATATTTTGCGATATATTACGTTATTTAAAATGGTATCACTTTTTGACTTAACTGCCTTAGGTTCTTACTAAAAAAAATCATGCGAAGCCTCTAAATGACTTTTAAAACACGGGAACGATCATTTAAATTTCGTGGCTTAAAAACATTTCCCTTACCTAAACCTAAGGTGAGTGTTAGGAGAATGTTAGGAAAAAGTTAGGTGTTAGGAAAATGTTAGGTCTTAGGAGAATGTTAGGAAAAAGTTAGGATAATGTTAGGAAAATGTTAGGAAAACGTCTTTGAATACGGGCCTAAGCTTCAGAGATTGTATGCATTTGGAGTCTCACCTTCCTACACTGTCACTTGTAGAAACATACAGGATTTGGATTACAATAGTGAGTAATGACCTTATGTACCTGAATGGCCCACTATAATAGCATTATCAGGTCTTTGCAGCTTCACTCTATCAGGATAAACCTGAAGATTTGAAGTTTCAGATGCTTATTCGTCTCACACAATATCAGATAATTACGAATTTATATCTCATTTAACACTTAGTATAGGACGGCTCTTGAATTTGCCTACAAGCATAATATATAAATGACCGCACCTCCCTCGGAACTTAAGCCGAGGCAACCTACTAAGTGGTAAGTCTCTATTCTCAATTACTAGACTGACTCTAGAGCTAGCAAGAGCTAACGTCTCTTGAAACATCATTATCTCCTAAGGCCTCTCAATCCTTGAACCAAAAGTAGCTCTCTGTAAATACATCCTGCGCTCTCATCACGTATGATTTATGATTATAAATCATAAGTGATCATAACGTTAAGTAAATTTTAACGTTTATCATACCTTTGAATTGACTTTTTAGGTGAATTTTAAACATTTGATTATTTTATTTAAGCGTTACAATAAAAATGTTGATACTATTATAACCCCCGTAGTTGCCCAGACGACATTTATTTCTTGCCTCTTGTGTTAAATTGTTCTTTTTGAAACCTTAATGTAGTAAATTCTTTGATAAAGTCTTTGTAGTTTAATTAAAGAAAAGCATCCCTCTTTGTCACAAGGCAAAGGAAAAGAAAAGTCACTTTGACCCTGCTACTTAATTTAAATTCATTTTTACGTCTTCCAGTGACTTCATCACTATGATTTCCAATGATTTGAATTATATTTTTAATTTATTTAAATAACTTTATTTTTTTTTGAAAGTCATAATATATTTTTAAATGAAAAGCATTCGGTTTTATTTGAATGTATAAAAAAGTGTTTGAGTATTGGAGAAATTAATGTGTAATTTCCAATAATAAAGGAAAAGGAAGGAACAGGTAACAGTTTACAATACATTATTTGCAACATTTTCTCTTATTTCTTTTATCATCTTACAGTTAGTCATAATAAAACAACACTCATTATAATATATACTTTAGAAGATTAAACAAGAAAAATAAATCGGGTACGGGGTACCTCGGAACTTTTCCTCATCACATCGGATTTACTAAGCTCAACTTGCCTACTTCGGACTCTCTCTGCTCGTCCTCAGAATATACAAGTCGTTAAGTTTATACTGCAACACGTGTTTAGATTTGCTTTGCTCATCGTCAGATAGTAAATATATCAGTTTCATATCCAGCCGTCACCCATTCAGTCACTGACCAAGCTCGATGCTGCTAAACTTTTATGATCAACCAAAAATCATTGATATACTTGTCGTATTTAAATGAATATTAGTGTATTTATTTATAACGCATAGGTATAGACTTTAACCAAATTTTAAGTCAATTGATTTTTTTTCCGATTTTTTTTAATAAGCATATACATTCATTCGATAAAAATAGAACTAATGCTGATAACGATACGAACCTTGGCACATATGTGACTCTTATACATAGTCACATGCGTGTCAAATCTCAGAATGACTGCAACATCTTTTTCGCGTTTTATGATTAATCGCACACACACTACACTAACATATTTACATTAGAAAGCTTAGGAATCTTACAATCTCTTACATATATAAAAACATTACAAAATACTCAAAACAAATACACTATTGCTTGCGACAACCAAGGAATACTTACAAAACTATCCAACATTTCACTCACTTCCAAAATGGATCACATATATATGCATATCCTACAAGAAATAAACAAACTGACCAAACAGTACAAACAAATAGACTTTATATGGGTAAAATCACACTCTGGAGTCCAGGGAAATGAACAAGCTGATCACCTTGCAAAAAATCCAACAAGATCATCGAGCTATAAAATACCTGCAAGTGATCTTATATCAATATCAAAAAAGAAAATGCTAGACGACTGGAACACCAAACTCAACGAAGAACCAGAAAAGGGGAAAATTTTTAAAGAAATCATCAAGATAGTTCCCGCTAAACCTTGGTTCTTGAAATCGAGACTGTCAAGAAGAGATATTGTCTGCATAAACAGATTAAGAAGTCAACATGCCAGATGCATTCAATATCACTACAAGATTGCATGCCACTCCTGCCCGACAATAGACGAAACAGTAGAACACATCCTACTAGACTGCACAAAATACAAGACAGAACGGACAAAATTATATCAAGATGTCAAACTTCAAGATATCCAAGACAATACTGAAAAAATCAAAACTCTGCTCTTCTCAAAATTAAAAAAATATAATAAATACACTCAAATTCGTAAATAAAATTAACTATTCCCCTTAGCCTCAAAAAAAATCTATCTAGAGACCAAACCTTAACAGTTAAATCCCCAAACGTAAAAAAATAATAACATAACCTTTACACCCAGGACCCGCGTGTCCGATCAACCTGATTGAGGTTTTTCTGAGGTTTCCCTCAATTTTACAGGCAACCTTTTTGAAACTCCTGCAAACTACCTATACAATATAATCCTATTCAAAACACCACCAAAAATACCTTTTGACAATCCCCCCAAAAAAAAAATAAAATACCCAAACCAAAAAAAATAAAATTATCCTTGACCCAAACAAACCCCCTCACACCCCAAAAAATAATCAAAATTTATACCACAAAAATAACAAATAAATAAATAAAATAAAGAGGCAAAAATTACCCTAATCAATAAATATAATATGGCTCCGGTATACACAAAATAAATATTGTATTACTTTTGCCAATAAAGAACTAGTTAAAAAAAAAAAAATGATTAATCGAAATACTTGCTGAGTCATTGATACCATATACTGATTATTGAGAAGTCTATTTAGAAAAATGAACCTTTCTCTATTGAACACAAAACAATACTGAGATTAATAAAATAAAATTGACTTGATCAAGTCTGACACGTGTCGACATATGTCTATCAAAGACTTCAAACATTTTCAACAGCCTCCTTGCTTGAAGTCTTCAAGTTTACTAAATCTTTCTATACTGCCACCTGCATGTTTCTTAACCTTATATACCCACCGGCTATTGGTCGCTTTCTTACCCTTGGGCACATCCACTAAAGTCCATGTTTTGTTCTTTTCTAATGACGTTATTTCTAATCTCATAGCCTCCTGCCACTTAGCATTATTTGGTGAATTCATGGCATCAGAAAAATTTAAGGGCTCGTCAACAACTGAACATACCATTGAAGCTTGATGTCTATCTGGTGGTCTTATATTCTCTCTTGGTCTCAAGACTCTACCATTTACAACCTCTCCTTCATTCAGAGTTTGCACCACTTCTTCTTCGACTGAGTTTTCACCTTCATCAGCCTCCTCAACATCAAACCCCGATTCCTCAGCATTTATTTCATTAGTAACTTGAACTTGATTGTTTGACTCGTCAGCATCAACCAAATCTACCCACGAAGAACTGTTCTGTTTCTTATTACCTTCATTTTGCTTTCTAGAACCTTCTGCATCTAAAGCATCTTTAGAGTCAAGCCTCCTAGAACCCATACCATCATTCTCATTAAACACAACGTTAGTAGACAACATTATTTCATTACTTGAACTTATATATATTCTATAACCATCGTACCCAGAATAACCAACTAATATACCTTTTAAACATTTTGCATCAAATTTCTTTCTTCTTTGGTTAGGAACATGAACGTAGCTAGTTAAACCAAATTTTCGTAAATGTTTAATCGAAGGTTTCTTATTACACCACAACTCAAACGGAGACTTCCCCTCTTCACTACTTTTGCCAGTCAAATTTAATACGTAAGCTGCTGTAGACACCGCTTCACCCCATAGCCCTTTTGGTAGATTAACAGATTTCAACATCGTTCTCGCCATATCAACTAGTATTCTGTTTTCTCTTTCTGCGACACCATTCTGTTCATGAGTATATGGCATAATAATTCTAAGATTGATGCCATTATCGTCTAAAATTTTTCTTACATATTGATTATTAAATTCACGTCCTCCATCTGTCACAATTTCGCGAATATTAACTCCATTTCGTTTGGCTTTTCTTACGTAATTACAAATTTTATTAAATGTTTTCAGCTTTGTTCTTCAAGAGATATACTTGACGAAAGTTTGAGAAATCGTCTTTAAACACTAAGAAATATTTATTGCCTCCCATTGTAGGTTGCTCAGGTTCACAAAGATCTGCATGAACTATTTCTCCCACAGACTGAGCTCTAACTAGCTTAGAATTAAATGAACGTCTAGTAAGCTTACCATGAACACACGCTTCACAAAAAAAATCTTCTTTAATAAACTGTATATTTCGTTTTGTTAAAAACTGGGCAACATAATGTTTCCCCTGGTGGCACAATATCTCGTGCCAGTCTCTCCAACTTTTAAAACCATTACTTTTCTGGATTAAACAAGATTTTGATTTCTTAGGATCTATGGGCCAAACTTGCAATTCGAAATGCCCATCTTTAGCGAATCCTTCCATAAGTTCTTCTCCGTCATCTTCACTATAAAATATTGCCTTCATATTCTTTGAGTCACCTATATGACTAATTCCACGAGTCATTGATTTTACTGCAGAAAAACAGATTCTAATTAATCCTGGCACGTACAAAACTTCACCAAATGTTATTGTTTTGATGGATCCATTAACCTTCGACTTTAATTTAATGTTTCCTCGGCCAAATGCTTTCAGCTTGCTGCTTCCATCTCCTACAGTAATTGATATAGGCTTGTCAAAACTTTTGTAATTTGTAAAATATTTATCACTATTGGTCATATGATCTGTGGATCCATCATCCTTAATCCATATATTTTCTTTATAAATTTCAGTTGACGAACTTAAAGAGGCATTTATTGAAAATAACACTTTTGATTTACACTTATTTTCATCTTCAACAGGTTCTTGACAATCTTTGGCCATATGCCCAGCAAACTTATTACACTTGTAGCACTTGTAACGAAACTTATAACCACAATTTTCATTCACTTTATTTCTCAAAAAATTTCCATATCTATTGTTTATTTTTCTGTCATTAGAATTTGAAACTTGATTAACCAAAACTGATGACTCATTGTTTTCGAATATTTTAGCTCTGCACTCTCTTAATTCTAATCTGTTAATAAGCTCTTCAATAGTGCGATCAGTCTTGGGTGTCCCATCCCATGTCGTCACAAATTCTTTATATTCTTCGGGTAACTCAGACAAAATTTTATTAATTAATAATATTTCGGGAAGCCTTAGGTTTTGTTCACTTTCAAATTCTCTTTGTAACTCCGCCCATAATGTACGAATCCTTGCTACAAATGTTAATAAATTTTCAACTGGTAACAAACGTGCTCTATAAAAATCTTGATTTAATTTGCAAAACATGACATCACTTTTCTTTTCGAAATTATTACAAAGTTCCTTCTAAATTGATTCTGCACTTCTTGGGAATTCCAACGGCCTTACTTCTTGGGATAAGGAAGATCTTATGATAAGAATCGCACACGTATCAGCCTTAATAAATCTTTTCATGTCTTCCTCGTATTTCGCAAACTCAGCAACGGTAGCAGTTAAAGGAAGTGCTTCAGGCTTCTTAATGGACCCGTCTATTACTCCAACTACTTCTTTATGTCTAAGTAATGTAAGGATGTCTGCCTTCCAGTCCATCCAGTTGGACTTACCTTCTAATTTGATATCGACTAATTTACTCACGTCCATTATATTACACTTTGGTAGCACTAAGTCTCATAATCTATTGAGAAGTCTATTTAGAAAAATGAACCTTTCTCTATTGAACACAAAACAATACTGAGATTAATAAAATAAAATTGACTTGATCAAGTCTGACATGTGTCGACATATGTCTATCAAAGACTTCAAACATTTTCAACACTGATAACTGATAACTACGGTGTCATGCTGGTATATTAAATTTCCTATATACCCACGGTATAAATAAGGAAATGTAAAAATATATTGAGAATAACGAGTAGGAGTGACTAATATGACGTCACTAGGTCTGTACTGCTGTGTCCTGTAAGAGTCCTCATAGAGCAAGTTAATCAAAACATGGATGACATGTAGGACGCTCCGACACAATAAAGCCAACATACCTAAGCGATGAGTCGAACGCTGTGTTTGCCCTACTATTTCTTAAATTCCCTATATTGCACGTCTTAAAAATGCGTTGAACAGATTTTTTCAGGTAAAATCTCAAATTACGAGATTTTCTATAAAGAAAATAGAAAATCCGGAAAACTCTTATTGCAGTAAAAAGACTGAAAAGCATAATACAGTCAACTTAATATATCCTGCAGTCACCCGTTCAGGCACTGACCCAGCTCGATGCTGCGCCTTAAAAACACTTGAAACGGATAATCCAGTTGAAACTCTGGTTTTGTATTTATAAAGCAAACACAATACTTTTCCAAAATAAAAAAGTAAAAAATTAAATAATATCATATAAAATCAATGCATTCGAATAACTATGAAGATACGAGCCATATTTAATTGCAATTATGAATCTGGGTCAAAGTTAATTAACTAGATTTGAAAAACTTGCCTTCCAATTTCCATGCCAAGTGGAAAACTTTTATGGAAAAATCCACCTAGTGGTCGTTTGAAAGAGTATTGTGCATTTAATTATCAATTAGTTTGGTTAATGATGAATGTTGTAAGGCAAAGAAAACATGCAAGGGAGGGGGGGGGTGATCTGGTAGAACACTTCGTATCTTTCAGAAAATTGTATTTAAACCCTACCCTACACTAAATAGCAATAATAAAAATTCACTATAAAAAATGGATGTATAAATGACCAAATTCAACCAAAAAACGTATTTTAAGTACCATAAAGTATTCTTTTAAACAAATCAAATCGAAAAATAACTTGGTATAATCTTGTGAAAATCTAATACTATGAAAAGAACTTATTTTTCGGAAATATGAAGTCTGTTTGTTTTGTTGGGAATTTTAAATAAAATAACGATAAGAAGGCATGGTCTATAACTGGTTTAGGGTGTTTTAAAATTAAAACTACAAATGTCACATTCTTTATCTACCAGGCAAGCCCTTCTAAACACTGTACAGAGGCTCACCAAAAACTATTATGAACTCGTCCGCAAAATTGATCCATTCAAACGAGATCATTGGAAGTATTATGAAGAGGGATGTCTGGACATTTGGCCAAAATACTGCTAACATTTCCTTAAAAAATCAATCCAATGATCCGACCAACGACCCTAAAAAAACACTTGAAAGAAATATTTGTTAAGTCCTACAGCTAGACATGATTTAATGATGATAGAAAAATCTGTTATTAAATGAAGCTGCTATAATTATTACTTTTTTTTCAATTTCGAGTTTTAAAATATCAGAGCTAAGAGAAGAGAAATAGAAAACTTATAAGAAAATGTCATAGACAACCCGGTACGTTTCGTATCCATTTTCAAAGCTAATTTTTAGTTTTGAAAGAATTTATTCTTTCATGTTGACCAATCGCATTTATTGTCATATATTTGTTTAAGTAAAACAATCCCAAAGATATTTACAATGCTATGAAGTAATAGCAATCGTCAGGAAAATAAATTAGAAAATGACAGAAACAAGTTTGAAATTGTGTTTGTTAATTTTCCCCGTATTAGAATAACTAGTTAATAAATGGCAGCTTGTTTATTAGAAACTATAATTAGTTATTGCAATCCTATTTGTTAAACTACAACTACTATTTCTATGTTTAAAACTTAACAAATTAATTTTAAATTACGTTATAAATAAAATAAGAATAAAGGAATGGAGGCAATAGACTGGGGGGCCATGTGCCCCCGGAGGCTACAGGTGCCGGCCCCTCATCGATTGAATGCCCCCCTTGCCCCAGGCTCGTAGTCAAGGCAGCTACCATCCTCGCGCATGCTCACTCATCAACTCTTTAACTTGAAAAAAAAACTTATCAACTTCTATCAACGTTGATTTCATCTTAAAAAATAAATAAATAAATTAAAATACGAATAGAGAGCTATGATTTGTTTTTCTTTTTAATAGAATTGCAAATCATGAGCCGATGTCTCTTGTATCTGAAGTGTTATCGTTGACATGAATTATAACAGGATTTTATATATTGCTCAGTAATAATTATATCAGGGAAAATCACAATAATAATGCAATCAAACGCTTTCAACTTAATTTTTCAACAATAAGCCAGCAATGCATCATCAAAACGACTTAGCAAAATGATTTTTAGAGAACAAAATAATATTATACATGCAATAGTCAACAAAAAGCGTAATAGGACAAAAATAAAAAGTCTAAGATTTCAACTAATTCTGGCCTGGTGATCTGGATGTGGGGTGAACTTTCTCTGGAATGCGTGTTTCCATGCTTTCTAATTCATCTTGCGTAAGATTCCGGTTCTATTTCTTGCTTTATAACTTGTGCGGTTACACAATTATCAAGCTCTACCCGTAACTCATTTTTTTCTGAAATTTTTAAAGTAAATGCGTATAATTATCTTGTTGGTTATACAAAACCACGTCTTTAAAACTGGCAGTGCACACTTTTATTTGCACTTGCTTAATGCTCCGATAGTGTTTTCTTTAAAGGTTTTAGCGCATGAAAAATACTGATTTTATGAGTAGTTCATGATAATTGAGTACATGCTGAAGTTATAACACATAAACTAGAACCGAAAGCAAGAAATGGGTTGTTAATACCGGGAACACGCCTTCCTTTAGAATTAAAGGAAATTCGCCTGACATGCGAAACACCGCGCCAAAGTTATTTTATATTAATAAACTTTTATAAAAAAAATCATCGTCCCTACTAAAGAATGGTAACATGGCTATCTAGTGGTATAATTAGTTAGGTAATAAGGAGAATGTTATTAACATACAAATAAAACCCCACACAAGCTTTATTTATTGCTTTGTAAAAGAACTTACTGGATAATGTAATCCATGGTTTTCAACCGGGTTACACCAGGAGAGTTCTGATTTCCTCAGACTATTTTCTTGTTTTTCTTTAAGTGTTACTTGGAATTTCCAAGTTCGAAAATTGCTTATATCAAATTTTTCTGTGTAGTTGAAATTATTGTGACCGGAATAAAACATGACGGAACAATAACCATTTGTCAAATCAAAAATATTCAATTTAACTAAAAAATTCAGTAATCATGGTAATTAAGTATTTAAGATCCAGATCAGCCGAAGCTGTGGTCTATTATTATAAGTCTGAATTCAAATGGGAATACTACGCTAAGGACAGCCGATAAGATGGTCAATAGAAGGTCTAGTTGTGCCAGCCGGATTTTTTTTATGACGTCGTTAACTTTCAATAATTTCTCCGCGATAATTTTGATAGTTAATTAATTGCGGAAACAATTGTCGATTTGTTTGAAATTTCAGTAGTCATATATAAGACCAACATATGTGCCAGGTTTCATCATATTTTAAATATTATTTCAGTTTTAATTAATAACTTTTATGCTTTTTTTAAAAACAATATAAAATTCGGGAAAATAATGCAATTGAGTTGAAATTTGGCGCGTAATGTGTTTGCATTTCTCGGAGTGTAGATGTATATTGTTTCAAGTATGTAATGCACCAAGTATATCTATGGATTTTATTGCATCATAAAATTTCAGCATCATCGAGCGAGCTCAGTGCCTGGATGGGTGACCACAGGTAATAAAACTAATTTAATTTATATCCGGGAGAGAGTAAACAGAGTTCTAAAACTTGCTCTAGTATAAATTAGTTGATTTTTATATTCTGAGGACGAGCGAAGCGTTTCTGAATTTATATTATTAAATTTATAAAATAAATTTATATTATTAAATTTCGATATATGCTAAGATTGTAGAAGTATTCCTTTTCTAAAAAAGTTATTAATATGACATGTTATACAGGATAACAGCAATATAGCAGCTAAGCAGACACACTGTTGGGTGTGCTCACATGTCCTGGGCCACGTATTGGCCACCAGCGCACTCGCCGATTGGCAATTATTTTTACGAATCTTTGGTTTTAGAGAAAATACGGCGAAATTTTTAAAATACTATAATATTAATATTAATATGTGATTAAAGTATTATTTTTATAGCGATATAATTTAATAATGTCATTAATTTAAGTCATATATTTAACTTAAGTTGACTAATTTAATATAATTTAAGGAAGTAAAGAATGCTATTACTTCCCTGAGCAGTTAGTTGGTTCCTAAGGAAAATGCCGAAGGAACCAAACCATTTAACTCCCGAGGCAAAGCCGAGGGATGTAGTAGAGAGGAGAAAATAGCATTTTACTGCCAAGGTGCATGCAAGATTTTATCTCCAGACGTTGTCGTCATTTAATTGCTGTTATATTCTTATTTCCATAAATTTTGTTGCATATTTTTATATTTTTTGGGTCAGACCCCCGTACAAAAATTTGGAAGGGCTGCCCCCTATTTTTTTTTTTATTGTGCCAAACAGTTTCTTTTGGCCGGAAACGAATTTTGAGCTATTTTTTTTGTTCGGGTCCCTCTTTTAAATTTTTGGGATGGCGCAACCGGGAAAGTGTAACAAAAATTATAATTGGTCCTCTTCATAAATTTAAAGGATACCCCCCCCCATAAACTGTATATAGTTGACTCTAACTCTAATAATAGGGAACTCTTTTTATTCCGAAGGAAGAAAAGTGCTCCTTTAGTCCCTAAAAACTAGTCAATAATCTTTACATAATACACCGTCTGAAGATAATAATAATTTTAAATTTAAAATAAATTCGCAAGTTTATTTTTTGGGATATATTTGTTTAATTAATTAAGAAAATTTGATATAATCCGTAAAACGACCGAATATAATGCTTTGAGTGATTCAAAGCTCGAACTAAACTTACTCAACAGCAAACAGAAGCAGCGGTGGTTATCAAGGTGAAGCAGTCAGGTCTAAGTAAATAGTCCGTCAAGTCACACAATAAGTAAACAGCCAGCGTTTTCATAACTCATCAATTTTCTCACTTTTATTAATTAATTATTAATCACATGTCTAAAGGAATTAATAGTATTGAATAGAATTTTACTCTACGGAATGAAAGAAAGTTGAAAACAACCGGGACAGGGTACCTAAGAACTTTTAATCAACTTGTCAAATCAGTTACGCTCATCTTTGCCGGTTCAGACTCGCTTCGCTCGCCCTCAGAATTCAAAAATATCATACGTTTTACTGCAGTATGCCTTTTTGGGTTCTGAATCTTTAAGAGCCGCTTTGCTATCGATACAACCACGCTAATTAACCTAAAACTCAAAACACTAAATAAATTTAAAGATCGATAAAAAGCAAACATTTTCTAAATGGAAGCGTTTTCTAGACTTATTAAGAAGTAAATTCCAATAAAACCAGTCGAGGCACCGCGAGCAAGGTTATTTCTAAAACCCGTGTCTTCAAGTTATAATTTTCTTATTTGATAGCTATAGCAGAACCTCAATTTCGGATTTTTAGAATGTAAACAATACATTTCCTTGTACCTACGACAGTAGGTGAGGAAAATTATTTTAGAGAGCAAAACACGTATATTTGAGGACGAACTCAGACATTCTTAAAGAAGTCCGACATGAGATCAGCTTGCTGTATTTTTTAATAATTTACGAGACACCTAACACCAAGGAGAGGTGAATTACGAATTAGAATTAACTAATTTCATTGATATTAGTTAATTCTTACTCTACGTTAAAGACAACGTTAAACACTTAAATTTTAACCTTCAATTAAGTCTGCTAAACAAACAACTACAAATTGCGTTCTGAAATAAAACTTCATATCTCAAGAGAACGAAGAATAAACAAATAAACATACGGAAAACACCTTATATTGACGGACGAGACATTATTGGCCTGCAGTGACGTCACAGGTATATTGACTTGTCCTAACGTAAACATTAAACTTCTATTTGGTTTCAAGATATTGAATTTGACCTACTGGTCTTATTTTGTCCGTCAATGTCTTAAAGAATTCAAAGATACAAATATAAAAGATATTGATCGTAATCAAATGAACTTGGAACACTAAAGATTGTAAACTCGAAAATTCATAAAATAATAACGTTGTTTTGATCTGAATGTTAATAATAAATAAAAGGAAATACGAAGATTATTTCTATAAATCAATTTAATTATTAAATCTTATCAACTCAACAAGTCAAATTCTTTACCTATTCGACAAGCCTCATGTACATTGGACAAAATATAACTTTTATATATTTGCTGAACACTGCTGATTCCCGTACATCTAAAAGTCACAAAACTACTTAAAACAATGAGTGTTGATTCTAAACATTATATGTTATTAAATAAAACGATCCCTGAATTTTTTAATTGAAAACGTCGAACAATTCTCGAACTATATAGTTTGTACTTCTCAAATCGCTCTCGAATTAATGAACTATTAAAAGTAAGACTTGGCAAAGTAGCAGTAAAATTATAATAATTCTGGCGCGGTGGTCCGCATGTCGGGCGAATTTCCTTTGGATGCGTGTTTCCGTGCTTTTTATATTATATAAGTTTACAACTAGTAAATAAATAATTCCGGCGCGGTGGTCCGCTGTCGGGCGAATTTCATTTAGAATGCGTGTTTCCGTGCTAAACAACCATTTCTTGCTTATGCAAGAACCATGCCCATTGCGTGGTTCGGTTCATGCTTTAGAACCTAAGCAGTTACTCAATTGTCAAGCACTGCTCGTAACTCATTTTGTCTGTATTTTTCCAAAGGAAATGCGCAAATATCCAGTTGTTGTACAAACTATGCCTCTAAAATTAGAAGTACGCACTATTATTTGCACTAGTTTAAAGCTTAGTTACTTATCTTTAAGCTTAGTCAGTTATCTTTAAAGGTTTTAGCGCATTTCCTTTGGAAAATACAGACAAAATGAGTTACGAGCAGTGCTTGACAATTGAGTAACTGCTTAGGTTCTAAAGCATGAACCGGAACCACGCAATGGGCATGGTTCTTGCATAAGCAAGAAATGGAAAACACGCATTCTAAATGAAATTCGCCCGACAGCGGACCACCGCGCCGGAATTATTTATTTAGTAGTTGTAAACTTATATAATGTAAAAAGCACGGAAACACGCATCCAAAGGAAAATCGCCCGACATGCGGACCACCGCGCCAGAATTTTTTCAAATAACTTATGGAATATTAATTTTTAGTGTAACTTTATTATTATGCAAAGAATATACAATACAATATAATATAATATAATAGGGAGTTGAACCAAAGAGTATGTCTAGTTGAAGAGGAATCTGTTTCGTTGAATGAGAGACTGGAAATACTGGAATGTAAACAAAGGAATCTAACCTTTTATTTAAAGGTCTTAACATTAAAGAAAATGAAAACGCTAAGAAAGTGCTTGAGCAACTCTGCGTAGATACCCTAAAAGTAAGTATCACTGATTTCAGAATAACAAAAGCTACAAAAAAGCGAACATCTAATGATACATACTTAGTGGAATTCGAGCTCCGCTGAAACTGAATTGATTCTGTCGAATGGGAAAAATTTTAAAGGGACTAAATATGCAGTATTTCGAGACTATCCATTGAAAAACTCGGGCTAAAAGAAATAAGCTTGTAATGATTATGAGAGAAATAAGAAAGCTCAGCTCTAATGCTTTATGTACTGTGATAGACAATTACCTACTTGTAGCATCAGAAAGATTTGGTTGGGATGGCACCTTACGTATAATAAAACTTGCGGTTGGATAAGCTAGCAGAGTTAGTAAAATGTGACCTAACGGAACTTAAAACTAAGATGGAGAAGGAAGCATGACTAGACCTAGGAGCGGAGGAAATACTGTCACCTTCTTATGCTACAATGTGAATGGTCTACAGGGCAAACTTAATAATGAAACTGATTGAAATGATGCCAGTGTAGATGTGTTCATATTGACGGAAACATTCATTGAAGCTACAAATACAGACGGTTTAGATAAATTATTCAAACTTCATGAGATTCAAATAGTTCCTGCTTCTAGAAAATTTGTAAAAGGAAGAGCTAGCGGTGGATTTGTTTAGGTGTTAAAAATAATCCTTGCCAAAGGTATTGAAATTTCATATATTAAAAAAAGTCATTACATAATATAAAAATCACTATTTTTGAAGCGAGGATATATCTTTTTTTTGTAATACCAGTTTACTTGAACAAAGATAATTGGGTTGAGGATTTTGAGTCTCTAAAAAATTTGCAAGAAATTTTTAACTTAGAAAATAAAAATCTTTTATTCATGGTGATTTTAACTGTAGATTAGGAAAAGAGCAATCCCTACCCAAGAGGTAATGGATACTTATGATCATGTATTTAGCTCAAGATGCTCAAGAGATTGTAAATGTAGTTCTGAATCGAGTAAACTCTTGGAATGGTTAGAAAATAATGATTTAATTGTGCTAAATGGTAGGACAAGTGGTGATATGGACGGTGAATTCACTTACATTTCTAGTAATGGGGCATCTGTGATTGATCTTTGCTGTATTTCTCAATATCTTTTGAGTTGTGTCAGCGAATTCACTGTGGTGTCTCAGCACTTTTCTGACCACTTACCTATTAAGCTAACCTTGAATTGGAACCTTGAGTTTGACCTCAATTCTAAGCCTGATGTTACCAATTACTTTTCTCCTAAACTTAAATGGCATAATGAATTAAAAGACTTATATCAAAGCAGAGTTACACAAATATTTAATTCATGAGAATGAAATAAGCGTTAACTGTGTACAAGGCAAAGTAAATGTGCTAAAGAACATTGTACACACTGTGGCCAATCAGAGCAAAGGTGGGAAGAGTTACAATTGGCATAAACAGCATGCTAAATCTGAATGGTTTGATTTGGAATGTTATAAATTAAGAGATAAGGTATTTATTATGTTTGACTTAGTGAGAGAGTCAGATTTAGAAATGCTTAGAAGAGATTATGCGGAGATAAGAAACAAATATAATAAATGTGTAACAAAAAAAAAGAAAACATTCTATAGTAATTTATGTTCAGGTTTAACGATGTCAAAGATTCTAAGGAGTTTTGGGAAATAGCAAATCAATACAAAGAGAAAAAATGTGTCATAAGTGAAAATATTAAACCAGAAGCTTGGGTAAACCATTTTTCTAATCTCCTCAACAATGGTATAAACTGTGAGATAATAAATGTAGAAAATTCTAATTTAGTAGTAATAGACATGGTACTGGATAAAGAGATAACAATAGAAGAATTAAACATGGCTTTAAAAAGATAAAACCAGGTAAAGCAGCTGGCCCAGATCAAATCCCATATGAATTTTATGTACACGCACCCCTATCAATGCACGAGCTAATGGTTAAACTTTTTAACAATATTTGAGCATGGAGAAGTGCCGTCTACTTTCAAAAAATCCATAATATGCCCTATTTTAAAAAGGTGATGTAAACCTACCATCCAATTATCGGGGGATTTCACTGCTTGACACAATTGGTAAACTATTCCTAACAATTTTGTTAATTAGACTAGAAAACTGGATGGATATACATAACATACTTAATGAATTTCAAGCAGGATTTCGCAAAGGGTACAGCACAGTTTGATCATATATTTTCCCTTACTAGTATTGTTAAAATGAGGTGGAAAAAAGGGCTCAACACATATGTATTCTTTCGATTTTAAATCGGCCTTTGATTTAATTAATAGACAGGCACTTTTCCATAAACTCAAAGAAATAGGTCTGTCAACAAAATTTCTAAAACTACTTGAATGTCTATACCAGGGGACTGAATCCAGAGTGCGGTGCGGCACCTTGCTATCTGAATTTTTTGAGACACTGTTTGGGCTCAGACAAGGTTGTGTACTCAGCCCCGCACTTTTTGCCTTATTTCTGAACGACCTGCATGATTTTTTAAGCTGTGGCATATGATTGGAATTATAAGAGTGCGGGTTCTGAAGTTCTGTGATGACATAGCAATCTTGGCTGAGTCCCCAGTAGCTCTTCAATACATGATCAAGGAACTAGTCAGATACTGCAATAAATGGGGTCTAATTATAAATATCTCTAAATCTAAAATAATGATTTTTAAAAAGTCAGGGAAGCTGCTTAAAAATAAGGTTTGGTTTATGAATGGTGTTAAAATTGAAGTGGTTAAACAGTACACATATTTAGGAATTTGTCTAACTCCTACATTAAATCTTGATAAACACCTAAAAGGTAAACTATCTGAAGCCAAATTCACAATGGGAAGTGTGTGAAAAGGTTTTTGAAAAATGACTTTATAAATCTTTGATTCAAAATTAAAAATATTTAACTCTGTTGTGAGGGCTACTGTTTCTTTATGGTGTACAAGTCTGGGGGATAAGCAGTACGATTTGGTAGAACAAGTACAACGATTCTTTCTCAAAAAAATTTTAGGGTTGCCTAAAAGTACACCAAATTATTTTTTGTATCTTGAAACAGGAACCAAACCTATGTACATCCATACCTTGACTTACCACATCCGTTATTTTAAAAAAATATTAGAGATGAGGGAGCAAAGGTTACCAAAAATATTAGCTAAGGAATGTATCAAAAGAAAATCTGGGTGGTGGTTTGAATGGAATGAGCTCATAAAAGAACATGTTGGAACAGATCAAATAAATGAGATAGATTTGGCAAAATGTGTAGCAATGATGGAAATAGTGAAAGTAAAAGTAGAAAACAAATGGGAACAAGTTTTTTTAAGCAAGGCTAGGGAGAGTAGTAGAGGTGTATATAAAATGTTAAGTTATGAAACAGGACCACAAATAATGAAACTTGATGACATCAAAATGATAAAACTAATAATAAAAGCAAGAGGTGATCTTTTTCCTTGGAATAACAAGTGTTGGCAAGATGATGAGGATTATGTGTGCGAGGCTTGTGGTAACTTGGGCAAAGAGGACATTGTCCATGTTCTTGCTCAATGTCCTGCTTACAGATCTATAAGACATGTACCCTCAAGATTGACTTCTTGTCTCTCCAAGATATAATTCAATATTTAGAAGGTAAAATTGGGTTACTCTTTGCTCTTGCTTAAAACAAATAATTGCTAAAAGAGGAGAGACAAAAACTTACTAAAAATTTATTAATTTAATTCTATATATAATTCAATTTTTATTTTTTTTATTTTTAATAATTTTTAATCTAGGTAGACTTCATTTACTATCTGAAACCATTAATGCATGTCATTTACTTAATACGAAAGATTAATACTTATTTCAATAATAATATATACGATCGCCTGTTAAATACGCTGTGTGTACGTAGTAATTGAGATATAACTCGGCACATTCGTTGCTTTTATATTAAACTACATCTCTGTCAACTGCTGAACCGATCCAAACATTTTCCCAAGTTTAATGAATTTTTGAAATTGATGCCAAGTCGTTATTGTGGGTTGATGTCGTCATAAAAAATAATTTACTGGTAGAACAAGTCGACTTAAAGATAGATTTTTTACACGTTTTATTTGATCATAAATACACTGAAAGCAACGATGATAACAGGCTGACAGACAGACTGTAACATACAAACAAATAATACAGAGAGAAAACTTTGTCTAAATGGCCTAGGAGGTCTTAAACATACCTGAAACAGATAATCTATTTAAAATCTCGGTTTTAGATTTTAACGCAAATACAATACTTTTTGTACGTCTGTTAAAAATAAAAAAAATAAAAAGCGCTCTTTACAGGACACTAATTCACATGAACCAAAATCAAGCAAATTCTAAACAATTTCTTTTTAAGAAAGTGATTTTTCAAGGCTCATAAACGATTTTATAAGGGGTATACAATATTTAAAACTGGTGGAAAAATACCCGGACTTAAAGCGTTTCTTAGACTGATAAATATATAATAAGCTCTTTCTAATATACAACCTCTCTGCATAAGAATGTTACACTAAAATAAAGAAGAAAATAACAAAATAAAGGAATATTACAGCAATAAATGTGCTTTATAAGAGAACTATACAATCTTTCTATGGACTTGCTCTCTTTCTTTTTAAGACTAAAAATCCAAGGTGAGAATAACCTGAATGCTTAATGTTATCTTACAAAATGTATACCTTGCAGCACCATAAAAAAGAAATATACAGCACGCTTATACAAAGTGAAATCAATTATTTATTCACGTGAAAAATCTTAAAAGAGGATCTTCGAACAGTTTCCAACTTTCTTTTGGTTCCCTTAACTTAATTCTATGATTAAGAGGTTAATTATTGTCCAAGATAAAGAATTGTTTGTGCTTAATTATAAAGTCCTTAAAATAAGGTACAAAGTAACTTGGAACTTTTCCTTATCACATCGGATTCGCTACGCTCATCCTTACGACTTTGGACTCACTTCGCTCGTCATCCGAAAACAAAATCATCAGCTGTGCTGCATCAAGTCTTAGTACTAACTTCGCTTGTCTTTTGACGAACTCACAACCTTTTACTCATGAATTGGTTTTTTTTACCCCCACGTGTTTTGTTTGGATTTTTATAGTTATAAAAACAAGGCAGTTCAAAGAATTCGAATCACATTACGTCAGTCTTAGCGTAATGCGTAAAACTGGAACGTTAAGTCCGCTGCCACTTCGCATTACTGATTTGCCACTGAGTTTGATATTTGTAAATTATTTTTTGTATTTTACTTGTTTTGAAAATTAAATGAAAAGAAGTGTTGCGATTTCAGGTCGGCTGAGGAAGTTGTGGTGTTAGTTTTCTCTCCAATGTCTGCTAGAGCTTTTCATTCCATTAAGAAAAAGGTCTTTCTCTACCAATACATTGAAAAAGTCGAAATGGGTCCCATTTTGTCAACCATTTATATCTTTTTGAGGGTGTTGGTAAAGACTCCTTGTTGGGAAAAGTCGAGATTTCAAAAGAAAACTCGCCCAGACAAGAAAAGAAAAGTACTTCTTCTTATTATTTGTCTTGTTGAGTTGACTGTAGACTCTGTGTTAACTTGTTACATGCTTTTATTGCATGTTACTCTCAGACTAAAGCTTTATATTATGATAATTTGATGGCCAAGTCACACAGACACAAGAATTACACAAATTCAACTTAAACACCATTTCTTTGAAATAAACCGTTTTTCGATATAACTCATTGTTTATATAGATGTTTCTGTAGATTCTTCAGTGTATTGTAAACATCAAATATATCTAACAGGTCAAATATGTTCGCTATATTAAAGGCGATTTCCTCGTCAAGGCCAACCCCATTAAAATATTTTGATCTTAAAGGTAGTAAATAGAAAACGCTTCACATTACCACTTGATTTGGGTCTGCATAGAACAAATCGCACTCCCGCAACAAGAGGATAACAAGTCAAACATTTGCGATTTTGAGCTATTACCGTCTATAGATTTAGAAAAATGAGATCTATATGTCAAGAAGACCGTGATAAGTATATCTCAGTTAGTTGAGTTAAGTCCGAGTTAGTAAGTCCGAGTTATGTTGGTAGTTACGCTATTCTTGATAGTGGAGGTCGCGATAAATTTGTCAAGAAAAAAGTAATAACTAGTTGTTCCGGCTGTTCGGAGGTGTTCAATGCTAGGGTCATTCGTGAACACAGTACCAACAGTAGACGTTACCCTATTCTTTAAAAAGCAAGCAGACCTTTTTAATAAAAATACTATAGAATTATCTATTTGTTATTTTTTTCCTGATCTGATTTAGTCAGTAATGGCAGTTAATCATTTATGATTTACCGACACCTTAACCACTCAGCCAGTTAGTTAGAAGGATATAGCTTATGAAACCAATTGCAATACATAAGGTATTCTTCACTCTCTGTTCTTAATTCCAAACTTGGAACTTTAAAACTTGCGAAACGGCCACATTGTTGTGTTTATATTATTATTTTTTGTTACATGGAATTTTGCCATGTATATAACGAATTTTCATCGCCTCGCTATTTTTTTAGAATTTATTGTTACATGGACCGCCTGAGTGCAATCACTGGATTGGTTCTCTATCAAGCGCACCAAACCCATTAAAACTGTGCTAACTCTAATACTTGTAACAATCACAATGGTTGTTGTATTATTCAATAAATAAAATTAAAAAAAAAATGTTACATGGCATTTTGCCATGTATCTAGCGAATTTTTATCGCCCCGCCTTACAGGCCCGCTACACGCGGGTCTGTGAGGCTCGCTACGGCCCCATGGAGGTCATATAAAGCTTAAGTTAAATTCAGTAAAACATTTAGATCAACTACTTAGTCAACCAGAACATTGCATACTCCCCTTCAACAAGTACCAAGGATCAACTTACAAGTATTTACAAATCAATTGAGTCTCAAATGTTTAAGAATGGTCATAAAGTATTTTGAACTTTTTTTACTATATGCAACTAATCTAATCTAACTTTTAACTTATTTAAAATATTTTTTGTTCGTGCTATAATAGAGCCCGGGGGGGGGGGGGTAGATATGTATGTATATATTATTTCACACTACCGAGTTTTGCAAAACATAAATAGTTGACACAATATAATTGTGCGAGAGACACCTAGGAAACGTAACAAGCAAAATGCTTTGCAACATCTGGGAACTGTTCCGTTTTCGACATTCGTCATCATTGATGGCTCGACATAATGTCATGTCACACTCTGTTTCGTTACATCTAACTCATCAGGGTGCCGACAGAGCCTGAATTATATTTGCAAACCTTTTTTGTCTTTATTTGCTGAACTAGAGTATTAATTCATTAATCAACCACCTTGTTACGTTGCTGATTACATAGAATCCATAATTTCTAAATCAAAAGATGCGTAGTGCTTTGAAGAAATGTTTCAATTCATCGATAATATATTCTAAACACATTAATGAAGCCACAAACGCAGGCTTCATATATTTCTATAGTCTGCTTGTGGAATTTCTTATAAACTAAATGCTTCTAGTATTATTCAGACATATAACCCGTTTCAGAGAGAAAAACATCAAAGAAAATCAATAAAAACTAGTTTATTTTGGCTCAACATTACATTTTAAACGAGTTTCGATCGAAGTTATTTATCGAAAAAATAATAATTTAGTCCTTGTTTAACTGTAAGAGTTGTTTGGTCCATTAAAATTACTATAAGTAAAATTTTACACACTATAAACCTATTAATAATATAACCAAAGAAATGAAAGTACTTATAAAACCAATGTTATATCAGCAAATCTTTACTAATATTGCTCAAGAAAAGTGTAACAACGACAATTTTTCATTTATTTCCATGAAATTTATTTAAAAAAAAACTATCGTTCGTAGAAAAATAATTTAAATCGAAATTGTATTAACCAAATAAATATTTAGGAGGCATAAAAAAGTATAAGTAATTACTAAAATTACATAATCTATTTTTTTAAATTTTTAAATCTTTAAACTCGATTACCCAAAAAACTCATTAACTCATCTAATCAATGGGTTGCTGATTTCCAGAGCTTAGTTAAAATGTCTGAAGTCAAATGGACTCTTCACCTGTTACTTGGTTACTATAGTTATTAAGACATACAAGCCTGTAACTATTACCAGGCTACTAACTCTGGTGAATTCACCAGAATGGTAAAAATATCCAGCAAAAGCAGAGTTCCCCAGACCTTAAATTATCTACCCTTTACATTTTATATCGTCGTGACCACATCATGTGATCTCTTATAATAATTCTAATTATCAAATATAACCCTCAAAACATTGTATGTACTTCTAAATACATTTCAACGATAAGTTCAATATTCAAGCTTCATCAAATAAAGTTAAAAATTTATTTTATAAGACCATACGAGTTGTCGGTTGCAGGACAAATCTCATTTACTCTGCTAACGGAATTGATTTGACAACACTGGCACAGAGTGATAGGGATACAGTGACGTCACTGAGTGTGTCTCCAAATCAAATTCCACTTGTGTTTATCCGAGGAAAAACTTTCCCCAAAAGAGATTTGATTTAAACTGATGCAATTTGAAACGTTTTTCTATATAAAGAGATACCAGGCTTTCCACAGCCTGAATCAGTGTTGCCTTTATTGAATTAATCCCTTTGCTTCTCCAATATAAATTGGTTTTAAAACATAAAATGCTAATTTCAATGAATTTTAATTGAATAACATTGATGAGTCGGACGTATATAGATATATTGATGAGTCGCACGCACATAGATTTATTGATGAGTGACACGCATATGGATACATTGATTAATCGCACATAGATTTATTGATGAGTGACACACACATAGATGCATTGATGAATCGCACATAGATTTATTGATGAGTGACACACACATGGATACATTGATGAATCGCACGTACATAGACATATCACGTTGTGATATGTCATGTTGTGATACGTCAAGTTGTCCTTTCCAAAAAATAAGTTTTAATGATATAATTACGAGTTTCGAGAGATCATTACGTCTCCGGATGGGTGTGATAAGCTTTCTCAGCTCAAAATCAACCATGCTCCAAAAACACTTTAAATATTTAAATTAACCTTGTAAATAAAAACAGTTTTTGCATTTCCTTCTACAATTTTAACCATATATAGATATTATGTAGATATTTATCATTTCTACTAATTACAATAATTAAATTTCTAAAATGTCAACTGAAAATTTTCTCAAACAAATTTTAAACATGTAAATTATGTAATAAAGATAATATTTTAAGTTTTATAAATAACATTTTCTAATTTTAAACCGTTACATGATTATGGAAAGGACACAAAGGTTGACTTGTCACGCGATATGGAAAACAATTTCTCTTAGCGGGCCATTTTGTGCGGGAAATTTGGCTATTATGTAATATTTTCTTATAAAAAACCTTTTTAGAGATGTTTTAAGAAAATGTTTATAGCAGTCGAGTTGTTGAGATCTGGGTTGAGCTAATAACAAAATATTTTTATAAATTGTGCATCGTTGATGCAACTATTCTTTAATTTATTGATCATAGCAATTTACAAAAAAATAAAGAAATGAATCTCTCCACAAAACAAAATTTTATAGGCAAAGTGCTTTCAACCTAACTAGAGGCCATCATCAGTGCAAAACCTAACAAACAAGTTACTAGAATAAATAAAGTCAAAAAACAAAAAAAGCAAATGAAAAAAATAAATAAATAATAAAATAAAACATAAACATAAATAAAGCATAATAAATAAAATACATGGGAGATAAAATTTGTTGGTATATATAAATGTAATTAAAAAAATAAATAAATAGATAACAAAATCAAATAATGAATAAAATAAAATTATTAATATGAAACTACCGTTGAGATGTCAGAGAAGAAGAGAAGTTAGTCTATGTTTTCTTACTAGGTATTAGAGTCAGACAGACAGCAGGAGGCCACGGCGCTTGTAACATAGCTCATTTATGTTCAGATTGCCAACTCTGTTCTGACTTCTTTCAATTTCTAATTTTTCTAAAAAACCCATCTCGCGACATTTATTTACAAAACGAAGACAATCAAGATCATGCGCCCCATCAAAATGGGTTTCAAAAAATAAATTTGGGTTATATTTGCTGTTGTTCCTTGATTTATGCTCCTTTGCCCTCGTAATTATATTTCTACCATTTTAGCCTAAGTTCTCAGCTTGGCATATGCCACATTGTACCATCTAAATGTCGCTTCTATAAAAAAGGTGATATCGGGTCTTTCACACTGCTTAAAAAAGTCCTTAATGTTTTAGAACATGAAAAATTACTTTGTAAGCTGTGTAATATTTATAAGCACGGAAGCAATACGCTGAGAAAGAGGGCCTAAGTAGGGGATGAAACATAACTAAAGGTTGTCTTTGTCGTTTTACTTTGCATCAGTCATAGCTTTGAGGGCAAATTTACGCTTCTTTTTCTTAATAAGGTTCTTCCTATAACATCTCAACGGTAGTTTCTTATTAATAATTTTATTTTTTTCTTTATTTGATTTTGTTATTTATTAATATATTTTTATTTTTTCCTTTTAATTACATTTATATACCTACATATTTTATCTCCCATGTATTTTATTCATTATGCTTTATTTTTGTTTATGTTTTATTTTATTTATTTGATTATTTATTTATATTTTTTTCATTCTCTTTGCTTTAATTTATTCTATTGTAACTTATTTGTTAGGTTTTGCACTGATGATGGCCTCTAGTTAGGTTGAAACCGCTTTGCCAATAAAGTTTTGTTTTGTGGAGAGATCTCATTTCTTTTATTATCTATGATGGACTCCATTCACGCTCATTCTACTCGTATGAAAAATAATAAGTAAAGACATTAATATGGTTTTACTAGTCTGCACTGATTCTTTAAGTTCCTTCATAAAGTAATTAATAAATAAGATGTATATTAACATAAGGGGAAAGATGACAAGAGAGGGTGGAGAGCAAAATCTCTAAACAGCTCAGAGAGCAACACCAGACTCGTATAATTTAACATTATTATAAAGGAACGCAAAAAAAGGACTCATATTTGTTTTAACTAATTAATTCTTATTTGCCTGAGTAAAAGTATGACTCCATATTCTACTACATGTGGACTCCATATTCTTGCTCTTATAGTCATTATAGTTTCCCTGGTTACTGTAAGGAAAACCATAATGACTATATGAAGAGGCTTAGTCAAGAAACCCTGAATGATTAATTCAAGAGGCGTATCTTAGCAAATCTTATTGATGCAACGCATATGCGTTCTTATCTCAGGGGAGAGAAATGGTTCCGATTTCTAGAATACTTATGCATAAAAGTATGAAAACTGTTTGAGGTCTAAAAAATCAACCTGAAACGGAAAATTCAGGAGGATTTCTAGTTTTGGGGGTTTTCAACAAAATACTTTTCCTCTATACCTAAGAAAAATGTAAATGTATGCATAAGAAAAAGTAAGAAATGGAAAATTAAACAAAAAATATAAGAATACACAAATGTTTTCTCTTCATATACCAGTAAGACGTGCACTGGGGAAGGATTGCCTGAAATGTGGGAAAGGGGGTTCAAGAATGTAGTGCTCACTTATCTCTCTTGGCAGGGAGTAATACTGTTGAACTTAAGTGGGATTGGCACCCACTTAAGTTCAACAATTTAACACCCATATAGCCTGGTGGCCATAAGGGTGTTGTGGGTAACGAAGAAGCCGATAAACTTGCTAGACTCGAAGCAGAAACTTCTTTCTTTGAGCCAGAACCTGTTCCTCTCTTCTTAGTGACACATGCTAAGGCACTCTAGGGTAGCTGGGATCAATAAACAACCTAAAAATTAACTGGCATGCCTTTGCTAGTTACAGACTCATTAAAGGGCCAATTGTAAAAAATACAAATTTTCTAATAAACCTCAGCAAGCCTAGCCTTAGGAACCTAGTTAGTGTTCTGACCAGTCACTGTAGATTAAATAAACATCTTAATACTTTAGGCATAATCTCTGAGGCTAAATGTCCCATGAGTAGGCATTATGAGAAGACAGCCTATTATCTGTTTGCCAAGTGTGATGCCTACACTTATCTTTGTACCCGCATATTTGGCATTTGCCTCTTGCAAGAAAAGGAGCTTTCTTGGACTAAGAAATCGGGGCTGGCAAGAAGGGTCCAATAACGTGGCTTATTTTCCTGACTTTGTCTCCGCAACATATTAATCCTACTATGGGTAGGGGAGCCAAAACTATTAGTAGGGACGGTACCCCCACTTTTCAAAATCATTTACATTAAATTGACAAACATGTAGTGTTAAGAAAAAAGAAAGCATGCATGTCTTTCTTTCTAGCATCGCGTCTAACCACTCGAGTCAAGTGATACCTGCTAATACCTCAAAGGAATCAGTATTGAGTATTATCTGCTCGGTATATTTTGTGTTTTCTAATCAATAAAAACCGTCCAAACAATAAGTTAATTTCTAATGAAACAGTGTTTAAGCTATAACATTTGCATAGAGTTCAGCAGTAGTCTGAGAGTAACAAGTAAAGCACGTAACGAGTTAATATAGTGTCTACAGTCAACTCAACAAGACAAATAATAAGAAGAAGTACTTTTCTTTTCTTGTCTGGGCGAGTTTTCTTTTGAAACCTCGACATTTCCCAACAAGGAGTCTTTACAACACCCTCAAATAGTTATAAATGGTTGATAAACTGGGACCCATGTATTGGTACAGAAAGAACTCAGAAACTCCTAATAAGAATAACTGTATTAATTATTTTATACAGTTATTATTAAAATACAGCTTGCATTTTAACAATAAATTTATGAAGTGAGTGCATTATTTATCCACCCTACATTCTGTCCGCTATTTAACTTAGCTTATTATGAATATAATAGACGTCAACTAATAGTTTATGTATGGGTCCAATATACTTATTACATAAAAACATGCACAAAGGATATTACATATACATGTAAGATATTATCAATGCACACAACCCAAAACGTTTTGCAAAACGTTTGGCAACCAACCGGCCATCGAAATCAATGATTCCTCGTCATAAGTGCTGTCCTCTCATAAGGCCGGTGGTTCCAATCATCCAAAACGTTTGGTAGAACCAAAATTACTTCAGTAAAACTGCCACAGCTTGACAATGCACTGAGACAAAGGAATAAATTATTAAGTATACTGACCTAGAATATTACACTTAGTACTTATAATAAGTAAAAACAACTCACCCAAGAATGTGGTGGGAAAACAGGGAAGGGTTGTATGTCTCTGGTAGCAACGTGACTGGGAAGTTCTCCTCGACGATGAAATCTCTTCTGCTGTCTTACTTTCTGTTTCTCCCTGATATATAGGGCGGCTTGCATGCTCTTGCTCATCCGACTCCATCAATAACTTGCTTAACTCTGCTGCACATACCGGCCCTTCGGCCGGCCACTCCCAACACGCCAGATCACTCTTTTCAAACGTTTCCGTACGCAATTTAATATCACTTTAGCAACTTCTTAAGATCAACGAGTTGACACAAAATTTGACTATTGTATAATTTTTGAAAATATTTCTTAAACCTTTATTTATTTCTTAAATTTATTTAAACATTTTCCTTTCTTTATTAAATTTTGTTTAACAAACAAGCTTACCCAAATTTCAAGCCAAATCCCACATTGAAATGCTTTTTGCCAAACTACTTTGGTATTATCAGACTTAAATATAAGTTTTAATAACTTCACACACAGTTTACAATATACTTTAAAAGCCTTTATGCAACCTAATTACTTCAAAATCTTCAAGATTATACTTTATACTTATCTTAAACAGCTAGAGACTTTTTCTAACTTTAATAGCAAGCTTGTTTTGCAAAATCTGCACTTATTTTCTTAAAAAAACTTGTCTATAAACTAAACTAGATTTATCATTTGTTTTTCTATATTTTCAACTAATATTATATATTATAAACAATTAAAGCAGTTATCTATATTTATGTTTAATTTTTAATGTATAAGTTTTGATATATAAGTCCATATTTCATTTGATTATTAATACAACAGTCCATAATATAGTATTATATAATTTGATATGTGCGACACACGAAGCGTAAAAATAGACGATGATAGGCCGTCGATATATAGTAATTATTAAGCGAGAATCATCTCATTATATTATAATTTATTCATAAATATATATTTTTAATATGACTTGGTATTGGTCCTTGTGTTATTATAAATTATCCTTGTATTATACATTTGATGTGTGAATGTATTCGGGAAGGCGAGAGAACTCCTGGTTTTATTGAACATTTTAATACATAAGTAAATCTTGACAATGTCCAAGGCGTACAAGATGTCCATGAGTACAAGGTTTTGAAAGTTAAATATTCAGTGAGAGTACATGAGAGCTAATTTATGAAAAATGTCGTTAAAGTTAATTATGTTTTTTATATGTCAAAATCCTGATTTGTTTTTATATATATATATATATATTATATATATATATATATATATATATATATATATATATATATATATATATATATATATATATATATACACATATATATATGGTAGATATTTTAATTATATTCCATGTTTTTTTTTTTTTTTTTTTTTTTTTTTTTTTTTTTTTTTTTTTTTTTTTATTGAATAATACAACAACATTGTGATTGTTACAAGTATTAGAGATAGCACAGTTTTAATGGCTTGGTGCGCTTGATAGAGAAGCAATCCAGTGATTGCACTCAGGCGGGAGTTGGAAATAGATAAATGTGAATATTATATCACTGTTGAGATGTAAGAGATAGAATAAATAAAATGTTAAAATAAATGAGTAAATAAAATGTAATTATATTCCATATAAAATGAAAATCATACTACGCCCAGACACCAAGGATAGCACTACATAGGCAGGCTTTCTTAGGACATGGGGGATGTATCTTATCAACCAGTTTTATTTTGGAATGATTCTAGGATAGAGGAATTCCCTGAACCATCTGATAAAGTAGTTTATTTAAATCTTTAAAATATTTGTTGAGTAATTTTATAGTATGCAACCTAGATATTTGTGCGATCTCAGAAGTTTTCGATTTTTGGACAATTTTTAAAAATTGTTAAGTCTATCTAGAATATATTTCTGTGCTATACATCAATTATGTCTTAGAAATGATAAAACAATATAGTTGTTCTGGACTTAAGTAAGGTTCATTTTTGTACCAAGGTTCATTCAAAAAAGCATTTAAAAGTCATTTTTATTCATAAAAACGTCTATAGAAAAAACATTCTTACGCACATACATACACTCACACACACATATATATCTTCCTCTGTGACCCTAATCTCATTAGCTCATTTTTCTTCTGGGAATCAGTTAAAAAATACACCATCACATATAGACATGATAGAGTTTTTCTTTCATACAGTTTTTACATCTAACGTAAAGTTTACATGAATAACTTGTACATGTAGACTTAGGTCTACAGCAGAGCTTTCTATTATTTACACCTAACATAGACTTAACAAATAAACTTGCATCTGTGGACATAGGTTGTGTCAACATAGTTGTATAGAAACAATCTCTACAAAGTAACCAGTGCAACAAGTAAAGCTGTTGATATCTTAATAGCAATATCCAAAATGTTTCAATTCTTATGTCGAGTTCATCTAATAATCAATCGTCTAAACTATTTTTAAAGGGAAGATTTCTAAGCAACTATGTCCAATATAATGGATAATCAATAAAACGTTTAGAAAAGCGCAGAAGGCCCGGAGGCTTTCCACTAAGCCATCAATAAAAGAGTTACACAATGAGTCCGTCTTCAGGTAGAAAATATAAATTTCAGTATCTATTTCTTGTATTTATTACGTTTATTAATTACTACTTATCCATTAATTTCATCCCTTTGTCATTACGTCTTTACTTTTAGCAAATTACCATTTAGATTTTCATTTGAGTAATTTAGTGAGCTGTTTTTGAATTCGTAAGTAAAAGGGCAAACCTAATCTATTTTTGTAAATAAAGTGTTCACCTCGGCTTCGAATCAGGAGTTAAATACAATGGTTCCCTCGGTTTTCACGTTAGGAACCGATTTATTGCTCCGGAAAATAATAGCATACTTTTATCCCTGGGTCCATAAATAGCTGTAATATTGAAGAAAACTTTCTATAATTCTTAAAAGTAAATCATTATTTATAGCGTTATCTTCTTTCAAATAAAGTAACTTACTTTAAAACTGTGTAAAATAAAGTTTGACCAAAGTTAAAGTTTTTAAATTGAATCCAAGGATGTGTTGTTCTGAGGTGTTTGTCTATATTTATTTTTATTATTAGGTAACGTAATGTCTGTACACACAGACATGCAACATGTTTAACATGACAGTGTGTCTTGATTAAACCCTGGGACCACGTTAAATATCAATACCTTAGGACACCATTAATTTCGTTTAGTTTTTATTAAAACCAATAAATTACTTTAGACTCTTCCGATATACTGTCTATTATAAAACATTTGAAAATAAAAATGAAAATGGGATAGAAGAAAAAAGTAAATTATAGGAAAGAGCTTAATCAAGTTCTAAGTACCGCCAGTACTTAGTCAATTTATTCTTCAGTAGAGCAAATTTTATAGACAATTGGACTAAGATGCATTAGAAAAAACAAGTAAGATAGACGTAAGAATAGGACTTACATCGAAAATAACCATTCAATGGCTCAGTAAAAATCTTCTATATGGCATTTCTTGTATTGGCAACAAAAGTAAAAAATATCAGTAGTGGGGTCAACTAGAAACGTCAGATGGGAGGTTTCACTACTGGGTTATTGTAATAGTTTAACCTGCTGGTATCAGATAAACACGCTACCAAAGGTAAACAGTTTAGTAGGTTCATCAAAACAGTACATAAGCGCTTTCACTATGATCCATCACCAAGAGAGTTCATCTATGAGAACATCGCCGATACTAGAACATCCGTCCGTGTCGATATTAGAACATCGCCACAATGAAATGTGGTATTTTAATCAAAGATATACACGGAATAACTTCAAGAAAAACGTATTCACACACATAAAATATTTAACTGAACAAGTAAATAATATTTAAGATATATATATATATATAAACACTTTATTTACAAAATATAAATATGTGAGGCTGGCCTTATAATAAGGTTTGCTTACAACACAGCGTACTTATCAATCTAAAAAGACAATTGGTCAAATTACAACTAAGGGTTCAAATTAAAAATTATGTTCCTAAATTTACAAAACTTTACATCTATAGATAACAGACTTGTTATTCAACTTATTGTTGTACAGTTAATTTATATGATTAAATTTTATGAATAAATATGATGATTTATTATGCCTAATGAGTCAAGAATTATGTTTTCAGACAGTACGGAATAAATTCTTGGTCTACACCGATCTTGTCGAAGAATTGTTTTGTTCTTTCTGGTATAGCCCCCCTCGAGCCAAACCACAAACCGTACACGACATAGTTTCTGTCTCCGTGAGAAGCTCTAAAATGTTCTTTATAATAACTAATGCTCTTTTCGTAGATACTTCTCTTTTCCTCGTGTACTTTGTCAGCTTGGTCAATGTCGTTTGTCTCGTATCTGATAGTAGGATCAATTATAAGAGCAGATTTGTTGTCGGGGTGAAAAGCTACTATGTCAGCATATCTGGAAGAACCTTCAGAATCTATTGAGTACACCTCATCATAACAAATATACTTTTTTCTCCTTGAGTACTTCCGCGATCTTATGTTTAACATTGTGGTGGCGCCTAGTCACCAGAAGCATGTTTTGTGGGCATTTTCCAAGCACATGTGCTGGAGTTTCGTTCTCTCTGCCACATTTGCGACAGAGGGTCCCAACATCTCCTGATGACTGATAGCCAGGCACGGCTCTCAAAGGGGCGTAATTAACATTAAGTTTTATAGAGTTAGACCATTCAGATCCCGTAAGCACCTTATGGTCCCAAATATATTTGTTACAAGTAGGGTAATCTTTAAAATGCTGCACGCCAACTCCCTGCCACTTACATTTGGCCCATTCGTCAAAACTCTTTTCACGCAAACTTTGGCGGATCTTTTTTACGTTAATATCTCCACTAGGGTCATCTTCTAGTTCTAGTCTTTTAAAACACTCTTTAACTTCCTCGTCATAGTTGAAAATATCTTGAAATAGAGCATCGGGAATTGTACTCAGCTTCTGAGCTATACTGAGATGTTGTAACGGAGCTTCCCAGCTGCATCTTAATAAACCAAGTCCACGGTAACGACGAGGCGAGTATAGCATCGCAGTGTTGGTATTAGCAGGAAGTCCAACTATCGCTTTAGTACTTCTTCTTATGATGACATCTATTCCTTCCAATAGGGGTTTCGGTAGTTTCGTCAGAGGCGCAGTTTGAAGGGGATATGTCAATGCAGGGAAGATATACTGGTTTAGTATATTTAGCTTCTGGTCAGGCTTCAATAGATCAGATGTTGTTAACTTATTTATGTTTTCGTGAAGCTTTCGAATTGAATCTTCATTACAAACAAGCTCCCCTGAGTAGGTACAACCAAGATATTTGATTGTCTCGCCCTCATCTGCTGACTCAATTTCACCACCGTCCTCTAACTGTAAATATCGCTTTTGTAGGTTTCCATCTTCAACTACAAACGCTGTGCTCTTTTTAGGGTTTACTCGAAGTCCGATTTCACTCAACCTTCTCTGATGCCGTCAATTATTCTTTCTGCAGCAAATATACTGCATGCTGTCACGCTTGATCGTCAGCAAAACCAGTCAATATCAAACGATCTTTACCTTCCGAAAGCTCGTATCCTAAAGTGTTAGCAACTTGTGGGTCACAGAATTCTTTGAAAATGTGGTCAATAGCAATATTAAAAAGGGTACTCGACATTGGTCCACCCTGAGGCACACCTCTTGAAACAGCTATAGGAGCCGTTTCTTTCAAGCCTAGTGAAACATTGATGGTATTATTGCATAGTAATGCTTCTATGCTGCTAACTAGGTCTGATGAAACGCCCTCTGATTTTAGAGTATTAATGACATGCTTATGACCAACATTGTCAAATGCTCCTGTGACGTCAAGAAAAACAACAACGGCGGTTTTATTCTTGGTTTTAGCGTCTAAAAGAACGGCATTCATAAGCCTGGCGTTTATGTGACATCCTGGGAGACCTTTTACGAAGCCACGCTGGCTTGGATGAAAGGATACTTGCCTTCTTAATTCAGCATCCAAACCTTTTCTATAATCCTCCTGAGGATTGAGTACATCGTAATAGGTCTCCAAGATGACATGCTGTTCACCTCTCCTTTTCCCTTATAGATTAGAACTGTACGTCCTTTCCGAAGTGGTTCAGGAACGTATGAAAATTTTAAAATAATCTCTATAATAGTTTTTATTATATGGTAAATATTGAGACTTTTTACAGTTCTGATTAAAACCCATCAGGTCCAGGAGATGTGTCAAGCGATGTTGATTTGACTGCTTTATGAATGTCGCTCATTTTCACTGATATTACATTAGGTTTTGACGCTTTATTATCATAGTTCTCACGCACGTTGTATTTTTCTCTTCAAAAACGGATTTGTGGTGCTCTTCTACTTTACTTAAATCTACAGGGCATTGTTTTGGCTTGTTCGAGTCCATAACATTATTAACAACTTTCTTTCGCCTATTGTAATAGTTGTACTGAGCCACTTCGTACAGATATTGTTGTTGGCGTTTTTCTCTAGCGGCTTTGTTGGCTCTTTGAGGATTAGATGATTTACTGGCACCTTTTGTACTTTTGGAGGTTTTATTTTTCCTGCGCATTCTATAATAACGCGCGGCAGGATGCTTGGGTCCAGGTAAATCGTCGTTAGCCTCTTTAAGAAACTGTAGAAAGTTGCTAACAGTTTGGTCGATTTCTTCTCGCGATGTTCAATAAAACGATCTGTATCGAGTGTTAAGTATTCTTTAAATTTATTCGCCCAGTCGTTAATTTGGTTGGTTACACTCTCTTTGATGTCAATTTCAGATCTACTTTTAGATTAAGTAAACTATCAAGCTTTGTCTCGTTAGCTTTAACTACATGTTTTTTAACTACATGGGTATTTAATCCCCTTACGTTTTTGAAAGAAAGGCCACAAATATTGCAAAATTACCTCATTATTTATGTCATTGTTTGTACTAGTACTGGGTTGAGGGTTTACATAAGGTTCAGCGTTATTATCAATATTATTACTATTGCTCTCAGTACTAGGTGAATTTATTGTTGTTGGTGGAGAATTCGCTACAGTATGCAGGTCAGGAATATTTTCCACTTGTTCATTATTTGTTGTCATTGTTCTATTAGAAGGTTGTTGATTGATACGAGTTATTCTGCTGATGTCAACAGATTTCCCTTTAATAGAACCGTCCTCTTCCATCCATTCCACGTTGATTGTAATATTATCTTTTTTGCTGAATAGAGATTTTGTCTTTAATATTTCCGTCACTACAGCCTGCTGATTGTAGCCTGACTTTCTGAAGACTAGAACTGTTTCTCCTACAGAAGGGATATTAAGTAAGTTATTGCGTACCATACTCCTAGTCTCCACACCCTTGAGCTGGCTCACGGTTGCTCTCCTCTCCATCATGTCCAATTTTAACAGGTTTATTGGTTGGATGAATATCTTCGTCCTCGTATTCCGAGATTAGCCCGTCGTTAATTCTTAATGGAAACATTAGTCATATTTAAAATTTAGAAGTTATAAAAGAAGTTATTTAAAGGTCAGATGGTCAAATTGATAAAAATAAAAGTAAAACATAATTTCGTCACGACATTTAAAATTCTGATGTTAAAATTTCACTGAAAGGAGCTATAATGCCTATCTAAGCTATATTAACTATTCACTACACTACATTTCTAAACTAACGATGTTTCTCACTACGGCAGCTAGTTTGTGACTCAATAATAACAATTGACTATCTTCATACCACAAAAATATAGAAAATATAATAAGTCATAAAAAAGAGTTAGGTTCTATCTAATTATCAGCATTAGGTATAATCTTATCGAATCAAACGTGTCGTTTAAAAATATATATAAATATTATATATATATATATATATAATATATATATTATTATATATTATATTATATATATATATATATATAATAATATAATATAATATATATATATATATATATATATATATACATATATAATACATATATTATATATAATATAATATTATATATATTATATATATATATATATATATATATATATTAATATTGAAATAATCGGGTACAGGGTACTTCGGAACACATCCTCATCACGTCGGATTCGCTCCGCTTGTCCTCACTACTTTAGACTCGCGGCTTCGTTCTTTCTTAAAATATAAAATTTGCATATTTTATACTGTAACACGTCTTCGGACTCGCTACGCTCGTTCTTAAATAGTAAATACATTTATTTAGTTCTCAGCGGTCACCCATACAGCAATAAGCTCACTTACTGCTGCTTAATTTTTATGATTCAACAATAATCATAGATAGAGTTATGGTATTGTAACGTTACTTTATTTCCTATTGTATTACATAAAGGTCTACACTTGCCCTAAATGTCAACTCAGTTGGATTATTTACAATTTTTTTAAAAAATGTATACAAGTCATTTGATAAAAATTAAACTAATGCTAATAATAAAAGGGATACTTGACACATATGGTAGTCTTACAGCTACATGCGAGCTGAATTTCAATCTGATCGTAATATTTTTCCGCGTTTTTTGATTTCCGAACTTTTTGTGACTCAAATTGCGGGTTAATATCGTCATAAAAATATATTTTAGGATTAGCACAACTAATCCTATTGACTAATTTGTTTACAAAGTATCAACTCTGCAGCATAAATGCACTAAGAGCTGCGATGACAACAGACTCGTACACACTCACATACATACACACATATACAGACTGACAACTCTGTGAAAACCACCCAGGAGGTCTTAAAAACTCCTGGAACGGAATATTCCGATGACATCCCGGTTTCGAATTTATTAGCAAAGACAATACACCTTTACTTTTTACCGACGGAAAAAATGAGGAAAAGCGAAAAATCCATTACGTTTTAATTTAGCACAAGTGGCATACCTTGATGTAATAAATACGGTTTTGGTTAGGTCCCTTATCTTAATCGACATCTTCAGTACCTGGATAAGAGACCGCTGGAATAAAACGAATGCTCGACTGTCTAAGAACAAGCGAAACGAGTCCCAGAACACACTGCGTGAAATAGGTGACAACGAAGAGAAGAGAATGAACTCATTACATCCGATATGAAGAACACAAGTCCCACGTACTCCAAACCCAAATTATTTGCAAACCATTATAACATTAACGATAATTTAAGAAATATAAAAATGTAGTACATATTTTTATAATATATTATTATTTTGTAATATATTATTATACAATATAAATTGGAAAAAGAGAAACAAAGTCATTTTAAAGGAGATTATTTTCATGAATTAAAAGTAAGAAAAAGAGAGACTAATTTTATAGCCTTCATATTTTATAAGAATCTCTTTACAGAGCAAATAGCTTTTCTTAAGTTGACTCATATTTTTTTATTATGTGGTGCCAAAACTTTTTATTTTATTCTTGATTTAAATTTATTATACTTTAAAACATATTTCAAAAAGTCACAATAATATGAATCTAAAGTTTGTAAAAAATGGTTCGTGGTACCTCGGTACTTAACAGTCTTGCAACTCTCGCTCGCTCTCAGAATAAAATATCAAGTCAAAGCCTTGGTTGTTGCAGTTTAGTATACTCGTATATTTTCTCCAACAGCTAAAATACTTAAATTTAAATTGCTATCGAATTATACTACCAGTTCTTTATTTTATAGGCTACATTTCAATTCGCCACGGCTAGAAAACAACGAAAACTCTAAGCTTTTTGTTATCGGAGTTCATAGATTAGAAGAAAAATCATTAATTTGAAGATGACGATAAAATTCACTAGATCGTAATAACAGCAACTTAGCGAGGTGCATTTGCGTCAAGTTTCAAAACGATTTGATTTGATGAGGAAAACTCAAAGGTACCCAGTACCCAATTTATTATAATTGCTATGTGTGTATATAAATATATGTATAATAAGTTCTTTTTGTTTAATGACTTTATTGTAAGATATTTAAGGACAATAATAACTAAGGTAAGTAATACATAGATATTTAAATCATACAGGTAAAGACGTTTAAAGGTTAAAGATGTTGGATAAAGTCAATGCTATGAACAAGTTCAAGTATTTACTAATTAATTTACGGAAACATTATTTTATTTGTCTGAATAGTACTGTGGGGTTTCAAATAGACAGATATATGACCGCTCAATTGTCTTTGAGCCTTTACTCTGCGGGAACCACCCCGCAAAGACAAAAACACTTTGCTCAATTTAATTACTTGATGAAATGTTTTCATAACAAATACTATTTTTATAACCCGGGAGCATAATAAAACCCAACTATTAACTAGATTGCAATAAAACTACTCAAATTTACAAAGGCAACATCTGCAATGTTTTTCAAATTCACTTAAAATACAAATCAATAACACTTAGCAAACCTAATTTCTGTTAAACGTGAAGGCAAATTTATGACCAATAAATACAACTCTATTTATCCCTCAGAGCTCTAACATTTGCATGCCTTATTTTTGAAAAGTAAAGAATTTTATTAGCTAGGAAGTGAAAAACACTTGAATCTATTTACAATTTTATTTTTAAAGTAGCCATATACTTTATGTATTTTTAAAGTAAAATTTGTATATTTCCAAGTTATTTTTCAAAACTTGATTTATTTATTTCGTGGTAAAAGAGTTATTGGGATATTTTATGTTGGTTACAGTATTCTTGCTTATTTATCACTTCTCTATTATAGAGCATTTTTATTCATGTCTCAAAACGTTTATAATATGAGTTCAAAATTAAAAATAAATTAGAATGGCGTTCTTAAAACATGAGGTACGTAAAGCTCAGTATATTTCCTCACTATACAACGCATTCGCTACGCACATCATGCCTGCTCCTCCTCAGACTATTCAATTCACCAAATTTGCACTGCAGCATGTCCTCGAACTCGTTTCGCTCGATCTCAACTATTAAATACATCTTTTTATTCATGTTGGTCACCCTTCCAGGCACTGACCACGCTCGATGATGTTTCACTTTTATGATCCAACAAAAATGATGGATATACTCGTTGTATTGAAACAAAACTTGGTTCACATATTTATTACGTAAAGGTATACAACTCACCTGAATTATTTTCTAATTTTTTTAAAAATTATTAAAGAAACGTAAACAAGTCATTTAATGAAAATTGAACCAATGCTGATAATGAAATGAAAATTAGCTCATACTTAGCCCAAACTTATACTTAGCTCAAAGCTCTACGTTAGATAAAAAGTATTGTCTTTGCAAAAGTATCCGAAACCGGGTTGTCACCGGAATTATCCGTTTCAGGCGTTTTAAGGCCTCCTAAGAAGTTTACACGAAGTTTTCTGTTAGTATGTGTGTGTGTGTTTGTGTGTGTATGCGGGTGTATGTGAGTGTGTGTGTATATGTGTCTGTTATCATCGTACCTCCTAGGGTATGTATGCCAGAGACTTGAAACTTAGTACAAAAACAGTCTACCACAGTAGTTAAGCTATTCGGAAATTATTTTTGTATAACATCATTAACCGGCAATAATGACACATCAAATATTTTGAAGAATCATAAAACGCTGAAAAATTATGCGATCATATTGAGATCTAGCTCGCATAGCTATCGATACGAATAACATAATATCTTACACCAGCACTAAAAAATAAAATGTATAAATCTCATTTAATTTTAAATTAGATGGATCAAATTGATTTAAATCGACATTATGGGAAGTAAATATTTTCTCAATCGAGTGTCATATTTCTAATCAATGATTATGTTCATTAATATCTTATTTTAAACCTAAAAGTACAGTAATTCAGTACTGTACTTAGTTAAATGAGGTCAAATGAGTTACTTTTTAAGTAGATTTCTAGATCTTACGTGTTTAAAATGTTTAATTTGAGTTAATTTAATATCATTTAAATCATCTTTAGATTAGTTTGCAGACAGATTGTTCAGTTATACAATAACAGTTCAACCGAGAAAACTATGATTTCAAGATAAACACTTGAAGCTTTTGATCATTAGAAATGTTAGTATTTTGTTTAATAAAAAGAAAATAACTTCTGGTATTTTTCTGAAGATATTTGAATTTTTTTCTCGAAAACTGGCAGCAAATAAATTACAAAACATAATTTTTGAAATCAAGTGTTTTTAAATAATGACAACTCAAAATTTCTTTTAAGAGTTTTATTTCAATTAAAACTTGAATTGATAAATTAGATTTAATGATGATGTCTTAAACAATATGACACAAACCTCATTAATGTCATTTGGCATCAATCTATACCAAGTATTTGTTCATTGTTGTATATATTGTGGATTGAACCATTTTTGCATAACCTGTCTATATTAGATTCGTTAAACATATGTTCATTTTGTTTTTTATTCGTAAAATAAATTATATTATTTATAATAATTGGTATTTTCCTCTTTCATTCGCTGTGCTTGCTAATTAAAGACCCTAAGTTAATTTTAATATTATATTTTAGCATATGCCTGAGATCCCACAATAATTTTATTTAACATTATTTGTATGATATTTCAAATACAAATTTGCAACGAAAATTTGGGCGCCATTCTCTTATGTAGCCCTTCTCGTAGGTTACGTAGAAGCCAACCTGCTTCTACGTAACCTTCCCTCATCCAAAACCTACAGAACCCTAAACTTTCTAATCAACATAAAAAGGAGAACCCTTAACAAGAACGAAAAAAAAGAAACAAAACTTGAAAGAAAAGATAAATGATAATACGAAAACAGTAAAAGAAACTCCTAAATAAATAAAAAGAGAATGCACTAGCTATGAAGCCGCTGGACAGCAGGTAAAGGAAGACCCCCTACAACAAAATACGTCTACTTCAAAATCTACGAATCTCCCCACTCCTATCCAACAGTTCCCGCGAGTTCCATTCAAACTTACAAATACATCACTCAAATTTACCTAAATGGTTAAATTACAACCAGTGATGTTATAATCATAATAATTTGTTACAATGTACTGCTCATTTCTAATTCCCTATTTAATTTGTATTATCTCTATAGTTAAGTTAATGAAATGGCTCCTCCTTCCTATGTATTTAGCATAGTTTCCTATCCATCATCTGCATTGTACTTATTCCAATCTGTTTATGTTAATAATTTTTTAGCTCCGCCTCCCTTAAAGGAAACTTATATCATTTGTAAGTGAGTGTGTTTTTGCTACGTTAGACCCACTTCTGCATACACTATTTTTTCACTCTAAACCTCAAACACATAAACAATCACCTATTCCACCCGAAGGACCGGTATTTCAGCTAGTAAATAATATAAATGAATAATTTTGAAAATCATTATTTTAAAATTATTGTAATTTATATTATAATCATCATGATGTGTATAACCACGGTTTTGGATTTTTAGTGTGAACATAATATCTTCCCCAGTACCTAATAGATTAGAGAAAAAGTAATTATCGCCACTGCGACAATTAGAGATTGACCTGATCACCTCTATTGGGTATATCTACACAGAAATAGACACCAATAATATACGAGTATTGTCGATTAAGATGCGTCAACAAGACTTTAATACAACGGGTATCGTGTTATTTCTACTTCTGTCCTTTGCATTCAAAATTAGTCTTACCAAATAATTTTCTACCTGGCAAAAACATTAAAATAGCCGAGATAATATAAAAATATTTCTATGAATAAAAATTTCAAGAGTCAAGCCTTGTAGGTAAGCCTCAATATACAGTGAAAAGCTTTTTCCCAATTATTGCAGGTTGGGATGTTGTCACAAGTAGAAAAGCACAAGAGGTTTTCACAAAGGTTGCCCAACTAACCCTGGGGGGGGGGCTTAGAGATCCCTAGGCTGTCCCTACCCTTAGTTCCCAATTAACTAACATAATATAATATGACATTTTTACATTATGACGTCAGGTAACATTGTCAGACTTGAGTTTTCTTATTTCAATGTTTCTCTTATTTTCTTGACAATTGCACTTAACAATACATAGAAACCTTATACGTCTAGAGCTATCTATATATTTATTTCAACACTTGTATGAAGTGGTTAAAACAAGGCTTTTGATATTTTCAACTCTGTCTTAACAATAAGAAGACAGAATACTTTTCCTATACACCGACAGTATAACTGGGGAAAATAAGATGTACTCGCTGTATTGAAATTAAACTTCCTTATGAAAGACATTGGGCGTAGTATTTTACGATAAGTGAGTGCAACGGATCTACCGGAACTTTTTAAGAACGGCCAAAGTAAGTTTTATTACTGTAAAACTTAAGTAGTATATTAGTATACTATAAATATTAGGTTAGTTACGTCACATACTGAAGTATTGAACAGTCCGACGTAGTAAGAACGAGCGTTACGAATTTGATATGAAAAGAAAAGTTCAGAGGTTCCCGATAATCGACTTTTTTAATTAATAATAAATCTAAAATAATCACGTTTTCCGGCTGAATATTTTACGACTTGATTTGAATTATTATAAAAGCAGATCTGTTGTAAACGTTTATAGATAAGAACAGCTTGACGAGATTACATGATAATTTCATTACAGACAACACTGCACGTAACAACTCTTCATCGATTTTTGGCTGGATAAATAAGCGTTTTTACCTAATGTTAATTAAGAGTTTCAACTGAACATATTCTAATCAACTAATTCCAGTATAATTACACAGGAATTAGTTTTATTAATATTGCGAATTTGAAATAAAGAGAATAATTACTTCACTAATAAATCTGTGACGTTGTAAAATTTGAGTTTATATTAAAACTATGAAAAAATTCATATTTTTTCATATGTCATCATAAAGTAATCGACAAGAGAGGGGGTAGGAGGGTATGAAAGGGAGAGAGTACAATTATCTACTCGTCCGGATTTAAATCATGATATTATGATTAATTTTTAATGTCAGATTCTATTCCGCTATGTTATACTATTCCTTTTCCTCGCCTATCAACGTAGGTGTTCGAAATAAATTCATTAGAAATAATAAATACATAATGTATGAGATTTTAATTTCTGTCCAACAATTCTTTGGATAAAATTCCAACAATTTGATGTCCTCTTTTTTTAAGCACATTAGATAAGCACGCCATGAGAACAGAAATGAATAGTTTATTAAAAGTTGTGATCGAAGTATCCTAGTAGAGGAATACCTAGAGGATGTTGACTGATAGGTAAGTAGAAGGGTGTTACATGTAAATTTAAATATAGATGGAACGCAAAGTTGCTTGGTATGGTGATGTTGACCAGGCAAAAAACGCTGAGGTGCTTGATGGGATGATGTTGACCACAGAAAGAACGCAGAGTTGCTTGGTAGGGTGATGTTGACCACAGAAAGAACGCAGAGTTGCTTGATAGGGTGATGTTGACCACAGAAAGAACGCAGAGTTGCTTAGTATGGTGTTGATGTTGGTTTCATGAGCACATTGAGTAAGCAGTATGTAATAAATCCAATGTTTCTCTTCCAAACTTTTGAAAAATCAAACTAGAAGGTCGGCGGCATTAATTTATAGAAAGCCGGTAATATCAAATGTGCAAGGTCGATAGTATCAAGCTGTAAAAGGTCGATAGTATCAAACTGTATAGGGTCGATAGTATTAAACTGTAGAAGGTCGATAGTATCAAACTGTAGAAGATCGATAGTATCAAACTGTAGAATCCGATAGTATCAAACTGTAGGAGGTCAATAGTATCAAACTGTAGAAGGTCGGTAGTATCAAACTGTAGAACAGCGTTTCTCAACCAGTTTTACCCTGGCCCCAAACATTTGATGTCAACCACTTCACGACCCAATTCTGAGACTTTCAACTTTATTCTTACACGTTTTGGGGGTTTAGTATTTTGGTAGATTTTGACCAAATTAATTGCCAAAACAGGTATTTATAACGAGTTTTGTATCACTAAAATAAATATTAATATTTACTATTCAAATACAACTTAGTTTTCGACAGTTGCATATTTTTTTGGAGCATGCGATTATGAATTGGCGAGCGCAACGAGTCAGCAATATTTGCAGAATTAGGCTTTCTACTCCTATTTTAGGGGCTCATGGGCTTTTTCTTTAAGTTTGGCCAACAACAAAATGCGTTAGAAACAGACATAAAACCATACACAGCCGGATTTATCTATTGAATAGCGGAAGACTGTCAAAACAAGGAAATTCAAAAACATACGTAAAATATTTTTAAAAAATTAATATAAAAATAATGTACTTCAACCAATAATTGTCTGCGACCTAACTTTGAATTGCGTTTTAAGGTTCAAGAATAGCTGCAGTAGAAGGTTTAATAATAATATGTAGTCATATAAATATAAAATCCAACATAGTGAACGTATGTTATTTAAATGGAGTCACCAAAAAATTTTTTTTTGCCAATTATAGATACTTCTTACTAAACGTTGGTTTTAAAAAATATTTTTTTGTAAAACATGTATCTTAAAAAAATATGCAAAATTCTTTTGCTTTTATTCAAGATTTAGGTTATATACCTCGGTGATGTCAGAGGCTGACGGGACCCTTGAATGGAGGTCGGTGAAAGAGGTGTCTCTGAGGAAATGTGCCGGTGCATGATGGGCTTGGAGGAGGTCTAGTTTCCGCTTGAACTGCTGGTGTAGATCGGCCTGACCATGTGTGGTTGTGGCCTGCAAGTTCTGCTTGCGGATGTTACGTCTGGCTTGACGTGACGCTAGCGAGGCTCCTCCAGCCGCTGCGTACATAGGCAGCTTCTACCTCTTGCAGCGCACCATCGCAATCCTGTAACAAACACCAATTAACCTTGCATTAACTGACTAGACAACAATGAGTGCTCCAATGCGGCACTATATGATACAGTGCGGCACTATTAAAGTGATCAGCATATAGGTTCACTATAGTGTATCACTACATAGTGCTCCAGTATCACTGTATAAGTGCTCCGGTGACATTATGAATATTAAGAATTCAATGTTGTCTATATAGATATAAAAAAATACGTTGAAAATTCTGGTTGCTTATAACTCGAAAACTACTTTAAGGGTCTAGACTAAAGTTTAAACTTAGACTAATCATATATTAGAAGGAGTCATAAAGTATGTCAGATCTTGATCAGTGCTAAAATAACAGTAGGAGATTAGATTTAAAAAAATATTTTTTGAGTGTTTAGAGCTTGGAATCTAATTGACTAAACTTTAAACTTGGAGTGCTCATAGGTCTGAGTAGTTACCTTTTAAGTCTTATCGGGACCCGTTGGAAAAGAATATAGGTTTAGTACAACACTAAATCTAAGTGCTAAGGGATTGGAATCTAATGGATGGATTTGACTAAACTACAATTAAATGACTCAAGGGTCATATTGACCACATTATTTATCTCAACGAAATTCCTTCACAAATAACAGTAGGGGATTAAAGTCGTCAACTTATTTAAATAATCAACTTACCAAGCAATTATAAAGCACAGCTAGAGAATCACCGGATGGACAAAAACATCTTAAATAAGGAATTTTCTTACTTACAAGAAAAACAGATGTTACAGCTGTTAACAATTTTTATTTTTAGTAGTTCTCAAAGGAATAATTAATAATTTGTTGTTTGATAAATAAAATATTTGCCGAGCGAAGCTTGGGTATCACTGCTAGTACCCAATAATTCTGGTTATATTTAAATGACCCTGTTATTTAAACTGAACTGTCGTTAATCTTGTTTGTTATAATTTATATTGCAGTACGTTTTTAGACTCGCTTTGCTGTTATTTAGGCAACAAAAACATTCGTTTTATTCCCAGTGGTCACCCATTAAGGTTCTGACCTAGCTTAATGTTTCTAAACATGTGTGATCCGAAAAAAAGCATTAAATATACTAACTGTAATATAGTAAAATTAGTGTACTCAGTTAGACAATTTTTCAAGTTTTTACGTTTTTTAAAATAAACCTTTACATGTAATTTAATAAAAATTGTACTAATGCTGATAATGTAATGTAACACTTGTCATATTTCTTAGTATTTCATATATTAATGGCACTTGATAGCATCATAACTATTGATTAAATAACACCTAATGATTGCTTTTTTTTTTACCAAATTTTAACTCTTTAAAAACACAACCTAGGAGCTTTGATGATAACAAAAACTACTCAAGATGTCTTACAGTTAGACGGATGATTAAAATTGAAGGTCCCACTTTCAAATTTCCCTGCAAGTGGACTGTTTCTATACATGCCTCGGGTAAAAATGTAGAGAATAAATTATTTGTTTTAGGGGTTTTAAGGCCTCTTAAGTAGTTTTTACCATATTGTCGTCTGTCTGTTTGATAATAGATGTGTTTATGTGTCTGTTATTCATCGAAACTTCTAATGTGTTTCTGCTACAGAGTTAAACTTGAACTGAAAAAAAAAAATTGCACAATTTGTAAAAACTCAACTAAAGACAGCAGATCCCATAATATTTCTTACACGTAAGATAAAATAACTTTGTCTTGTTAAAAAACAAAGTAATTAGTTGTTACATTTTGTCTACCATTTTAATTTAATATAAAAATACGGATCAGGGTACCTCGGAAGTTGTCCCCCTACTTCGGACTCACTTCGCTCGTCCTCAGAATATAATGCTAGTAAAAATATAATTACAAAAAACAGATATGTTGTAATAAAACATTTCAAACAATTGAACGAGGAGGATAAGAATAGTTAGAGATAAAGTAATAGAGAAGGAGAAGGAACTTATGAAGAACTTTCACTGATAAAGATTTAGTTCTTCCGGTGGTGACCTTGTCAATGTAGATGAACAATCCAACGTCTCGCTTTCTTCAGTGGATTAGGTCATCATGAATAAAAACACGATGCTCTATAAAATTGAACTATTTATAGTTTAGGGTAGCCCTATTTATACCTTGTCTTCGAGGACGAACTATATAGCCATGAGAAGGGATGTTAGGGTTCAAACGTCCAGTATGACGTACTCCACTTAAAAGTTTAGTCTTTCAGTGGGGCACGTGTTGTTTCTAGTTGAAACTTTAAGTCTATAGCTATAACCAGTTAGCTATAGACATAAAAGTCTCGCCTCTTTAGAGAATTAGACGACAAAAATTTTGCACTTAGAAGGGATGTTCACTCTTAAGGTGACCCTATCTTATTTTTAAGAATAATTTCAAAAAGGGCCTAACAACGTGGCCTACTTGCTGGGTGACCTTTAACCTCTCTACCTTTAACCTAACTACAATCATCACCACTATCATCATAGTTATAAAATAACTCAAATAAATTTGCTAACCGTTACATTTATGTTATAAATGTATATTTATAACATATAATAAATTTAATACATACTGTATTAATAAAGTATGTATATTTATATTTCACTACGGCTAGTATACCTTTAGCTCGAGCGAGGAGCATATAAGTATTAAGAAGCCAATCCGGAGACCTACTGCAATAAAAGTTAAGCATCTTACATACTCTAAGGGCTCTGAGGATAAGCAAAGGAAATGCTATTAGACGAGAAAAAGTTTCGAGGTATCCCGTACCTGAATTTGTATTTTGTACCCAATTAGACTCGGAGTTAGAGATATAAAAGAATCTAATCACCTGAAAGCCTTAATCCAATTAGACAAATTACATTGTCTAGAGGTAAGCATCAGGATCAGGAGGAATGAGATGAGGGTGAAGGGACAAAGGTCCGACAATGAAATCCTATCTGTCTAATAACGATTTGACCTTCTCACTTAGTTAATGTATAAAATTTAAAATCAAATAGTTAGATGCTTAGACTATTAACGCCGTAAAACTATCGTGGAGTTTTTTTTTGATATACGAATGGTAGCCGATCAAAAAGAATTTTAAAATAGGCAGCGCACGATTCTTTCAAAAACTCTCCCCTCCTATAATGAAAGGGAAGAAAATTTAAAACATGGAGTACGGATTACTTCGAAGCATTTTCTCGCCGTATAGGATTCGCTACGTTAGCTTCCGAAGCTAACGTACGTACGTACGTTTCCGTTAGCTTCCCTCTTCATCAGATAGTAAAACCATCCTTTTAATTCCCTTGGGGCCACCTATCCATGTACTGATATCTATCGATGCTTTTTAACAACAGAACTCCAACAATTATTTTTTTGCAAAGACAACACTTTTCCCATGGTATAAATGAGGAGAAGTTAAAATAATCGTGTACAAGGTACCTTGGTACTTTTTTCAAAGCTGTGGACTCGCTCAGCTCCTCCTGTATAATTTCATGCTCATTCAAAGCACAAGAAGATATTATTTCTGTCTTGCTACGTTCGACCTCAGAATGAAATAATTACCCATTGTATTAGACAAAGAAATTTTGCAGTATGGGGAAATGGCTTGCGATTGCCTGGACGCGATCTTTTTTTTGACATTTTTTTATTGAGTAATACAACAAATAACTGTTACAAGTAAGAGCTAAGACAGGTTTAGTGACTTGGTAAGACTTGTTAGAGAAACAATCCAGTGATCCCACTTCTTGCGGGAGTTACCTAGTATAAGTAATTAATTATTGTAAATATTTTGCTTGGAATATAATAATAATTAGAGATAATAGATGAATAATAAGATAATAAAGTATAAAAGCTAAAGAGATATAGAATAATGTAAAATATAGTTGATGAAACCTACTAGTTCCTATTGTTCTTTCCTGCTGTTAAAGCTGGAGAAACTTTTACGGCAGGGGGAAGGGGAAAAGTTTTATATCTGGTTGAGCTGATTTCTAGGCTGATCACTGTCTTCTCAGGCGTCTAATAGGATTATCAATAGGTTTTCAGGGGGAAGGAGTTGAACTAAAGGATTAGGATGGTCTACTAGGGATTGGTTGCGAGATTTGGAGCAATAAAACAACTATACAAATTTGGACTAAGAGGTAATATGACAAATTTCATTCAAAATTTTCTTTCCAGAAAAACAACTAGGGTAAGGATTGGTGGCATAAACTCAGACTTATACGACAAGGACAATGGTGTGTCTCAAGGAGCAGTGATTAGTGTAACCTTATTTCTTCTGGCTGTGCACAGTGCCACTCATGAAATACCGTCCTGTGTAGAATCACTCTTCTTTGTAGATGATTTTACAGTGCTCTTCACGTCAGAAGTGTAAAATCAGCGATACAACGGTGTATAAATAAGCTAAGTAGCTGGGCTGAAAATAATGGTTTGAGTTTTTCATCTACAAAAACAAAAGCCATAGTATTTGCTCAGAGAAAGAGACAACTGACACCCAGGCTGTTTTTATCACGTAAAGAAATCCCATTAGTAACTAAAGTTGAATATCTAGGCTTCATTTGGGATGAAATGCTGTCGTGGAAACCGCACATCGAGAATATAAAGAATATATGATGACGTGACTTAAAACTGTTGCGCATCATTCAGGACCGAAAATAGGGGGCTGATCGCACAACACTTTTACTCCTGTACCGACAATTAATAAGATCCAAAATAGACTATGGAGCCATAGTATGTAAATTAGCCAAAAAAAGGACTCTACAGAAGCTGCATCCAATACGAAACGCAAAACAAGCCCTATACCATCTCTTCTAGTTGATGCAAACAAACCTTCATTACAATTACGTCAAGACCAACTAGTCCTTGACTATGCCTACAGAAAGTTTCAATTCCCTCACCACTAGGTCACACCCAAGATAAAATTATAAAAGCCATAAATTATAAAAGAAAACCTCATTGAACTGGACCGCTCGGACACCACCTTAAAAACTTGATCACAACGCATAAAATATACAACTCACAAATACCGTGTACATCTAAATACTTCATTGAAAAAACAACAGTACCACAACTCCATTCATTCAAATCCAAAAAATAACACATGGAATTTTTTTTGAAACATAAGGAAATCTAACAAAATTACAGGAATGCACACTTTATTTACAAAGATGGAGCCAAAAATAACGACAGCCCAGGCTACTGTCAAATCGAACAGTTTAAAGCAAGGAAACTTAGTTCTGTAACAAGTATAGAACTAGAAGCTATATAGAAGGTGCTAGAGTACGCCATAACAAACTGCAAAGTGGACTTAATTGTACTTACCGACTCATCCAGTGAACAACATCATAATAGAAATTAAAGGAAAGATAAGGTCAAACAACTTAAATGTAAAATTTTGCTGGGTACCTGGCCACTTATTGACTTATAGAATTAAAATCATTGTTTTTAATTTATAAAGAAAAATATTATCGCCACTGCGAAAATTAGAGACAGAATTGATCACCTGTATGAAGTATATCTGTACGGAAACAGACACCAAAGTGAAGATGATATTCGAGAGTACGAAAATCATCGTTTAAGATTCTTTAAAATGATTTGAATACAAAGGATATTGTGTTTTACCTACTTCTATCCTTTGTATTCAAAATTACTTTGCAATTTTCTAAATAAGGCTTAGATAAGGAAATAGGAAAACGTTTAAATCATAATATCCAACAATAGAAAATCTAGAAGAGAAAATGAATTTTAAACATAACAATAGATTTGTGCTATTCATGTTACTCAACACAAACATAACATGTCAGAAACACCTTCGGTAGAGTGTTAGTTAGCATCGAGGGTATGAGAGAGGAAAGCGTTTCAGCGAGTTTAAATCTGTCATTTTGATGGGACAAATGGCATTTTCAGACTTGAGGAAAAGCGGAAGATTGTGGGGAAATATACCAGATAAGCACTAATACATTTCCCCCGTAAGCTTTCCATTCAACCGTCGCATTGAACGAACCATTCACAAGCTATTTTTCCGTTTTTCTCTCTCCCTTTCTGTTTTCACAGTTAATCACCCTATTGACAAAATGATCAGAAAAACGCGATGGGAAAACTACAGTGAGAGAGGGACAAACCGTTACATGATTTACTTCGTCAAGCGTGACACTCAGGTGTTTTAACTTAAAAATAATGTTCTAACAAATATCCGTTGAAGAGTTTTTATGTTGTTCAATATCAATCAATGTTATAAAACAAAAGGTTATCTGAAATAGGTTAAGTAAATCTACTGCTATTACCTCCATAGTCTACTGTATTGGAAGCTCCGTTGTAACTCTGTATAGTACATCGTTTAGCTCTCGAGTAAAGGCTTAGAGTAAAACTTTATATAGAAAAGCAAACTCGTTTTCCTGGTGGTCCTAATTATTGTTGCCACCATTATAACACACAATTTTCTTTTAATAAGGTTGGTGAAACTACCGGTAGCTGGAATATTTAGTTATATAATCAACTATTGTTTAGTTAGTCATTAAATACTAATCTAAACACCAGTACATTAGATTATATTGTACTTATCTAAAAATTAGTACATTATATTGTTTTAAGCAGTTTAAATTGTATTTCAATCAGTATTCAAAATAGCGCTAGAGGAGTTCATCATGATCATTACTGTTCGTTTCTGTCTTTTCTTACAGATCAAAATAAGAAAATACCCAAAACTTAGCTTCCTTACATCTCACTGGCACTGACGATGACCTTTAGTAGATTAAAAACTGGTTATTGTTTATTTTAAATAAACATTGCATCAGTGAAGAGACTTATTACATTATTGTGTATTGTAATCATTTTGATAAAACTAATCTGATCAATTAAATGAGTATTCAATTACATCACCCTACAAATTTGGTCGCGAAAGTAATACCACACTAGCTTTGGGGTTATTTTGATATTCTTAGGACGGTTGGAAATTATAACACCCTAAAATTAGTATGTTTTATAAACATACTAATTTTCTTCCTTACTGGACATTTGTGGCACATTTATGAAATAATGTTTTTTGTTGTAAGGACGGTACCCAGTCTTAAGACCTCCAAAAACCGGGTTTATGTTATCAGTGGTATTCTATTGTGTTTATTGTCCTGTGCTCATTCTATACTAGTGTCATTCTAAAGTAAAGGCAACAAAATACTTGAAAAGGTCAATTTAAAAGTAAGTAGATCCAGTCAGTTGCGATAAGTGCTCCGGAACTTTCCCTCACCGTATCGGAATAGTCGCGCGCGTCCAAACTATTTCTGAGTGATAGAATTTGGTTATCGACTATACTCGTCCATAGAAGAAGATGGAAATTATCTAATTTATATTGCGCTATGTCTTTAGTCACTCTGATTTCATTGTCATCGGTCACCCATCCAAGTACTGGATATACTAGCCGTGTTAAAATAAAAACTAATTACAGTATTACTTTGTAGGATGTCCATACCTAGCGAAACAACCCACTGCTTCCCCATACTTAACTATTCATCTTGTCATCATCATGATAAGCTTTTCGACGCACATTGACTTTAGAGGAGGTAACCATGATAATTGAAATAATGGCTTTCTTCAGAGTCTACCATAACATTTCGAATGATGTGTTGCCATCTTAAAAATGATTTCCTAATAGCAAACCTTTGTATTCTAGTTTTTTTTAGAAAAAAAGCTCTATATTAATCTCAAAATTATTACTAAGCTGTTATAACTTTATTCTGTTTCTTTTAAAATTATTTAAAAAAAGAAAACACTTTTTGAGAAAGAAGCAGGGTTTGAGGAGTTAGGAAAAAAAATGTCGTGAAGTTGCTGAAAGGTCATAGGTCGACTAGGTAAGATGGATAACTGGGAGCCACCCCTTATACGCAAGGTTGGGTCTATCTTCTAACACTTGATCAATAGCTGCACCTTGCAATACTTTACTGCTATCTTTTATAAGTCCCTTATACAGCAATATCCACAAAATATATTTTATATAGTGTAGAGATTATACTTCCTTCTTCAAATCTTCTCGTTTATAATATAGAAATAAACGAAGATATAGGAAAAGTATTGTGTTTGCAAAGAGATCCGAAACCGGGATGTTACTGGAATTATCCGTTTTAGTGTTTTTTAGTCCTCCTGAGTGGTATTTACAAAGTTGTCTGTCTGTAGGAGTGTGAGTGTGTCTGTTATCATCGTAGCTTCCAGTGTATTTATGCTACAGAGTTGAATATTTGTACAGAAATAAGTCTATAGGGTTAGTCGTGCTATTCGAAATATAATTTTTTTATGTCATTAATCTGCAGTAATGACTTCGCGAAAACTTCAAAAAATCACATGAGCGAAAAAAATGTTGCGATCAGAATGAGATTTGACACTCATAGGATATGATTAAGACTAAAAAATTTGGTAAGTTTCATCTTATTATCAGCATTAGTTCAATTTTTATCAAATGGCTTATGTACGTTTTTTTTTTTTAAAATGTAAAAAATCGGAAAATAATCTAATTTAGTTGAATTTCGGTGTATGTGTATACCTTTTCTTAATAAATAAGTGCAATAAGTCTACCAAATGTTTTGTTTAAAACTGCCAAAAAACTGGGTTTTTATTAATATCTCCATAAAGAAAGATTTACACATTTGTGAAATTAAATTAGATACGCTGAGACTTTAGAAGGTGTTTAGGTGATTATTGATGGTCAGTCTGCAATGCCATAGGGTGGACTGCCTGGGGCTCACTTGTCCCTAGATTCGGCGCACTGTCAGTGCTATGTCTTACCACTACAAATAATTAGGTAATTGGTTCAATAAGAGATTTTAAACACTTCTATGATCCTAATTATTGATTTTTGCAAGACTGCCAGCACACAACCATGCAACTACCATATTATTTATGTAAAACTAAAATATACACGTAAAAAAGAGACAAAGTACTTTTATCAGAACATAACAACACTATTACAGAAGGTATGTCACTCACGGGTATTGGTTTGCGCTACTTGGAAATATTCAGTAATAATAATAATAATAAACATTGGTGTATATTTAAGAAAAATAAACAATACAATTTCAATTACATACAACCACAATAATAAACAATAGCCATAGGCTGTCTGTATTTAAAGTGAGAACAATGCTAATTTTGTAAAATTATATTTATACTTCAATAAAAAAGAGCTTAAAAATTAAAAGGTATAGAAATATAAATATATTTAAGTGAGCAAAATCGTTTTTTTTTACATTTTTTTATTTTTTAATTTTTAGCTCACTTAAATCAGGTTACAATAGTTAACTAACAAGTGACTTATATGATATAAAACTAAATTACAGTTTACTCATACTATTTTTTTTTTTTTTTGTTTATAAAGATACAATTTTTTCTTTTATTAATATTATTGAAACAAGTATTAATCTTTCGCATTAAGTAAATGACATGCATTAATGGTTTCAGATATTAAATGAAGTCTATCTAGATTAAAAAATGATTAAAAATAAAAAAATGAATTATATATAGAATTAAATTAATAATTTTTAGTAAGTTTTTGTCTCTCCTCTTTTAGCAATTATTTGTTTTAAGCAAGAGCAAAGAGTAACCCAATTTTTACCTTCTAAATATTGAATTATATCTTGGAGAGAGACAAGAAGTCAATCTTGAGGGTACATAGTCTTATAGATCTGTAAGCAGGACATTGAGCAAGAACATGGACAATGTCCTCTTTGCCCAAGTTACCACAAGCCTCGCACACATAATCCTCATCATCTTGCCAACACTTGTTATTCCAAGGAAAAAGATCACCTCTTGCTTTTATTATTAGTTTTATCATTTTGATGTCATCAAGTTTCATTATTTGTGGTCCTGTTTCATAACTTAACATTTTATATACACCTCTACTACTCTCCCTAGCCTTGCTTAAAAAAACTTGTTCCCATTTGTTTTCTACTTTTACTTTCACTATTTCCATCATTGCTACACATTTTGCCAAATCTATCTCATTTATTTGATCTGTTCCAACATGTTCTTTTATGAGCTCATTCCATTAAACACCACCCAGATTTTCTTTGATACATTCCTTAGCTAATATTTTTGGTAACCTTTGCTCCCTCATCTCTAATATTTTTTTTAAAATAACGGATGTGGTAAGTCAAGGTATGGATGTACATAGGTTTGGTTCCTGTTTCAAGATACAAAAAATAATTTGGTGTACTTTTAGGCAACCCTAAATTTTTTTAAGAAAGAATCGTTGTACTTGTTCTACCAAATCGTACTGCTTATCCCCCCAGACTTGTACACCATAAAAAACAGTAGCCCTCACAACAGAGTTAAATATTTTTAATTTTGAATCAAGATTTATAAAGTCATTTTCAAAAAACCTTTTCCACACACTTCCCATTGTGAATTTGGCTTCAGATAGTTTACCTTTTAGGTGTTTATCAAGATTTAATGTAGGAGTTAGACAAATTCCTAAATATGTGTACTGTTTAACCACCTCAATTTTAACACCATTCATAAACCAAACCTCATTTTTAAGCAGCTTCCCTGACTTTTTAAAAATCATTATTTTAGATTTAGAGATATTTATAATTAGAGCCCATTTATTGCAGTATCTGACTAGTTCCTTGATCATGTATTGAAGAGCTACTGGGGACTCAGCCAAGATTGCTATGTCATCACAGAACTTCAGAACCCGCACTCTTATAATTCCAATCAATATGCCACAGCTTAAAAAATCATGCAGGTCGTTCAGAAATAAGGCAAAAAGTGCGGGGCTGAGTACACAACCTTGTCTGAGCCCAAACAGTGTCTCAAAAAATTCAGATAGCAAGGTGCCGCACCGCACTCTGGATTCAGTCCCCTGGTATAGACATTCAAGTAGTTTTAGAAATTTTGTTGACAGACCTATTTCTTTGAGTTTATGGAAAATTGCCTGTCTATTAATTAAATCAAAGGCCGATTTAAAATCGACAAAGAATACATATGTGTTGAGCCCTTTTTTCCACCTCATTTTAACAATACTAGTAAGGGAAAATATATGATCAACTGTGCTGTACCCTTTGCGAAATCCTGCTTGAAATTCATTAAGTATGTTATGTATATCCATCCAGTTTTCTAGTCTAATTAACAAAATTGTTAGGAATAGTTTACCAATTGTGTCAAGCAGTGAAATCCCCCGATAATTGGATGGTAGGTTTACATCACCTTTTTTAAAGATAGGGCATATTATGGATTTTTTGAAAGTAAACGGCACTTCTCCATGCTCAAAAATATTGTTAAAAAGTTTAACCATTAACTCGTGCATTGATAGGGGTGCGTGTACATAAAATTCATATGGGATTTGATCTGGGCCAGCTGCTTTACCTGGTTTTATCTTTTTAAAGCCATGTTTAATTCTTCTATTGTTATCTCTTTATCCAGTACCATGTCTGTACCATTATCTCATAGTTTATACCATTGTTGAGGAGGTTAGAAAAATGGTTTACCCAAGCTTCTGGTTTAATATTTTCACTTATGACACATTTTTTTCTCTTGTATTGATATGCTCTTTCCCAAAACTCCTTAGAATCTTTGACATCGTTAAACCTGAAACATAAATTACTATAGAATGTTTTCTTTTTATTGTTACACATTTTATTACATTTGTTTCTTATCTCCGCATAATCTCTTCTAAGCATTTCTAAATCTGACTCTCTCACTAAGTCAAATAATAAATACCTTATCTCTTAATTTATAACATTCCAAATCAAACCATTCAGATTTAGCATGCTGTTTATGCCAATTGTAACTCTTCCCACCTTTGCTCTGATTGGCCACTGTGTGTACAATGTTCTTTAGCACATTTACTTTGCCTTGTACACAGTTAACGCTTATTTCATTCTCATGAATTAAAATATTCTGTGTAACTCTGCTTTGATATAAGTCTTTTAATTCATTATGCCATTTAAGTTTAGGAGAAAAGTAATTGGTAACATCAGGCTTAGAATTGAGGTCAAACTCAAGGTTCCAATTCAAGGTTAGCTTAATAGGTAAGTGGTCAGAAAAGTGCTGAGACACCACAGTGAATTCGCTGACACAACTCAAAAGATATTGAGAAATACAGCAAAGATCAATCACAGATGCCCCATTACTAGAAATGTAAGTGAATTCACCGTCCATATCACCACTTGTCCTACCATTAGCACAATTAAATCATTATTTTCTAACCATTCCAAGAGTTTACTCGATTCAGACTACATTTACAATCTCTTGAGCATCTTGAGCTAAATACATGATCATATGTATCCATTACCTCCAGGGATTGCTCTTTTCCTAATCTACAGTTAAAATCACCCATGAATAAAAGATTTTTATTTTCTAAGTTGAAAATTTCTTGCAAATTTTTAGAGACTCAAAATCCTCAACCCAATTATCTTTGTTCAAGTAAACTGGTATTACAAAAAAAGAAATATCCTCGCTCAAAATAGTGATTCTTATACTTATGTAATGACTTTTTTTAATATATGAAATTTCAATACCTTGGCAAGGATTATTTTTAACACCTAAAACAAATCCACCGCTAGCTCTTCCTTTTACAAATTTTCTAGAAGCAGGAACTATTTGAATCTCATGAAGTTTGAATAATTTATCTAAACCGTCTGTATTTGTAGCTTCAATGAATGTTTCCGTCAATATGAACACATCTACACTGGCAATCATTTCAATCAGTTCATCATTATTAAGTTTGCCCTGTAGACCATTCACATTGTAGCATAAGAAGGTGACAGTATTTCCCTCCGCTCCTAGGTCTAGTCATGCTTCCTTCTCCATCTTAGTTTTAAGTTCCGTTAGGTCACATTTTACTAACTCTGCTAGCTTATCCCAACCACAAGTTTTATTATACGTAAGGTTGCCATCCAACAAAATCTTTCTGATGCTACAAGTAGGTATTGTCTATCACAGTACATAAGGCATTAGAGTTGAGCTTTCTTATTTCTCCATAATCATTACAAGCTTATTTCTTTTAGCCCGAGTTTTCAATGGATAGTCTCGAAATACTGCATATTTAGTCCCTTTAAAATTTTTTCCATTCGACAGAATCAATTCAGTTTCAGCGGAGCTCGAGAATTCCACTAAGTATGTATCATTAGATGTTCGCTTTTTTGTAGCTTTTGTTATTCTGAAATCAGTGATACTTACTTTTAGGGTATCTACGCAGAGTTGCTCAAGCACTTTCTTAGCGTTTTCATTTTCTTTAATGTTAAGACCTTTAAATAAAAGGTTAGATCTCCTTTGTTTACATTCCAGTATTTCCAGTCTCTCATTCAACGAAACAGATTCCTCTTCAACTAGACTTACTCTTTGGTTCAACTCCCTATTGCTATTTTGGACATCCTCAAGCTTAGATCTTATTTTTAAGACATCTGCTTTAATCCTAGCAGAATTATCGTTCACTGGTTTCAGTTTTAATTCCAGCAGCTCAGCCAGTGCATTCATGTTCAGCTCTCCACTGCGTAACTCTTCTTCTTTATTTTTATCAACTTCTGGTGCTTCCTCCGCCATAATTTGTATTGCAGTAGCCACTTTTTGATACAGGATTTTCTGGGGAAGTCAATGCCCTTTTCTTCTCCTTACATGAAATTAAGTATTTTTCCATTCATAGATTAGGACGCACGTTTCTAAAAAGACCAATGCATACAAGTACAATGTGATTTTTAGGAAGTCCACGTAAAAAATTAAAGAAACACCAGCTATGGTTACCTTCCTACAGAATTCAATCAATGATAGCATAGGTTGAATAGTTTAGACATAATCACGGCACCGTGTTTCTTCTCGCAAACTAATCTTATTCTCGCAATTTAAATCTTAAAAGAATAAAATATAATTTACTGGCTAACTAAAATAAAGTTACGAATAAATAAAATTGTTTATTTTTTTTCATTCAGTAATAATTATGGACTTCTGATGGAGATCTCATCAGCGTAAATGATGGATCCGACGTTTCGCTTCCACTGTGAGCGGCATCTTCTGGGATCAAAACTGAACTAAAGATTAGCTGCTTTATTTTTACCACGTCCTTGTAATTTTTACCTTTCGTAACCTTTTCACGAAAGTCTTGTAATGTCACAATTCGTCAGCCTATACCACATGTCGAGCCCATACGATATCAGGTATTCTTCAATATCCCAAATCCTCAGTACTAAGAATACCTACCTAAAAAGTAACCGGCATTAAGGTTTACTGAACCAATTTAAGCACTTTTATTTTGAAAACTATGTAGCAGTTATAAGGTGCATACATTTCATATATCCAGCAATAATAATGTTTTCTCTTGGATCTTATAAGTAAGCCTTAAGTAAGTCTAATCATAGGGATATCATTACATAAGAGACTCTGTCGGTTAAACTTTGCAACATCAAAACATAACCTGAACCAATATGGCCATTAATAAAATTAAATGATCTGGGGACACGGCAGTGCCCCTGTCCAGTCTAACGGTCACTGTTGTACCATCCTTTACAGGAAGCATCTCGAGGCTATTTTCACCCCCTCGTATCTTTTTATTAATAATAATAATATAATTTTAATAGCAACTAAAAGATCTTGTCGAGCTGACCAATTCTACTGCATTTCATCTCTTTGCCATTCGAAGGTAATGAGATATGGAGGCTCAAAGTGAGGCAGTTTGACAGTCACTCGCTCATCAAAATTCTAAGGCATTTTCAGCTAACGCAGACACTTGAAATTTGGTATATAGATAAATGTTAATGTAAAAATCAATGTAAAAATATCAAATACTAACATTTGTTGGATATTGGATTATATATTTGAAATGACCGCTTTTGTAATTCGTATTTTGTAATTCGCGCCTTTCTAATATTGCTTTATATTATAGGGTTTTAGGTATAATCTTCTTATAGATTTAACTTTGTGTCTTTGTTGGCAACACTGCCTTTTTCTATAAACCACCTGTTTTTAGCCAACCTCGTTGTCTTCGACCAACGGTCACCATGTTCTGAATTCTCTGTGTTCTTTATTAAATTTTATAAGTTTTACTTAGTTATTTTGTGTGCTTCGGGCAATATTTGTTTGCCGTGATGTTGTCTCGACCCGTATTACGCCATGTCTCTGCGGGCTGGATCGTTCCAGAGTGCCCCTTAATGACACTCGCACATTGCGTGTCATCTTCTAGGATCTGGCTTCGTAAGTCATCCTATTTTTTACTGCCCTTATGGGCTAAAGTTTCTTTACTTCTTGCGAGTTTCTACAGTGTGGTTAGTGGGCCCATGGCGACTAACCACCCATCAAGGCAGAACACAGCAGTCCGATGTACCCTAAGGTACATACACTCTACTCATCTCTTCCTCTTCATTTCAGCTTCTTTCTCCCTCAATTAGTTAAACTAGGTATTAATATTATTAGCTAAGGCTCTCACCATGATGCCTCGTACGCTAACATTGAATAATGTAACCTTCTTACCAGGGCCTTAGCCCCCGATTCATTTGATTATCAGGTACTACCTATTTACTTTTTTAATTATATTTTTAAAGGGCATACTTCAGACAAAGTATTTATTATAAGTTCCTATTATCATTATACACAAGTAATTATTATGTTTATTTTACCAGATGTATATCTGTTTCATTTGAGTATTATACATTTTAAGTTAGTATGAATCTTTTATTGACTCTTTAGACTTAAGATTCTAGTATCCTATCCTTTACATACAGTCCTCTATCCTTCTATATCCAGCTCAAAAGAGCTGGGTATAGAAGGATAGAGGATAAACTGGACCATGTGGCTCAGGTAAAAACCTGAGCCACCTGGTCCAGTTTATTTGGCTAAATAGCTACCTGGTGCTCGAACAACATTTGCAGTTAGTTCTTTCTGCCTAATATGTTCTACCTAAGTTGAAAGGTAATCCTAACCTCGATTTCACGTGAAAAGAAAACATGTGACAACAAACGCTACCTAGTAGAGAACTTTAAAACTAAGAATATTGAGATTTTTTTGACAGAACATAACACAATATTTTACGCAATTTACCTACCTATCAATCTAATCAATGTTTAATTGATAAATAAGTAATTGGTGCTGTTTAGTAATACATCAATAGTGTAATATGCTGAAACTAATTAATAATTTAATAATATTTTTAGCTTTTTTAAGGAATAAGTTTCAAGCTTACAAAAAGGAATGAATTCCCAACAAAACACATGCGTGTAAAAAAGCATAGTCTAGCGTAAAAAGTAGTGAGATCATTGGATAGTTCTTAAGCCAAGTCAATAGTTCTTACTAATGCTTGTAAATATACGAGATCTTGGCGGTTTCACTTTGTAAATTGGCCATTACGCTGCCATAGAGTGTAGATAGTAGATATACATTACCCAAATACATTCACCCTATTTAATAAGAGCACTATGCACTTCTGTGTGTGCTGCGTAATGTCCAAGTCACAAAGTGAAACCGCCAAGACTTCGTATATTTACGAGCATAATTAGGAACTTTTGACTTAGCTTATTCAATGATTTCACAACTTTTTACGCTAGACTCGGCTCCTTTTAACAGCCTTGTGTTTTTGTTGAGATAAAAGAATATTTAAAATATAAAATGAAACAAAGCAATGTGCGGAAAGACAATGCTGGATTAAGTATGACTTTAATAGACCTAAGAATATGGTTAAAATAAGGTTACACAGAGCCCCTGAGAGCCTAAGAAGATGTTTCAAACCTCTTAATGTATTGAGATAGGGAATGACGTCTCTGTTACATCTCTACATAATCTCTTTACATACATCTCAATGATTTATAAAACGAACTATCAAAGAACACCTTGGATCTTCTAAAACTCGCGGTAATTAAATCACAACTTCTTAAACTTAATTCTTAGAATGTTTCAAATACAGATATCATAGAAAATTCTAAAACAAGAAAACTCTTGGAATGCTCTTAAAACTCATACTTTTCCGCTAATAAAGAAACTCCATAATTAATTCATTGTTACCCGAGAAGCATTCTCTTTTGGGATTTTGGGATCTTTGTGTAATTGAGTACCTTAACTGAAATAAAGGCCGAAATTTTCCAGTTTGATATTACAAGGGTAATTGAATAAGGAATTCCAGGTTTGAAAATTGTTAAACTATGGAGAAAAACATGAGATTATGTAAATGGTTTTGTAAAGGTTTGTGCGAGCTGAGCCGTATAATTTACTTCTAACTGCAAGTTACATAACTTGAAATATTAAACTAAAATTAAAATATAAATAATCTCTATAACAACTTGTATAAAACAAGAAACTGGTTTCTTTATTTAAATCAAATAAAGACAATACATAAATGTGTTATTCTAATTATGAAATGTTATAAATGAAGTTTGTAAATAATAAGTTAACTCCTGTTTTCTCGGATTAAACAAAATTTAGTAAACTATTTTAACATTTGCTTAAATTTAGTCTAGGTCAAATTGTCTCTCCAGATAATTATTTTTATGACGCCATCTACTGTCATTATTTATAAAACTTAGAGAAATGTAAGGATTAATTTAAAATTAATTAACACCAATGCAGTCATAAGATTAACAAATGTAGTAAAATTAATTTTATTAACAGCGTTAGGTTGGCAATCATCAAATAACATGTCAATCTATTTTACATAAATGTAGTGACACGAATGTGTGTCAATTATCAAAGTATCTTCCAGTGAATATATACTAGAGAGTTGAAACTTAGAACAGAAATCAACCTTAAGGCGTAGTTGTACTATGTGGAAAATATTTTTATCACGTCATTGATCCGCTATAAATACTCAAAAATGTATAAAACGCCATATTTGCCGAAGTGGGAGATGCGGTACGCATGTAGACCATAAAAGACTAACATTGACATATTGTACATATTGTACTATGACATACTTTTCATCTTATTATCAGTATTAGTTCAACTCCTATCAAATGACATGTATAAGTTGTTTAAAAAACGGGAAAATAATTCATTACAGTTAATTTACGGTTTAAGTATAGTAGAACCTTCTTGTACTAGATAAGTTTTTTTTAATTGTTTTATTTTCATCTTTTACAAAGGATACACGACATTATATAAATAAATAATTTTTATATATGTATTAAACATATAATTCGCTCTTGAAGGAGGTTTCAATAAGGTTACACAGAGTCAGTGAGAGCCACAATATGATGTTTCAGGCCACTCAATGAATTGAATATTAGAGAAAGGTAATTCCTAGTATAATGATGAGATACAGGTATCAGTACTAGTTGTTAACTAGTGGGCTTATACTATATATTTTTCTCAATTTGAATATATAAATCCTATAGGCGAGTTGCATGAGCAACGTGATGGCAAATGGCCTAAAAAGATATCCTTATTGCTGTTCTTCGCTTACATATTCCTACGCTGCTGAATTACTGTTTTGTAATATAGATTTTTTGTTTGCCTTGTTCTGTTCACAATTTCATACACAGTGGATACTATACGATATTGCACAATATCTCTACGAACAATAAATTATATCATTTGCAATTAAGAAAATAGGACAGTCGTAACGCATGATTTACCTAAACTATCACTCGGATATGAGAAATAAATATTTCAAGTTATTTGATAAAGATACATACACCTATAGCTGGTAATGCTTTAAGGTTATAGAAAAAATTATATTACACTGTAATTACAGATATATATTATCTACTATTATTTGTTTTAAAATCCTCCACTCGTGTAGTGAGATTTTGTAAATTTTGGCTATTAATAGTGATAAAGCATCATGACCTTTACTGTTAGATATATGCCTTAGTTGTTACTTTCTATATACATAATAGCCATTATGAGACTTGTTGTTTTATACGCGTTATGAGGCTAATTCACAAGTACAATATCTATTTGCTCTACGTATAAAGAAATTAAGAAAACAACGGCACATGAAGGTTCACACTACAATACAGACATATAACATATGTTTGCTTGATATAAATGCGATTCAGCAAACATTTACTTTAGATTAAAATTTAAAAAATATATCTTGATCAGATAAAATCATTCGAGTTGTTTTGGTGAAGCTGTAGATGATATATTATAGTGTGTTTATTTTATTAAATTATGTATAGATACGTGAGCCATGATGTTTATTACTATATCTGTAATAATAAAAAGCTCACTACTCTCAGAATGTAAATATATGGAAGACAAGTGCTGTAAATCGTCCATATGACAAAGATAGTAACTTTTATTAAAATTATATAACATTTGAAAAATTTAGGTAAGGGGAGTTTGATAGCTTCTTATATATATATATAATATAATCAAAATTAAAAAAAACTCATCAAGCAATAAAACAATTAATATATTGCCCTTAATACTTACCACAATAGTGAAGGTTTTTTTTTTATAGATATATATAATTATCTACATGTCGCCATGGTTTTTTTGTGCGAACTTGTGAAACGATATTCATTTCATCTATAGAGTGTTATCTACAAGATAATGTTCGCTGTGTTTCAACAGTCATGTAAAATCGTCTGGAACCATTGTGAAAAGTTGACATTGAATATTTACACATTTGCTTGATAGTGTGTTAAACCGAGTGTGTTACTCAATGTTTTATAGATATTTTTTGTTTCTCAACTATCTAGGAGACTTTCGCATAATTAGGTTTTAATTTTTGTAATGCGTAGTGTGTGTTTTTCTTTTGAATATTGAAACTATTACAATGGTCACAAGATGTGGGTGAGACATGGTTTCTCGCATCTGTGTGTGACTCTCTCATCTAGATATAAGGTGAGATGATCAGTGTTCAATACTAGCTCGAGACATCTAAGTGGTCTCTGTAGGTACAGGTCCATGGTCTCGATGGTTATACAAAGGATCTAACTGTGTTTACATTGGGTGTCGTTGCGGAGTGGCTAAGTTTTAGTTCTTATTTATGTCACTGAAGTATTTACACTTTTTAGGATATAAATATATACTCAGGAAATACATGAGATTCACATTGGCTCAAGGTACATTGGTCATATTTGTACAGGTTCAGGTTCTCAAGCATAGTGTCACATCAGGGCTGGTTCAATGCACTAGAGTTACCTGGTCAAGCAGTGTACTATTGTGTATTACTGTATCACCCCGGTTACACTAGGTTCCTCGGCCGAGTTTGCTTTAAGATTTGGTAGTTGACCTGGACGGAGGAACGGATAGCACTCAAAGAGCCGTATAGTACTACACATAGCGTCTATATCAATGTACAACTTTCCTAACGACTCATTTATTCAATAATGGGATTTTACTTGGTATATATCTACTCAGTTCAAATCTATTATAGTGCATCTCAGTTTACAAGATAAAAGAAATTGTACACAAATGCTTGATACTAAATATAACATCATATTACAATGAATGACAAAGATTTGCACCATGTTTTCCTAAAATTAGATGCTTCAATAATCGAAGTCAAAATATTGCATATAGTAGATACAAAAACTATAATTTTTCGTGATAATCTCTACTCAGAATTCATTTTTGTGTTTTCGATTGCTGAGAAATACAATATTGTTATGAACTAGTTAGTAGAAAACAGTTTTATTATATAATCCAATTAGGTATATTTGCAAAGTTAAGATTACAAGCGCATACAATCTAAAATTTGATTTTTAGATAATAAATGGAGTGGGTGAATGATGTAGTTAGGTAAAAGCACTAGAAATTCAAGGGCACACCGTACAACAGGTTATGATCTCTCAACACATCTGAAGCCAGCACTGCTTGATTTAGAATGGTGATCCTAGCAGCACATGATACGACAGTGGAACTTTGATAAAAACACTTGAGAGGTCATAAAAACACATGAAATGAAGCATTAAAGAAGATTTGCAATCCAGAAAAGTGAATTAGAAGCCCTTTTATAAGGTCACTAAGATAAGCTAATAAGAATCATTAATAAACATAGTTTCCATAAAAAAAAAAACAATGTAAGAAAACTCAGCAATCACTCTCTCAATACAAATTAAGCAAAATCATACAAACAATCTAGATCTTAATCATTTGAAAATATACATAAGGAGAAGCCAGGCCAAGTCGTAAACATAAAAGAAGAACTGTTTGTTATTTTCTCTTAGGTTGATTTACTCTAACCATTACACACAAAATTGGATTGATATCCTGTTGAGGGAGATGGATAACACTTCAGTGGGAAGAAACTAAGTTTTCGCGGTCTTCGAGAGGTTGATTTTAATCCAGCCTTTAACTCTGTCGGATAGGCATCTTTTACACCGCCGGGAGTAATGAATTAATTGGGATTTCGACCCCTAAACCCCCTCCCCTCTAACTCTCCTGGTCTAAAACCATCGGACGAATGGCTCCACACCCAGTATCTTCTATTTCTCTCTTATTCCACTTTTCATAGCTGTAAACATTTTCACCAATCTTCATAACTTGAGGGCAGCGCCAGAAAACAACTTATTATATATTTGATTTTTTAAATTATCAACGATATCATTTAGTTCTTGTATTTTTTACATATAGATTTTTAATATATATTTATATTCAATGTTGTAAAGTAACAAAATACTCGGATAAACGTTTTTCTCATATTAGTCAAGAGACACAGTAGTATTTCATGTTTTGAATAAACTTTTTAGCAGGCCAATCCAATCGTATGATGAACAGTATGCACCTATAACTTAATATAATTAACTATTAGTATGTAATGGAAATTTCTAATTAGTACAATAAATGTATTATTTCCTAATTTTAAACATTTAAAATTAAGTAGTAGTAGAACCAATTAAATTATTTTCTATATGTTAGCGAAATATAGGTTGCCCTACAGCTAAGGTTATTTAAGTTTTTAATTCTGTTATGTCTATATAATGTGCTCGAGTATAGGTGGAAACTTTCAATATTTGTTCTATGTGATCGGAGATTGAAAATATAACAGATTAAAGGAAAGCGTTATTAAAAATTTCTATATTGGGGTCGGTGTGGCCGCTGCAGTGGATCACAATATAAAGAGTATAAGGAAGCTCAATTCTAAAATACCGAGAATAATAATTAATAAGGACGATTCCGATAGAACTAGTTATACAACACTTTCTGCAAGCCTATTCATAATACTTCTTTCATGCTTTTTTCTTTAATATCTCTCGAATTGACGAAATGCATTTTCTTGCTTGGGTTATATTATTACTGAAGTGTGTATCTTTAACTGTGTATAGATAACTTTTGCATCTGGGCGGTTGATGATTGGACTTATATATCTATAATGTCTCCCATTACTCTATTTATTTGTTTTAATCATATCGTAACTCTTATAGAGTTCAACTAGCAGTACAGTAGTGTACTTTCAACAATGCTTACTCGTGATAGAGATTCATCTAGTGTTGTCTTTCATCATCTGTTATATCTACTTGCATAATTCTTTTAAACACGTCTAATCCAGGAGAAACTAAGCTTTGCGAAATGCCTCAACGAAATATATATCGGAAGTCGAGTAAAAATGCTGCCGGTATTTTCTAATCTGTTCTCCGCTCGATAGGCTAGTCTTTATACTATGCTCTGACACACGACTCAACTTCTCTTGTATTGTCTAGTCGGCAAAGTAATTCTGACACTCTCTATTGCAGATATTAACAATATTGTTATTCTACAACTTCTAAAAATAGTGATTAAATATCAGTCTTCTATAGTATTAAATAATATAAAACACTATATGACTTCCTTTCATTTCCTAGAGATATATCACTTAACTGAAGAGCTATCATTTTTTAATACATCAATATGAAAATTAACTCCCATACTCTTCTCGTTTTTTGCTCCATAAAAAAACTTCAATCGCAAGTAATAGACAAAATTAATCCTTCGATAGGTGTCGCGATACGGATAGGTTAGTTTGTTTAATAACCGACCCAACCGAATTACATGAAACCTCGGTCCATGTCATGTCACATCATTATATTCAGTTTTTTCACACTCTTTAGTAAAAGTCATTTAGATATATACATAACTGTCGATATAATAAATTAAAATATACAGCTTAAGGAATAAATGAGAGGCGCTGGTGATCTTTCAAGGGCTACTAAGGCTGCTAGTCTCTATACTGAACTAACACTACCTGGAAGAGGTTTTAATAATACAGGGATTTGATCTCTAGACATCTATTCGAGAACACGGTTTTTGTTATCATCTCTATTGGTTTCTTAAAGAAGTTAATTAACCATATATCGTAGAAAACCATCAGATTTGCTTATATCCTTATTTGACATTGTTATGACGTCTAGAGTGTGAGCCTGGCTCATGTAACATTAAAGAACACCAATCAATAGATTTTTAACGATATATTTGAAATCATCGTTCATACTTAATTCACATACGCTATTTGATGGTCATATGTACAGTACTTAGCTCTATGTTTACATATGAGAAGACCTATTGCAAAAGATACCACTGAAGGCCATAAACCTGAAACCCTCTATCTATCACCGCATCGTATTGTATATTATATGAGAAGGTTTAGTCTTGTTCAGCTGTCGTATCATCTAAGCTCCATATAATAATCATTTCTACTACTCATTATTTTGGCTGTATCGATCTAATTTACATTTTGTTGCAAAGAGAGAAAGCAATTATATCGCAAAACCAATATTATAAAAACGCATTTATTTGATTAATTTAGTAAGTGCTCATATAGTTTTAGATGACCGTTCAGACGCATTTCTATTATATATACGTCTTTCGTTATATTTTAATTTTTCATTCTTAATCACCCATTGAGCATAAAAAATATTCCTATAAACATTCAAAACAGCTATGACCATTAGATTTGTTTTTTTCTAATTCTCTATTTAAGTATTTACAATGCGGCCTAACTCGATGAACCACAAATTAAACAATGTTCTTTTAATTTTTATACGATATTCCTATTTATATATTTGATCTCTTTGCAAATATCTATATGGTTTAATACACACAAGTTTGTGAAAAAAAGGAATATAATTATTCATCTAACTCAGTTCTCGCAAGATAACAATAAATTGGCACATCCGAGTCAACACCTCAGTCTATCGACTATTTAAAAATCTGACAGGTACGTTGTCGTGTAACTGCTGGCACCCGGGTATTTTTTTTTGCCGGCTGCCCCAAGCACGAGATACGGGGATTACTTTAAGAAAATAATGTTCCTCACTGGATAATGAAGAGAGAGCGCGAAAAAACGCATATTTCGGATAAGGACTTATATATATCATTGTGATACTATTATGTGTGTACCTAGAAGAAATATTGATTAATTATATTTTTTTAATCTTCTGTATATAGTTATTTGTTTGATAATATATGAATAATTTCTGCATATTTGGTCTAATTGTTTTAGCTCACGGGTGATATAGCTTATTGTATTATATAATATGATGTATTTCATATTTTACTCTATTTAATTTAATAATTGGTAGTAACTGAGAAAATCAATTTAATAATGGTGTAGTACCTTAATTTATAAGTTATGACTTAAGGCCTATTTTATATATATTCTTTAGTATGTATATATTAAGCTATAGTATGAATATTCTAGTTGTATGAATATACCGTGAACGTTCTTTTTAAGAGACAAAGGTAGTATCCTATCATTGTCTTAAACCTTCTAATTTTTTTTAAAATTAATACCATAGTGCCATTGGGGAGACTAACTAAAGTAGATAAATCACATATATTACAACTTTAGACTTCTAACTCTTTTTTAATTTCCAGTGAGATTGAGCTTGTATATCCAAATTGAGGTAGGTTGTGGGAATCAATACTAGTTTAATTGTATTGTTATGATGGATATTATTAAGCAAAGCCTTCCTAGATCTAAGTATGTGGTAAGCGACTTTGGAAGCCGAGGTGATGTACTCCCTAATAACTTGCAAAGTTTTTGAAGTGGGTCTTACTAGCATGTCTACCACGCGGTAATATGAGTTGGGACAATGTCCCTTTCCAAGGCCACCGGTATAAACTCATACAAGGGGCACTGGTTTCAAGCTTTGCACTAAAGCTATGGATATCGATGATATTCAATATCAACATAAATACCACGGACTAAGGCCAGTACAGTCGGTCTAGTAACCAGGATAAAATCAAAGGAAGAACTAAGGTGAGCGTTAATGAAGTTCATCTTAATAAAAGAGGAAGAAGTCCCTCCACAGAAATACATTTCTTTTTAGCAAGCGCTTTCAACCTAACAAAAGGCATCTTCAGTGCTAGTTGTTGAATAAAGAAGAGGGTGATAGATGAGTCTTACAGATCAGACCAAAGATAGTCTAATCTTTGAATTCTGATCATGGTAAGACTCATCTATCACCCTCTTCTTTATCAAGCCGGCCTACGACTATTGACTGATAGACTCTTGTTAGGTATGATTTAATCCTTACTTTATAATGCGTCTTTGTGTGTGCTTATTATTTACGAAAGTATATCGTAAATTTTTATGTTTGTGGAGCGGACTATATCTTACTCTTTGTATTAGGTATAATTCCTAAATAAAGTTGTATAGAAATACTAGGATGTAAGACTTATCAATTTGTTATATAATGCGTAGTCGTCGAATATCTCTCACGGAGCCCCGTTCCCATCTAGACATTGGATAACCATACAATATATTCTTTTTAATTATAAAGTTTTAATATTCAAAATTTTCAGTAATTATGCTAAAGTTTTTGGTTCTGTGTGACGAGTAATTATAGATAGTTCTTATTTGTAATCCAGTGATAATACTGCGCATTCGCTTGCTTATTTATTTTTATGGTTTATATAATCTCATTTTATAAGAGTAATTTTTTTTAACATCATTTTATTTTCATACGACTCTTTGTTTTTATTAATTCTATTACTTTGTTATCTTATTGTGTAGCATAATACTATATTTTTTTTATAGCGCACCTTTCATAATGTTAATATCATTATTGAGTGCGCAAAGTGTTCAATAATTATATACACATTTTAATATTCTTTAAAATGCAGTGTATTAGATAACATTGACGCTTATCACAGATGAGATAACCTATAGCTCAAAAAATGTACCAAAAATGTGATACTAGAGTTAAAACATTGCACTCCGGTCGAGAGTGAAGTGTGAAATACTTTACTTTTGTCCAAACTTACTGCGGATCTAATGAGCGTGTGGCAGTATTATAGCGGAGATTTATGGTCTTATTTATCTCTATCCAATACTGAGCTAATTTATCTGTGAAATGTTGATGGAAAAGAGATAAGAGTTAGAAAAAAGTTTGTTGGTGACCAATGTTGTAGAAGGCGTAGAGTATTCGGACCGCGACGTCATGAGACATTTCTACATAAATTTGGAGTATAGAGAGGAGGCGGATGTGACTTCTACTCCCTCCCCTCGAAACACAATAAATGTCTTCCAATGCAGCTCTCTTGTTGGGGTGATTCCTTACTTTTTTAAATTACATAAACCTCGGTTTTCGTAATCAGCTCATCCCTCACCAAGAGTTTCTAGAGTTTAAGCATGAGATTTATATATGAAAATATATCTCAGGTTAATTATTATATCTCGATCCCCTCTAAACTATCCTCTCACACTAGGATGAACTCGTCTAAAAAACTCAATTCATAGATTAACAGTTTATGTTATCATATATAATATTCAGTACGTGTTATTCAATTCTCCATTGGTACACAAAGTACTATTTTTTCCTCTGATTAGCTTCTACTAGGATGATGGGAAAAATACCAACACAGTAACAATAATAGCTTCCAGAATGACTATTTAATTTATTCACTATGCATTAAGTAAATTAGTAATGATTAACAAAAAAATTGTTGGTAACCCACCTGTGGTTCTAAAGTAATCAGATGAGTGCTTGACAGTACACAGATGCTGCTATACTAGATGCATGAGTTATAATGTTTCTACACCTAATCGGGATTGTGCGCCTAGCATTTCACATCTATCTGGATGTATTAGTGAAAGTGATCACCATAGAAAAAGGTTCCTGGTTGTTGCTCAATATAGCTTTAGACTAGTCTCCTATGGAAAATACTTCTCCCTAATATATGGCAAATGGAACTATGTGTAGGTTCGCGAGAATAGGCTTAAATATTAAGAAGTTGGTAAGTTGTGAAGGGAAGTCAGACAACACAACATAATCCAAGCCTTAAGGTTCTCTCTACTATATTACATAGGTTAAAGCTTGAGCTGAAATTCTCTTAAACTGTAAGTTCATATTTCCTAAAGTCAAGAGTGTTCTCTTGGGTTTTAATTTTGCTCTCAGAGCTGATTGATTATACATGACCAAGACTGCAATAAAATGTTCCTATAGACATACAATAGGCATGTGCTCTTTTATAATGATTAGACCTGGATTCTGCCATTAGGTATAACTACTGTAAGTAATATAGTAAGCTGTAAAATAGATACAAACTCACTCGTGATAAGATAGAATTTATTATAAGTATTAATATGAAAACTGGGTAATAGCCTAGCAGAGCAGGATCTATTAAAATCTCATTTACACTTTAATCATGTCTTAGATAAATCACCATCGATATTTATATCATAATTTAACGATAAATGCATTAATTAGATCAGTACTGCATTATAAACCCCTTAATATAAAGCGAATCATGCTATATCTAGGAATTCAGACTTTTCATTATCCTAAGAATACAATTCCTTTTAAGTGTAATCAAAAAATAGTCATCATATATTTTCAATAATATATCAACAGAGATGAATAATAGTCTCGTATGCGGTCACTTTTTCGTGATCTTCTTATTCACATTTTGCAAATGAATTATTTATATCACTGAGCGACCAGAAGTAGGTCACGTTTGTCCCAATAGTTGTGCCACCAGGCTTGTGGAGATCTAACCCGTTGTCAATTAGAGCTTGTTGACACGTTATGTGTAGATGGACCTCCTTGATTCATTAGATTCGATCATGAATGAGAGGATACTACTCGTGATGTTCATAAGGAGGTGTGAAGCCGAGGGATCGTATCATGTATAGTCAAATGTGTGTGATATATCTCAGAAGAGGAATACGTTTTGTCAATAATAGGTTGACCAAGTGAGCAGATACGTTAGTCTAAAGGTTGCGGAGCTCGGAAGTATAGAGATCACGTTTGTCTTAAAGTGTATCAGTGAGGACTCAGCGTATGTACTAATAGAGTTGGACCTAGTGTGAAGATTCTAAGATACATATTCGCTGCAATCCGGTAGTATCGAAGACACTATAGAGCGATTCTCGGTTAATTCAAAAGTCATGATACCTTATGGTGAGGAGATGCAGTTTTCAAAGTGTCGAGCCAGGTGGATCAAGGATAACACAGTTTGTAACAATGCTTTGCTCTGAGACCCAAAAGAGTAAGGATCGACGTTGTCTAAAGTGGATGCAACCAGTGGAGGATGACAGGAGGATACCCAGTACTAGAAAAAAGGTACGGGTTTTGTCACAGTAGCTGATCTCCAGTGTAGGGATCTAACGATATACAAATGTGTTGAAAAGGAGAACCTGTGTGAAAACGTGTTACCTAAGATTTGATGTAGTTTCTCGTAAAAGTATAAAGATAAAGTGCAGCCTACGTTGTGGTCTTTTGGTGATAGTAATAAAGTGCTGACCAGTGAGTTGCATACTTATCTATCATGCTTCATAAGGACGTAATGAATTCAGTCACATAAAAAGTGAGTGTATGTATACTCACAGAAACATCACTCAGTACTAACAGTTATTCTGGGTTAAATGAAGATACTATATTATGGGTGGATGTGTTTACAGTCCGATGGTATTTTTTAAACATTAACAACACCATATATGTAATATGGACATATAACATTTATTAAGAATAATTCTATGATCAAAGTTATACTACATGGCAATATAATGATGGAAGGTTGTATTGTACTCATAAAGTGTAGACCCCGTTGAGGATCGAGCGAGAAGGACAACTGTGATCTCTTTGTCAAAGTGGATGACCACCTGAGTCATCGGAGGTATCCACTTGTTCGAAACGTGTGACCGAGTGTGGAGATCACGTTGCGTCACAGTGACGACCTAGTGGCAATCCACACGTTTGTCTCAAAGCTGCGACCAGTGATGGATCACAGGTGGTTCTAAACAGTGGTGCCTGACTCCTGAACCCACGTGGCGAATCCTCACTGGTCGCCAGTGAGGTTCGTAGTCACGTTTCAAAGTGTGACCAGTGAGGATCACGTTGTCCAAGATGGTTCCGACCATGTGGAGGACTCAACGCTTGTTAAAATGCGAACAGTGAGGTATGCGAGCCACCAAGTTTGGATATCAACTCCACAGTTGGATCCCAGTGAAGAGCACTCTTACGATGAACCGATTGTCAAAGTGTGACCAGTGAGGATCACGTGTAAAGTGCGAACGAGTGAGGATACGGTGATCTGTCTCATAAGGTTGCAGCTGAACCAGTGAAGGAAGACGTTGTAAAAGTGCTAGTATCTATAATGACCTTCTGCAACACTTAGGCTCTCGACAAGCATTATAATTATTATAATGCATTATTTTGTTAGTACCAGAAAAAAAGGAGCAGTAGAGTAGATTATTGAAAAGGCAATCAATTACTTAGTTTGGTCTCATGTTCCAACAAATGCTCACAATAATTAACATTATATAAAATATATTCCAGTAAAAAAAAATTCTTTTTATGCAGACTATAATTTATTTTAAATAGAATATGCAACTAAAATTACTTTTACAATCATGTTTTAAGTAATATATAATATTTTTAATTGTAAACCTACTACCGGTGAGTTCAGATATCATTTCGATATCAACACAGGTTTGTGAGACCATCTGATTCATGATCGACGTCATAAGGTGATTATATTTTATGTAAACAACTCAAAAAAGGTCAGAGGTTATCACCGGACATTTTTATGAATGGCGTGACGTCATTTCAGAAATTGGTATAGGCGACTTACATTAAATATGATGAATAATTATGAATTGTACAAAACATATTTTTTTATCAAGCTTAGTACAAAAATCAATCTCAAGGTTTAGGTGTGCTGTTCAAAACATAATGTTTTTGACATGATTAGCCAGCAATAATTTCGAAAATTCATAAAACACGGAAAAATCAGTTGCACACATACAAAAATAATAAACAAAAAATAAACAAAAAAAATTATTTACCCCAACTGGGATTTGTACCGTCAGCATCCTAGATATGACGCAGCTGCATTAATTACGCAGCCTTTGGAAGCTAACGAACGCTGAGTGACAATAATTGATATTGATACATAACCTTGTAAAACTATATTCACTAGGTTAGCCACAAACAATCAGTCATTTCGAATTTTAACACGTCAATAAATGAACATTGACGTGTTGAAATTCGATGAATGAATCCTAAGGAATAATTTCTTAAAAAATATTGTAAAATTTTACTTTTTTACATGGTTGTCCTCAAATTTGTCAGTATTATAATGCAAGCTCTCTACGCTGATTCCTGCAATGACGTCACTGCCGGACTATAATCTAACCTAATAAATCAGGTACTTCGGAACTTTTCCTTATCACATCAGATTCGCTACGCTCATCCTTCCTTCTGAAATGGCTGCAATCGTCCTCAGAATATACAATCCGCTATATTTATACTGCCATGTCATCGGACTCGTTCTCAAATAGTAATTTCATTAGTTGTAACCCCAGCTGTCACCCATCTACGCACTGATGTTTGCTCGATGTTGCTTAACATATTTGATCCAATATAACCATAGATATACTTGGCGTAGTGAAACTACACTTAGTATACTTATTTATTACGCAAAGGAAAAAAAACCTTTACTAAATTTCGACTCATGTAGATTAATTTACTTTTTTATATTTTTTGATAAGAAGAAACAAATAATTTGATATAAAATAGACTAATGTAGTGCAATAATTGCATTTATATGTGTAGCTGTAGCTGTATATAATGTTGGTCTTAATATGGCTTCTTGCATACCAAATATCATACCGATAAACAAAATTTTCCGCCTTTAATAGATTTCAGAAATGTTTGTAAAGTCATTTTCGTGGGTTTATTTAAATATTTCCGGATTGCACCACGTTTTAACTCCCTTGCATAAATACATTGGATGATACGATGATAAAAGACATACAAGTAGACAACTTTGTGAAAATCATTTAGGACATCTTCAAAACTCCTACAACAGATAATTGCCGTGAACATTTCATCCCAATTTCAGATTTCTTAGTATAGTCAGTACCCTTTTAGTGCCGAAGTCCAGTAATATACGACTGCGGCTACGGAGAAAGAGTTTAGTACTATAATACTACTAATAAGTTTACTGCAGCGAGTTATTAATAAATAACCAAGGCAATCAAATCACCTCTCGTTTTCTGAGCAAACCCTTATCTTTAATCGAATAAAACACGATAATTTTTTTTTTTTATTTAGTTTAGTACGACTACAAACAATTGTTATTAAGTCTTAGATTTGAAGTTATTTTATCGTGTCATAACATAGAAGGAGAAAATATCCATTGATATCACTCCATAGCGTTCAGTTTGAAAGATCATTGAAACTAAGAGAAATAGAAATTAACTTTAACATTGACAGTACTTTAAATAAATTTAAACGAAGAGGTCTCTCGGCCACTTTCTCTTCAGCCGCCTAGGAGGATTGTCTGGAATGGTTGGAGATGAAAGAGCCTGAACAAAAGGATTGTAGTGATTAGATAAGAATTGATCAAAGGATTGATAACGGGATCGGCATAAGTGGCGGACAAAGGGTACTTTAAGATCATCGTATAGGGTTTGATTGGAAACATAAAAGAGAACATTTGTGATTGTTCTAAGGCAAACACGATAATAAAGTGAATTTAATCAAGTTTTTAAAATTTAGTTAAATTGTATGTTCAAATATTAATTTCTAAATAAATAAATAATTTCTCATTGATAAAATGAGTTTATAATAAATCCTCAATTGTCAAGAATAGTGTTCAAACGTATTTTTTGTGTTGAAAGACCGAAACATAAGGGTAGTAGCAGGTTAGGTAACCAAACAATTTGATAAATTCATAAATTGAAATAAGAGCAAGATAAGTAGGGCAAACAACTATAGTGAGCGCTAAGGAACTCTATAGAAATATTTTTCTCTTTCCTTCATAAAAGACTTGATTAATGAACTTGAAATGTAACCATCATTTCTGATATTAATTATGTTCAGTTTGGAATAAATTAAAAATACCAAGTCTAACAGAAAACTGAATATTTGCTTTTTATCTTTTTCTAACCTAATTCTTCGTGTCCTTCTTTTATTCTTTTGGTTTTAATTAAGATGAAAAATGTTTGATGAAATGCTATTATGAGAAATGTTATTTAATTAAGAAATAGTGTCGTGTCTATAGTGACACTAACAGAAGACTGTGCAGTGGGTTCAGCTGTTTGTTTGTAACGACCGCAGGAAACATATGATATCTTAAAGCTATGAATTAGTTACGTTGCAAACGTTTTTTGAGGATCTCTTGAAATAAATAGTATATTATGGTTCAAGACTGTCAAGATGGTCATTTTTTACCGGGACGACTGTATTTACTCGAGCCAAGAGAGACAGTAAAAAGAGCTTAAGTAAAAAAACATTTCCAGTCGAGTAGTATATAGTATTTTTTTCGGGCGTAGTAATAATAAACAACTATTTAGAAGAACAGTATAACCTATAAAAATTTCCACTACATTGTTCACCTTTTTGGACGGCGTATTAATCTTAATCACTATACATGATTATTTAACACTTGATAATAAATAATTAATCTAGACCAAGAGCCCAGGGATGTTTTGTTAATAAAAAGTGTAATAACTGGAACCGGTCTCAATTTTTCGTAAATACCTTCCTGAACAAGGATCTCTGCAATTCTGCCGACTCGTATTGGATGGGTGTCCCATGCAGAACGCACTTTAGGGATCAAAGGTTCTGCCTGGGACACCCATCCGATACGAATCGGCAGAATTGCAGATCCTTTACGAAAAATTGAAAAATACCTTCCTTGTTCAGGAAGGTATTTACGAAAAATTGAGACCGGTTCCTGCCATTACACTTTTTATTAACAAAACACCCCTGGGTTCTTGGTCTAATAACTCACTTCTAGAAAATAACAAAACTTCTTTATAAAAGGTTCCATTATTTATCTGATAAACAAACAATGTAAGAAGAACAAGAAGGTAATGTTATAACCTTGTAGTGAACTTTTAGCGCCCACTTAGTAGACGTTTAAGGAACTTCAGCAGCAATAATAAAAAAAATCTTTTACTGCCTAGAGTGAAGAACTACTAAATTGTTGTAGACGGTGGAAAATGCATTTCACCTACTTTTCGAGAATTGCCTTTTGAAAGTGCCTACTTTTCTGCCGCCAAAAAAAACTCTTTACCTTAAAGTGTTACTAGAATGTCAAATAATGTGGGGTTTACTCAAGATGTTAAAATTTTAAAGGTGATTCAATTCGATGTAAACAAACCAAACGCATTCGGAGGTTATAACCTGCCCTTTGTTATGAATAATGTGTGACGTCATTGCAGGAATTTATTGCTGTAACAGCGTGCTATGCCGTTACTTCATATGGATCAGATGTCCAGAGTAGAGAGATTAAAGTAATAGCACCCTAGAAATAAGGTGAGTTATTATAGCGTTACATATGAGGCAATGAATAACGTCTTAGAAATTGGTTTATTCTATTATGCTGAAGTCCACCATTGGTATACTAAAGTTACACCACCTTATGTTTTGACTGGGCATAATATTCAGAGGACGAGTAATTTGAGGCTCATGTTATAATAAATGTTTTGGTAAGGCTGGCGAAAAGCTGACAAAGAAATAAATTATTTATTTTACATTATGCACTGAGAAAAATAATTCTGAAATCGATTAACTAAAAATTAGTTAAGACCATTTCATTGGTTAAGACTAGAATTTCATTTCCGTTAAATTAATTCTAGCCATCCGAACCACACGCTTTTAGAAGATCCAACTAATTGATTTTAGTTAAGAGGGAATTAGCTGTATCAACTGTATTATTGTTATTTACAATGACGAACTAGTTAGTTTAATTCAATTTTTTAAGTTGACTTATCTAAACGCGTTTAGTTGAAATCTTAATAAATTCTCCAACCATTCTTAAGTAGAGTTAAACAATTAAATAGCTATGGCCAAGACGTGATTTAGTTATATCAAGTCACCAAAATAGTTGTGCCAGAACTCGTCATTTGCTACTGAGTATCTGGTTAAGTTAACTAGAATGTTTAGTTAACTACAGCTATATGCATGGAGTTGATGATGATGATGAGCTGATTTAAATTTTATAATTTAATAATTAATGTACTTAATTAATTATGAAATAAAAATTTACGAATAATAATATATGAACTGAATAGACAATACATGTAGTCTGGCTCTTAATCTTTCTTGATTCCCCAAGATTGATGTTACATGTATACTATACGTTCACACGCGGAGTCGAAATGCGGGGGTTAATCGTGTGAATACCTTAGGGGTTCGGGTTGAACCTCGAAACTCAACCCACCCTTTTAAATGGGGTCATATACCGGGGTTTAACCCCCCAGGGGAGGGGCAACCCCCATTTGACTCCGCGTGTGAACGCAGTAGTTGTTCTTCCGAATTTTGAAAAGTTCATTCACCACGTGCAATAAAAAGATAACTTTTAAATTCTGAAAAAAGCTCAACTTATTTCCCCATGAGATTTAAATATTTTTAAGTAGACTTCAAGTTTATTGTGATCCCTTGAAAGGTATACAATTTTCCAAAGTAAAATCGTCTAATTTTTCCATTCCTGTTGGAAATAACTAAAACTTATTTAAAGAACGAAAGAATAGAAAGTCTCTCCACAGTTTATGATATTTATTTAGAATTAAGCAGAGCGCTTTCGACCTAATAAGAGGTCATCATTAGTGCTTGTTTGATGTGAGCTGCTCAAATTGGCTCGACTTGCCGATCCACATGTTTTAAATGAGCATAAATGGAGTCCATCGTAAAGAACGAAAGAATAAATATCATAAACTGTGGAGAGACTTTCTATTCTTTCGTTCTTTACGATAGACTCCATTTAAGCTCATTTTAAAACATCTAAAACTTATTTGGTTGTATGTTTCTTTTAGTCATTCCAGTAAAATTCTATTTGTTTTTTCGTTTCTTTGAGTTATTCTAGTAAAATTCTAGTAGGAGACAACAAATGTAATGTAAGTTTTGATACCTCTACCAGAAAATTCTGGTTGAGGGGCGATTCTAGTAGATTTGATTAAGTGTAGTTAGGTCAAAGGGAATTTCCATTACGTTTAGTTAAAACCTATGGTTTTTCCAGTTAAGTACAATAAATATCCCCACCCTAGCGTCCCGAGGCCCTCTACTGAAGCTTTATCTCACTCACAGTATTTCTCGAGCTCTCGTGCTCGTGCGTGATCCTTGCTATTTTACAGTGCTTAACTCTCGGGTGTGATTAGTGCATTTCAATTTAATTAAAGTGATAGATACAGTGCTTAGCTCTCGGTGTGATTAGTGCATTTCAATTTAATTAAAGTGATAGCTACAGTGCTTAACTCTCGGTGTGATTTGTGCATTTCAATTTAATTAAAGTGATAGCTACAACAGTATGAAACGTATGAATGTTAACATCCGAGATGTTAACCTTCATACGTTAAATGGCCTCCTGGTTAGAGACAAGGATCCACGGAGGTATCCTCAGTGGGCGATCCAGCAAAGAGTGGGGGTAAAAATCACTTAAATGGAAATATCTCCGTTTCTAAGCAAAATATCAAAATTCTAAGCTGTACTTTACTTCTAATTTTTATTCTGCACATTTTAAGACCCGTTTCAATCTTCTGGAGCAAACAACAGTGGCGCAATTTAAGAACTACAATTGTTAACGTAGTTCTCAAATTGCTTAGAACCGATGATATTTCCGTTTAAGTGATTTTACCTCCACTCTTTGCGGGATCCCCTTAAGAAAATGACTCTACATCTTTCTTTGTATGTTAAATAGTTGCTATAATACACGATAAATAATATCATTACATAAGTTATTATATAATTAATAATTAATTACTAACTTAAATATTAATTCTTACTTAATTACTTAATTTAATTAAGTAATAATTTAATTTAAGGTATGAAATGATTAATTAATTCATTAATTAATTATTAACATAACAATTAAGAAAGAATTATAATTTATTATTTATAGTAACAATTTAAAATTTAAAAAAAATCCTTTCTTAATCATAAATTGTTTTTATTGTATTTTACTTTTATTTTTATTATTTACCTAATTTCATTCATTGTGTAAGTTAATAATTCTACAGTATTGTTAAAACAACTGTATATTTAATATTTATACAAAAAATTAACATAAATAAAATTTTACTATTTCCTTTATAATGCTTTTCATTTCAATGTCACTCAACCCTGTGTTATTTTTCTTTAACCACACATTGTATGATGTCTTTAACTGTTTGTTAGTCCAACCTCTATTACTTTTTTAGTTTGGTACATCTAGTGCTCTTAGTTGTGCATTGCAGATGGTTAACTTTTGTTCAATTTTTAATTGTAATGTATGTATTGACATATTTCACATAACTAAAACTTTTTTTGTTCTATGATAGCGTTACACTTACAATGATTACTGAGAGTGTAATATGACCAGGTGCCATTAGTTTATGTGAAGTTAGTTAATGCGGTATTTCAATTATTAATTAAACATGAATTAATTATCATTAATGCCAATCCCAAAACTAAGTGCACCTTTAGTACTACTAAAATCGAGTAGTAGAGGGCACTAGACAGACAGTAGAGGCAACTACAATGTAGTGGAGGTAACTGGAAAAAATATAGTTACCTCTACTAGAAACCTAGTGAGGCAACTAGCTATTCTAGAAGAGCCTACTAGAATAGCAGTAGAGGCAACCATAAATTATAGTGATGATAACTAAATAGTAGTAGAGGCAACCAGAAAATAAATTGGGGATAACTACACAGTAGTTGAGTCAACCAGAAAATATAGTTGTAGTAACTGATGTTTCATTGATGTGGACAGGAACGTTGATGTGGTAACTTGAATGCCTTGTTAAGGTAACCAGAATGCATTGCAAATTGGTTGTGCTTAACTAGAGAATGCTTGAGAATCCTTGTCTTTAACTAAAATTTACCATTGCACCTAACTAAACTTAGGTGGAGGTTACTAAACAATTGAGTTACTTTAACAATGATTCTAACTAGAATACAGTTGGTTTAGCTAAATTTCCCAGTGAACGTATGGGTTACCTCAACAAGACCCTTAACAGAAATGATTAGTCAATTCTACTAAACGCACTTAACTATTTTCATTTACATAACTCAGGATACTTCTAGTAGTCATTCGCTTCACTAGAATTTCTTGTTAGACCCAGTGTTTTTCCACTGGGAAACGCCAGAAATTTTTCTCAGTGTGTAAACATTAAGATTGCGATCCTATCCGTGTTATGTTACTGATATGTAGCAATGGTTGATAATAATCTTGCCGAGCAAGTAATGATAATTATTTCTTAAGTGGTTTATTATCATTAACATTGAATTTATTTTAATGTTCTATATCACGCGGTTATTTCTTTATAAGCACGCAACTTTATAGAACGTTTAAAAAAATATATATATATATATATATATATATATAATATATATATATATATATATATATATATATATATATATACATATATATATAAGTTCGTATAATTGTGTGTGTTTGTAATTAGATATACATTATATTAATGCTAAATAATTGACTTCCATTATTTTCTTTAAATTGGTAAATTATATATTTGTTTATTTAAGTTACTCATTTATTTAAGAAACATTATATACATACACGCTATTTTCCGAACGGATTAATATTGTTATCTATTAAGAAACAAGAGTAGTAACGAAAATCTTAATAATCTATTAGTTAATCACAAAATATAATTATATCTATGAATCAAAATTTTTAATTCAATTAATTTTGAAATATGTACTTACTAAATTAATAAATTAAGGGGGTTAAAACAGAGAAAATATACACGGGGCGACATTTTAATACAGAAAGACTGCTTTATATTTTTCACTAATACACAAGACAGAATGAGCGTTAGATAGAAAGTATACATAACATCGACATGTTGAACATTATACTTGTACATAATTCCAACAATTAATCTATCTCTGACATTGTTTTGACATTACAACACAGCTCCTCTCTTCCAAGCTGTTCGTCCTCGGACAGCTTAACTTCTAGTTAGGATCCCTTAATCAGGTAGGAACAATTTTTTCTTCATAGTTCGACAGTCTCTCGATATGGACTAGTGATGTGCCAAGTCGACTTTTTGAGTCGATTGAGTTGATTTTTTTGCCAGTCGATTTAAAAAGTCGATTTTTTTTATAAGTCGACTCGAGTCAATTCAAGTTGGCTCGAGCCAATTCAAATAAGTATTGTTGATTAAAGTCGACCTTTCTCGTACATAGTAGGATTGTATTGAAACCGGGGATATCACCTGAATTACCCCTTTCAGGGTTTCAGGCATCATGTGTACGTTCTTAAACATAACCTAGATTTCTCTATATGAGCTTTTACTTAATTTATTTTCTCATATTGTGTGGAAAATTTATGAAATAAGTTAAAGTAAGATATGTTTGATTGGATTCAATTGTCTTCTATGTGTATATTTTGATATGAAAGTAGGAAAACATATAATCAAAACATTTTATACTAACTGCGGGGCTAACTCCATACTGGAGTGCCTGTATAATCCACTCTATACTAACTCTATAAGGCACCATATTTGGCCTTTCGCTATTTTTATTCTTAAGTAGTTTTATTATTATTTGTTAAAAATAGATTTGTAGGGTGAACACTATACTTCTCCTTGTGTACATACGACAGTAAGTAAGAAAAAGTAAAAAATATTCCCCAGTTTTAAAACTACAGTTGTGCTCCATGCAGTACTTTTAGGTACAGAGTACATAAAAAAATATTGCTTGGTTTGCTCATAGGAAATTAATTTTTTTCTGATTATATAATCTAATAATAAGAGTGGCTTCCTGCATTAACTAATTTTAAAAGCGATACATAAAATGGCATATGCTCCATACATTATATAACAATTTCAGGAAGCAAATTTAACTGTCTGTGATAGTTAAGCAGAGAGATAACAGCAAGTGTTTCTGTATTTGAAAAAAATGTTTCAAATCATGCCACAATAAATTTCCAAAACCGGTCGTGATATTTTTAAATTCAGCACACACCAGCAGTAATTTTAATTCAGCGTTTTTAAGTAAATATTTATTGAAATACTTTAATTTTAAAGACCTTGAATCAAACAACTAAGTTTCAATCTCTAATCGCGGGGAAAGTTAGAAATTACAGGTTTAACATAACCATTTAAATATTAACTGCTTGAAAAGTTTTAACCTGCAAAGTTCTCTTCTGTATCAAGAAAGCATATTGTTTATAAAACCACAAAATTTTGTGTCCTTGAATATTTAAAAAAAATCCGATACATTAATTTCCCATTATAAAGTATTTTTTAGTGAATAATTTTATTTATTTTTACTGGTTTTCGACTTGCCTGAAATAAACTTTGATGCAATAATTTTGTAATTAGTGCAATAAAAATGTCATTTTCAATTATTTTATTCTGTAATAAAATATTTATGTAACTTTAATTTAATTTAATTTATTGTTATTAAATTATTAATAACAAGTAAACCAGTAAAAGAAAAAAACAAAAGAATAACATAAAAAAAACATTTAAGAAATTAAAGTAAAGGTGAGATAAGAAGTAAATTTCAAGAACTAAAAAAAATGTTAAATAGGCTTAAAAGTATTAAACAAAATAATTTTATATTTTATATTTGAATACGAATTTATCATATTTTCAGCTGATACACATCAAAAATAAAAACGACCCTGTGAAATATTGTCTTTTTAAAAATTACTTTCTATGTTTACCTCATTGTATTAATAGCCTAAAACAACTCGAATGAACAATGTCTCTAACATTAAAAGAATTTTTAAAACAGCATAAATTAGAAAAGAAATTAAAAACTTATTTCATATTGGCTAAACCTTTGTAAACAATGCGTTGTGTACATTCTTATTCTCTCAGGTTAAAAAGCTTCACATAAGAAAAAATGTCATTTTTACAAAAAAAATGCTATGATTCGGATTTTTTTTGTTGAAATAATGAAAATAGCAGGTTTTTGCAAGGTCATGCTTATCACTAGATAAAAACACTGCTTATCACCGAGAAACCGTTTAGGGGAGAAAACCCCATTTTGTTCGGTGTAATTGGTAATAAGTGTTTATCATCTTGATCTGGAACAGATAGAAAAAAACCGAAAAACCCCTTAGTTGAATTTTTCTGCTGAATCTATTTTTGAATAAAGAAAGGGCCTTTATTTCTGATTATTTGAACAAGCGTGGGAGGCCTTTATCCTGAATGGATTTTTTCTTATTCATTCTGATTCTTTTCTATCTTGGATTTTTCCCAACTCAATTCCTTCAGGACGAGGAAGAACAAAGCTTGGAGAAAATCCCTAACAAATTTACCTATAATTTCCTAATAGTGATAGCCTATACAATCATATTGGTAGTCAGTTGGAGATACTTAGAAATCAATTTGCTTCATTATATTTTATTCCCTTACTTTAGCAAGTAATAAGAGGAACATAGAGAAATCACGTGGTACGGCGTAACTCCCCCCCCCCCCGAAACTACATGAAACATACGTCTCTGGTTGTACCTACTTGGCAGTTTTGGTGCCAAGTGGTTGTTAAAGGGGTTAGGGTAATGCTTTTGGGGGCGCTGAAACTAATAAAACCGGTACCGAGTCGATACGATCACTGAAAAGTAGAAACAGATACGGAAAACCTAAAATACGGTCGCTAACAAAAAAACGAGTGAGGTGTTAAAGTTTTTAGGGGCAATGAATAAAATAAAACTACTCTGCAGTCGATACGATAATATTGGTATCGGCAATAATTTTATTTTTGTAAAATTTAAATAATTCTGGCGTGTAGGTCACCAAGCCGAGCCCCAATGAGAATCTTCAGATTGTAAGTAGGTAAAGAACTATACCAATCCAGCATAACATCAAGTATTGCCTAAACATTAACGGATACTTAAAGTAATAATAAGTAAACTTTCTGCCTAAAACCGGACACTTTTCTCGTACAACCAAGTATTTTATTAAGTTAATTTATACAGAAAAATAATTCTGGCGCGGTGGTCCGCATGTCGGGCGAATTTCCTTTGGATGCGTGTTTCCGTGCTTTTTACATTATATAAGTTTACAACTAGTAAATAAATAATTCCGGCGCGGTGGTCCGCTGTCGGGCGAATTTCATTTAGAATGCGTGTTTCCGTGCTAAACAACCCCTTTCTTGCTTATGCAAGAACCATGCCCATAGCGTGGTTCCGGTTCATGCTTTAGAACCTAAGCAGTTACTCAATTGTCAAGCACTGCTCGTAACTCATTTTGTCTGTATTTTCCAAAGGAAATGCGCTAAAACCTTTAAAGATAACTGACTAAGCTTAAAGATAAGTAACTAATCTTTAAACTAGTGCAAATAATAGTGCGTACTTCTAATTTTAGAGGCATAGTTTTGTACAACAACTGGATGATTATGTGCATTTCCTTTGGAAAATACAGACAAAATGAGTTACGAGCAGTGCTTGACAATTGAGTAACTGCTTAGGTTCTAAAGCATGAACCGGAACCACGCAATGGGCATGGTTCTTGCATAAGCAAGAAATGGGTTGTTAGCACGGAAACACGCATTCTAAATGAAATTCGCCCGACAGCGGACCACCGCGCCGGAATTATTTATTTACTAGTTGTAAACTTATATAATGTAAAAAGCACGGAAACACGCATCCAAAGGAAATTCGCCCGACATGCGGACCACCGCGCCAGAATTATTTTTAGTTGTAAACTTATATTAGGTAAAAAACGATAAAAAATTATTGTCCCTTCTAGGATTTGAACCCAGGTACTCTGGGTTTGAGAGCTCGCATCCAAAGGAAATTCGCCCGACATGCGGACCACCGCGCCAGAATTATATTCTAGTTGTAAACTTATATTTAGTAAAAAAAAAACGATAAAAAATTAACGACCCTTCCAGGATGTGAACCCAGGTACCCTGAGTTTGAGTGGTCGTATTGACTCCGGACCACTGCCATTCAACTCAGAGGCCCAAATTACATAGAAAACGACACCCTACTCGAAATTTATTTTTTATCGACCTAAATTTTGGTTTTTAGTAATTTACAATGGTTTTTTCAATTTTTAGGTCACTTAGAGTGGTCGTATCGACTTCAGACCGAGACTTTGTACCAAGTTTGGTTAAAAAATATTAATCCGTTCGAAAGATAGAGTGTTTACAAGAAAGTGTCTAGAATACACATATATATATATATATATATATATATATATATATATATATATTATATATATATATATATAATATATATATATATTTATATATATATATATATATATATAAAATTTTAGACGAAAATTTTTTTTTCGTCATTAGGGACCTCTGAAACGGATTTGTGTCGTGGTCCGAGGTTCGAATTCCGCCATGACGCCTATCCCATTAGCGAATTTTTTCCCAAAGGAAATTCGCTAAAATACTTTGTTAAAAAAAATCTGGCGCGGAGGTCCGCATGTGTTTCCGTGCTAAATAACAATCTGTTGGAATGATAATTTTTATAGTTTTTTACATTATATAAGTTTACAACTACTAAATAAATAATTCCGGCGCGGTGGTCCGCTGTCGGGCGAATTTCATTTAGAATGCGTGTTTCCGTGCTTAACAGCACATTTCTTTAGGTGCCAGTTCATGCTTTAGAACCTAAGCAGTTACTCAATTGTCAAGCACTGCTCGTAACTTATTTTGTCTATTTTCAAAGGAAATGCGCTAAAACCTTGAAAGATAACTGACTAAGCATAAAGATTTGTAACTAAGCTTACTAACTTTTTTAAGTAAGCTAAGTTTGGTTAAAAAATATTAATCCGTTCGAAAGATAGAGTGATACAACAAGAAGTGTCTAAATAACATATACATATAATATATATATATATATATATATATATATATATAATATATATTATATATATATATATATATATATATAGTGTCGCGAAACGTCTGTTTTCGTCATCAGGGACCTCTGTCGTGGTCCGAGGTTTGACTTCCACCATGACGCCTATCCCATTAGCGAATTTTATTCCTTAAGGAAATTCGCTAGAATAAGACCCTCTAATAATAATTACTGAATACATTTGAATATTATCTAAATGTAACTATAAATTCAAATCTTATATTATTGCAAATCAATAATATAATATCAATAATCTCAGGATATATTGGTTAGTATTACAACTTATTGTTCTAATAGGTAATGTGACAAAAAAAGTGTTCTATCTTTTTTTACACACAAAGTTTGATAACTTATACAAACAGCTTAATTTATAATGTCATCAAAATATTAGAGCTAATCTTACTTAGAGGTCTTAGTCCGAAAACTTTGTCAACTTGGTGTCGAGCAAGGTCAATTTAGGGAAGGGGAAGAAGGGAGGGGGTCAGAGGGGGAAAAGAGAAACCTTATCAAAGACAAATCCCACCTAACCAGCTTACATCTGTTACTTACTGTAACTTAACTAGTTATATCTGGTGGAGATTTAAATGCAACTATAGGATAGAGATGGTGCGAGTATTTTGTGGGCACGTATCATGTTTTATTAGATTTTCCATGAAATGTTACACGTGGTGATTAAATCAAATATGTTTTGATCTGGTATTAACTTAAACTTTTTAATTAATAAACTAAAGCATACAACGATAAAAAACGTCTCCATTTCTTAAATGTCAAACAAAGACGGCTTTTAATAACATAAAGGACATCATCAGAGCAGGTGAGCAAAGGAAATAGAAGTCTTAATTATACAAATATTTTGTAGTTATAAACTACAAAATATTTGTAGTTTTGTACCACCACGACCCCTATTCCATTAGCGAATTTTCCTATTACAATCTTTTCTATGAGCGAATAATAATAATAGTTAGTTAGAAAATATAAATTGAACAAAACAATAGAAATGAAAATCAAAGATCGACGATGGACTATTTTCTAATAAACTAGATTCTGATATAATTGATAACTGTAACAGTATAGATATGTATATATTTGTAAGGATTCTTCAACCTCCAACAATTGCAATGTTAACAGCTCACTAGACGATAGAATGTAAATTTTAAAAATATTCGAGTTAAATGAGTGTGAAATCTCTTACAGTGAGAATTGCTCGCCTTTAAGAGTAGTCTTTATCAAAGTTAATTACAGCGCGAGTATGAGGGCTTAATAAAGTGTTTGAAATTCTCTCCGTGTACTAACAGCTTACAAAGAGTAAGAGCTTTTACAAAAGGTAGCTTACAGAGCAGTTTGAAAACACCTCGGGGTCATGAATCAGCCCAGACCTGTTTGCATTCTCCTCGCACGCCTGCAACCTCACTTACGAGACTTATTACCACAATTTTGTTACTTTTTTAACAAACAAAAATTCCTGTTTAAGCCTCATTTTAAAACACTTCTTGAAAGATAAATTGGTTTTGTAAAAAGTAAAATATTTATTAGAAAATTAAGTATTCGACGAAATACGCTTTGATAAACTAATATTTTAACATTACTTAAAAATATTGTTAAAAGCCTGAAAGTTGTAAAGAACTTTACAATAAAAAGAAGGAAATGGTATCGAGAAAGAGATAAGAACTAAATGTTTAAACACTTAGCTACTGTGTCTGAAATCTGCCTAAATCTGCCTATAAGGACTCAGAGTAAAGGTACTGTACAAAGGTACAGGTACATGTACTGTACATGTAAGTGTACAAAGTCCTGTACCCAAGACAGTGGTCAGACAATGCAAGATAAGAACCCTGTACTATCATCAATATCACCTTACACCTTCCCATAGCTGATATGTTAACTTACAGCCTCACTTTTAATTTTAAATAGAAACTCAATTGAAACTTCTGGCACTACGGCATGGTTGACTTTAACTTAAATTATTAGCTTTCATTTTACTTGAAAGTGGAAAAAAATTCGAGTCTTCGGTCCAAAGAAGTTTTGAAATAATGTTTTTGTCCTTATTAAAATTTTGAGGAAATCACAGCTTGTTCTGCTTAGCTGTGACTCGCTTACTTTGTATTGCCAAGAGTTGGCGCCAACGCAGTCGGCCAAATGGTGAAATATTTATTGAAACTGGAGTCTTTTATTAAGTTTAAATATTAATTATTAATCTGCAGAAAAGATAATGGCAAGGCTATTCTTGCGAATTTAGTCCACTATACCGTTTCCTATCCTCATTATAGCGTCATTAAATACAAATTGTAGCTCCATCTATCTCAATCGTAGTGCGGTCTATCATATCAGCGCTATCAATTATAACACTACATAAAGCGTCAGTTATTCGTTACATTTACTAGTTACATTTATATCATCAGTTGAGGTCAAAATTGATGTTTTAGGGTTAGGACTGTAAAACTTTCCTCTGTTAAACCTATCCTAATGACTAGAGGGAATACGTGCTAAAACATGAAGGTAAAGAATAACAAACAGATGATTGAGTGGAGATAGGCTTTACCAGCCTGACATGGTGATAAAAAGTAAGGCGTCGGTCTTATAAGTGAAATAGGGGGGGGGGTTGTTAGGAGACAAGACAGACCAAGCTAAGTCTTATCGATCATTAACCAAAACCACTCAAATACACCATCTCTATCTCTGTCTCTCCACTCGGAATATATTCCATTCAGTCACCTCTCCATCTCTCTCCCCCAACTGGGAATATATTCCATTCAGTCTCTCTAACCCATCCCCATTAAAATCGATCCTCTATTTCACACCTTGTTAAAATATTAATTATGTAAATGCAATTATTCCAAGTAATTTAGATGAGTAAATTATTAGCTCATCCATAAGAGATTAGATGAGAGTAATGAGATCCTTTCATTCGTTAAATGGTAATTAATGATTATAATTGGCCACTTCCTTGCCTATGGTGCTGTTAAAACAAGATCATTTATAATTTGACCTTTGAAACTATAGAGGTCTGGAGTTCGCATCCCAGTTTATGCTTGTAATTTATTTAAATTAATCCTCTAATAAATTATTTCCAGCTTTAGTTAACGCATTATCGGTTAACAACAATATGCAACCAAAAAATTTAGCTAAGCGAATGAAGCCATTTATTTTAAAAATAATTCTGGCAAGGGGGTTGGCAAGGGGGAGATTGTCTTTCAGATTGATTTATTTTTTGCTCAGCAGTCTAATTCGAGGTTAATTGCTCAGTATATACCTGATGGCCCACTTGTACGTATCTACTTACAAGTCATTGTGTTTTTTAAGCACAATGTGTCAATTAAACACAATTAAAAGTCATTGTATTTAATAAAACACAATGACTTTTATTTCATTATTATGTATAGCGAACATAATAATGCACGCTTTACAAAGCTGCGCTCATCTTTCTACGACCAACTCTTACTTCACTTAATCAAGTCATTAAAGGCATTTCCACGCATTTCCTTTGAAAAACTGGTCAAACTAACTCACGCCCAGATATCATTTAAACAGTGCAGTTGGATGGTAAATGCAATACTTGAAATATTAAATTCTTACCAAGTTGAGAGTAAAACTTAATTAAATAGAATACGGCCATTGTTACCTGTGAACAAACAATATAAAATACACAATTACTTTTATTTCAATTCAAGTTTAATTACACATAAAGTTAAAGTAAGAATCAAATAAGTCCTCATCCGATAAGCAAGTTAAAGCCCAAGGAATACAAGCAAGTTAGCTCCCAAGTAAGACAAGCAACTTAGCTCCCAAGTATAAATAAATAAATAAATAAATTTTTGTATTGATATGAATACAACAATAATGCGTATAAATCAATCGTCATTTTCGGATTAATTTTAAAACTACCATGAAAATTTAAAAGAAAACAAATAAATATAAAATTAAATGAACAATATAGCACAAGACAAACACACTGCAATATGACTTATAAACATGTTTTTGGTAACTAAACATTTATTAACTAATAGCTTAGTTTACAAATGCACTATAGTGCATTTGTAACGCATAAGATAAAATATAATAAAATAAAATTAAATATACTATTTAAAGTACTATACCATTAGCTGAAACGTCTAACATTATTAAATCTGAGATGTTTAAAACTATAACAAAAATAACGAACAAACGAACTAACTAAAATAAATACTTTCCACAATAAATTAAAATTTTTAAGGTTAAATAACTATGTATGTATAAAGACTGCAGAAGGAAGACAAGCAAGTTAGCTCCCGAGACCGAGAAGACAAGAGTCTGAGTCATCTTGACTCTGGACTGGTATTATTCGATTTCGCAGCCCAAGAAACATTAAAAAAAGACATCGTAAAGAAAAGTGCGAAGCGAGATATGGGGATTGTCCAGATTGTAAAATATGGAGATTTATGTAAGGGAAGTTACATTGTTTGTAATGTTTTCATTGTTTCCCCTATTACTAATTTTTTTTTGACACTTCAGGGAAATATAAAAAAAATTCTTCTTACATTACTAAGAATGTAATTTCGCAGTAATTTCTTAATTAGTAATGGAAGAAGAATTGATTTTTTATATTTTCCTGAGGTGTCAAAAAAATATTAAATTAATAAAGTTACATTTGTAGTGGAACGCAGTACTGTGGCATAGGCAAAGTCTCAGAACTTCTGCCTGAACATATCTTTTTCATTATGTCTATTAATTAATTTCTTATTCCACTTAATTGCATATAAATAAACTTGCTGTATTTTATTCATGTGGCTGATTCTTTCTGTTTGTAAGTTTTTCCACTTTGTACTTTCGCTGAAATTAAACATTAATGCCGTCGTGTTATACAGCCCACTTGCATTTTCTTCATAATAACTCTTTCTAAATAAACACTTTCCATTTCTAAATATTTAAATAGGAGAGGTTTATATTTCTATTTCTGCAAATCTTTCATTTATTTCACTGTTAAGTAAAACAAAATCCAAAGAAATAAATATACAATAATAAAAACTAAAAAATCTGAACAGAAGAAAACAAATTAAATTTGAGTAGCATTTAAGGTGAGGCACCCGTACATATTTCCAACTGCCCCATTGCTCTGTCGCTTTTTCATTTAGAGACTCTAGCCCTCATACTAGTAATAAAAGCTCAGCAGTCTAGCGTCTTCCAATTTTCAAAATCACCCTTTTTTTGGCATTGTTCTACTTGGACTATACAGTTTTATAATATACACTTTATTTATACTTATTAACATTGATTGTCATAATTATTTCTTCTGATAATTAATATGCTATCTTTATTATTTTCCGTATTTAAAGGTAACATGTAGTATAGTAATTATTATTATTAGAATCAATATTAACACTGCTTTATTTCATTACTTAATTCAGAATGTATGCTATTTAGGATATATAAAAAATGTCTCTTTCGTTTTAAAAATTAATAAGTATTTTATTATTTTGATTAATTTAATTAGGTTTCTTTGATATGTAGTTAATCCTCAATTACATTGCCAAACAGTGCATGATGATGATTCGAGATACTCAACTACAATGCGAGAACAGTGCATGATAATGTACTCGAGATCCTCGACTACATTGCGAGAACAGTGCATGATAATGTACTCGAGATTCTCGACTACATTGAGAACAGTGCATGATAGTACTCGAGATCCTCGACTACATTGCGAGAACAGTGCAATGATAATGTATCGAGATCCTCGACTACATTGCGAGAACAGTGCATGATAATGTACTCGAGATTCTCGACTACATTGCGAGAACAGTGCATTGATATGTACTCGAGATACTACATTGACAGTGCATGATGTACTCGAGACTACCGAGAACAGTTGCATGATAATGTACTCGAGATCCTCGATACATTGCGAGAACAGTGCATGAATAATGTACTCGAGATCCTCGACATTGCGAGAACAGTGCATGATAATGTACTCGAGATCCTCGACTACATTGCGAGAACAGTGCATGATAATGTACTCGAGATTCTCGACTAGATTTGTACTCGAGCGGAACAGTGCATGATAATGTACTCGAGATTCTCGACTACATTGCGAGACAGTGCATGATAATGTACTCGAGATCCCGACTACATTGCGAGAACAGTGCATGAAATGTACTCGAGATCTCGACTACATTGCGAGAACAGTGCATGATAATGTACTCGAGATCCTCGACTACATTGCGAGAACAGTGCATGCTCGAGATGACTACTTGCGAGAACAGTGCATGATGATGTACTCGAGATTCTCGACTACATTGCGAGAACAGTGCATGATAATGTACTCGATTTATCGACTACATTGCGAGAACAGTGCATGATAATGTACTCGAGATTCTACGATACATTGCGAGAACAGTGCATGATGTACTCATGTCGACTACTGCGAGAACAGTGCCTCGAGATATACATTGCGAGAACAGTGCATGATAATGTACTCGAGATCCTCGACTACATTGCGAGAAACAGTGCATGATAATGTACTCGAGATCCTCGACTCATTGAGAACAGTGCATGATAAGTACTCGAGATCCTCGACTACATTGCGAGAACAGTGCATGATAATGTACTCGAGATTCTCGACTACTTGCGGAGAACAGTGCATGATAATGTACTCGAGAACCTCGACTACATTGGAGAACAGTGCATGATAATGTACTCGAGATTCTCGACTACATTGCGAGAACAGGCATGACCTCCTCGACTACATTGCGGAGAACAGTGCATGATAATGTACTCGAGATTTCTCGATACATTGCGAGAACAGTGCATTGATATGTACTCGAGATCCATTGCGGAACAGTGCATGATAAAACTAGTTGGCTCGAGATCCGTTCATTTGCATTGATAATGTACTCGAGATAGCGAGATGATTAATGTCTCGAGAAATACATTGCGAGAACAGTATGATATACTCGAAGGCTACATTGCGATGCATATATTGTACTTTATCGACTACATTGCAAATATTACAGTTGGGATGTTTATTTAATTAAAGTTGGCTTTAAAGGCACCATAGATTATTCAAAATCATGTTATAAAGGTTGAACAAATTCTGCTGTTAATTTTAAGGCATTATGGTAAGAAACAAGACCGTCTACGCTGATGTTCCTTATATAAACTGCCGGCTTGGTGTTTTAATACTTCTACAATTATTGTTTTCAAATTAATACACATGATTATTTTAAAAAAAATATATATATATGATTAAAAATTAAATTAGTTAGCATGCAGTAAATTTTATATATTATTTTAAAATTAATTTAATAATTTAGTTTGTAATTAATGTATTAGGTAAATAAATAAATACAACTTTACAAATAAATATTCTAAGAAAGTATACAACATATAAATAATATAATTTCATAACATAAAATTTGTTATTGACATAATAGAGAAACAATAACAAATAATTCAAAAAATAAAAGATTATGAAGTTTCTCCATAAAACTATATTTCTTAATAGCAAAGCGCTTTAACCTAACAAGAGGCCATCATGAGTGCTAGCCGTGAAGTACCATGCTAGCAAGAATTCTACGTTCTTTCTTTTTTTAACAAAATGGTGGCAGCAAACTTTGTGCGGTCCATTGAAATGATTCTTTGCCCTTAAATGCTGGTAAAACTTACCGTCCGATCTACTTGTGTGCTCCTCAGCCCTGGTGCTTATACTTCCTCCAGCCTGACCTAAGTGTTCGACCAGGTAGGTACCGCACTGAACTTTGTAAATATCACTACTAGCTCCAGGTGGAATAGGGTCTTTAACGCTGCCTAAAATAGTTTTAAGGGTCTTTTTATAAGAAAAACTAAGTCTCATGGCATTAGATTAAAGGACAGATGATTACCTGCTATGAAATGCTATGAAATAAGCCCAAATATATTGGAATAGAGCACTAAATATATGGAATAGAGCACCAAATATATGGCACTAAATATATGGAATAGAGCACCAAAATATGGATTAGAGCACCTAAATATATGGAATAGAGCACCAAATATATGGAATAGAGCACCAAATATATGTAATAGAGCACTAAATATATGGAATAGAGCACCAAATATATGGAATAGAGCACCAAAGGTTCTACTTGACTACTCACTGCACCCATTATTTAAAAAGCTAAACGACGATTTTTTACGTATAAGTTTATCATTCAACTCAATCGTATAACCGTTTACTAAAGCTATGTTATATCGTGTTAAGATCCTTGTTATCCGCATCCTTATAAGGCAAGGGGTGACACCAGATCCAGCCAGTCTATCTTTAGTATCTGTAGGACTCATCAACCACCCTCTTCTTTGTACAACGGTATTTTGTTTTTTTTTTCATTTTTCCTATTGTTATTCCTTTTAGTTATTTATTTGTAGTGTTATTTATAATAATAATATTATTGTTTTCTTTATTTTTTTTATTTTTTTGACTTTATGTTTTATAGGTTTTAATATTTTTTAATTGTTTGTTTATTAATTTTTCTTCCTTATTAGCCATTTTTATCTGTCTGATTTATTATACTGTATTGTTTCTTAGGCTAGCACTAATGATGACCTCTTGTTAAGTTGAAAGCGCTTTGCTATAAAGAAATATAAAGTTGTGGAAAGACTTCTTCTTCATTTATTATGATGAACTTTAGCAACGTTCACCTTAGTTCTTCAACAATTAATATAGTAAAAACGACAATAATATCATCAGAAATATTGTACTTGACCCTAAGCAATGACGAGACAAGCCAATACACAAAAATACAATCAGCATTAACAATGACATGAAACACACACTCTAATACAAGAACAACAAAATAGTGACAGAAGGAAAGACAAAAAGGAAGGGTGGTTAGGCTACCTTTCGTGTAAAAAACCAAAATTACGGTCGTTGAAAATTAAAAATTTTAAGTAGGGGTGTCGTTATCTATGTATTTTTAGGCGCTGATTCGAATAAACTCGGTCTGAAGTCGATACGGCCACTCATAGTGACCAAAAAGTAAAAAAAAAACAGTGGTCAATACCAAAAAACAACATTTTGGACTCTAAATAAAACATTTCAAGTGGGGAGTCGTATTCCATTTTTTTGGGCCTGTGAGTTGAATGGCACTGGTCCGGAGTCGATACGAGCACTCAAACTCTGAGTACCAGGATTCAAATCCTGGTAGGGACGATAATTTTTTATTGTTTTTTTTTTACATTATATATGTTTACAACTACAAAATAATTCTGGCGCGGTGGTCCGCGTGTCGGGCGAATTTCCTTTGGAAGCGTTTTATACCCTGCTCAAATCTTACTTCTAATCAAATAATTACAATTTATTTATCCGATATATATGAAAATGTTAAGTTTGTCTCTACACTTTTAATTTGCTATTTTTTGACAGCCTTCGAGTAAACAAAGATTTCACGAAATTAGCCACCATCCTAATTAATATATACGATACACAATACAGCTTTAAGCTTATTTTCCTTATATTAACATGTAACTTTGTTTAAAACTAGTAATGCGTTGCATCAAGAACTCACGTCAAAAAATACATTAACATTTAAAGCAAGCGAAATGAGTTTATCTAAACATTCGGATGCTATACTATTTTAAAGTATAAACTCAAAAAGGCTCGCATCGCTTGCTAGTTTAGATATCTTAAACATTTACATATTTAACATAATACAAAGTTAAAAATAGGCTCGCTTCACTCGCTAGATTGCTTATAATTATAATAAAATAAATAGTAAAAAAAAGCTCGCTTCGCTCGCTAGATTGCGTAGATTTATAATAATACATAGTAAAGAAGCCTCGCTTCGCTCGCTAGATTGCTTAATTTAATATTAATGCATAGTAAAAAAGGCTCGCTTCGCTCGCTTGATTGCGTATATTTATTATAATAAATAATAAAAAAGGCTCGCTTGCTCGCTAAATTGCTTTTATTTTATAATAGTACAAATTTAAAAATAGGCTCGCTTCGCTCGCTAGATTGCTTATATTTATAATAAAATATAAATGTAAAAAAGCCTCGCTCGCTCGCGAGATTGCGTATATATATTAATAAATTGTAAAAAAGGCCCGCTTCGCTCGCTTGATTGCGTATATTATAATAATAAATAGTAAAAGAAGGCTCGCTTCGCTCGCTACATTGCGTAGATTTATATTCATGCATAGTAAAAGGCTTGCTTCGCTCGCTAGATTGCTTATATTTATAATAAAATATATTGTAAAATAGGCTCGCTTCGCTCGCTAGATTGCGTAGATTTATATTGATGCAAAGTAAAATAGCTCGCTTCGCTCGCTAGATTGGCGTAGATTTATATGATGCAAAGTAAAAAAGGCTCGCTTCGCTCGCTAGATTGCGTAGATTTATATTGATGCAAAGTAAAAAGGCCGCTTCGCTCGCTAGATTGCGTATATTTATAATAATATAGTAAAGGAAGGCTCGCTTCGCTCGCTAGATTGCTTATATTTAATATTAATGCATAGTAAAAAATGCTCGCTTCGCTCGCTTGATTGCGTTAATTATTAATAAACATAGTTAAAAAGGCTCGCTTTAAATTTTATTTTTTGAGTTTATTATTTAGCCACCATTTTTAAATTATTAAAAAAAAATTTGAAATGCTGACCATGAAAAATATTTTCTTTTTCTACTCTTTAAGAGCTTTTAAACGATATACAACACGATTTTTTGCTCAAAATTTTTTTATCCGGCTTTTTTTTTATTGGCTGCCATTTTGAAATATTTTTCGGAATATTACCATAACTATATACAGCTCTGACATATAGTTAATTTTACTTGTATAAAAGTATCTAAAGTACATTACAATAGATCTTTATCTTATAAATTCTTATAAAATTAGTAAAAATTAATTATTATATTAAATTATGGCCGCCATGTTGAATTTTTCGGAATTTAAATATCATTTTTTGTTCTACTAATCAAGAGCTTACAACGATATCTTACTCGAGTTATTTCTTTAATTTTAATTTTTGAGTTCATTATTTTGGCCGCCATTTTTAAATTATTCAAAAAATTTTAAAATATTGACCATGAAACATATATTTTCTTTTTCTACTCTTTAAGAGCTTTAAACGATATACAACACGATTTTTCGCTCAAAATTTTTTTTTATCCGGTACGCCATTTTGGCCGCCATTTTTTGAAAATATTTTAATATACCAAAAAACTATACAGCTCTGACGCAAATTAGTTTTACCTGTATACAAAATTTTATCAAAATCGGTCAATTTTTACGGCAGTTATCGCGACACGTACAAACAAACACACAAACATACAAACATACAACATACAAACTTACGCGCCGTCCAATCTTCTGAAATGTAAGAACTCACTTACGTTCGTTCAAATATGCTAGTATTTACTTGACGCTCTTTCTAATCTGGGGACACGGCAGTGTCTCCGGCAAGCCTGGCAGAAACTAGTGTACCAGTCTGTACAAGAAGCATCTCGAGCCTATTTTCACCCTCTAGTATCTTTTTATTAAGGACTAATTATTTGCTTAAAAGTAAGATTTGAACTGGTATATATAAAACATTTCTTGTGAGTAAAGAATAGGCAACTCAGTACGATGCGTCTCCGTACCGCGAGCGCGTTCACACCGCGAGCACGTTCACACCGCGAGCACGTTCCGTGTAATGTATAATATTCAAAATGCAAAAAAGTCACATTTAATTATTTGTTACTTCATTTAACAAATATAGCCTGAACAAGGTAATTATGGCTTTAATAATAACTTATACTTTAGTGTTAAAAGCTCTATTACTTTTTTAAGCAAAAGTAAAGACAATAAAACGTAAAGAGGTTCTGCCCAAAGTGTTCTGAAAGATTTTGAAACTGCCGAAAATATTGACTAAAAACAATAAATTAAAAATAATAAAATAGAGTAAGAAAAAACATTTTTAGTAGATATGTCACGTCCTTCCCCTGTGGTCTGATGTCTCCAAGGGGCAGCTCTCTTATAGCCTACTGGTACCCTCTATACCCTAGAGTCAGTCTAGAATTTATAATTTCGATTTATTACTTGGAAGTTCATCAATAGCTTAGTCTGGCTGGAGGGCAGACATCGATTATTATTTGCGCTCTTTATTTTTATACTCTATGTTTTATCACTGACATACGAGTATTATAAGGATACAGATGCTGTATCCTTATAATGAATATTTATAATGAATATTTCATTATAAACACCTTAAATGGATAATTCAGGTGACATCTCAGTTTCTGATTTTTTTTTATCATCTCAATGCAATATCTATGTACCTGCAGTATAAATAATTAAAAGTAAAAAAAAATGTTTCCATTTAAAAACATTTAGGTGTAAGAAATTTAAGAACTATGCATCATACAATTTCAACTAAAAATTAATTTTAGAAACGGTTACAATCTAGTAGTTTGGTAAAAATTTCAATTTAAACTTAAATCCTTCACTTAGCTAAGTTCATTATTGATATAGAGGGCTGTCAAGACTTCTAAATACTTTCAACCCACTTAAGATTACTTAACCTTTCAAAGAACTTAGCAGAGCGAGGTATTTAAGTTGTAATAATTTGCGTACCGATAGTATTAACACCTGCCCCCGCCCCCCAAAGACCATATGTTCTAGACCATATGATTTCATTAGGTGTTCATGACCGTCTCAAGTCATTTTTGTCAACTCCTATTGACACAGATGGAATAAACGCGAGCTCTAATGCAAGACTAAACTTCTTTTTATGTTGAAACCAAAAGACAAAATTTCAAAATCTGTTTATTTTGAGGTTCCTAAAAATGTCACCCCAACACACTGCCAATAAATAAAATGGGTCTTCAACGAGAATTGGACATCGCGCAGTATTAGGAATACCAACATAACGTGCCTTTTTTGCAGCTGAAAAAAGCACATTTAAGGACCCTTTTTCCTCGTATAAAAATTTTACAGGTCCTGACCGGAATTTAACCCGCTATTCTTCGCAAGCTTACGAGCTAACCGTTTCACCATCTTTATCCGTGATAGAGGTGTACAGGGACTTTTAATTAACTTATTATATTCGTTATTTATTAAAAGTTTACAATAGAGACTTATTGAGACCCAGTAATATGCCAAAATAAATAATTTATAAAATTGAACCTAACAGATGCAGCTAATTTAGACTAAGTAGAAAATTACATAAATAATGAAGTTGATTTCTTGCATAGAGAAGTAGCAAGTTTTAATAACTTAAAAGAAAAAAAAGGTACATATATCTATATTTAGTGAATACTATTTTCTCAATAAGTAAAAACAACCGCAGTTAAAAGCTATTCGTTTAAACAAAACTACTGGACGATTAAAATGTACTTCACTCACAATATTTTATTTAAAAAAAATAAATAACAGGATGCAAAAATGATAAAATAATTACCTTGTTTGTTAGGAGGTATGTTGGCCATCCAAATACTATTCATCGTGTAGTAAATCTTGTTCAAATTTTATTTTTAATAATTGATAATAGAATTATTAACACCAACATTAAAGTCCACCATAAAAGTTACAAAATACAATTAACACTATAAAATTGCGGAAAAATTAGTATGATTAACAATACCTCGGTTTTACAAACACTAAAAATTAGTTACACATTTATTAAAGGTAACACAGTTATAGTTTTTTGATAGGACTTATAAGAGAAGCGAACTCAGGAGATTCTAGTATCCTCTGATGTACAATTATGAATTATATTTTCTATATTTTTGCTTACAATAATATTTAGAACAAAATATCTCTTACATTCTTTTGTCAGTTGTACATAGATACAATTATACAAGTTATTAGCTATTATAACTTATTATATTACTAAGTTATTAGCATCACAACGTCTTATACTTTACCCTCAAGTAAGTTAAAAAATAAGTATTTTGGACAGAAATTTCCTTATATACCTCTCGATTTTATGAAAATATTAACATAGAAATTAGTTTAGATAAAGTCAACATTAATAATTATGACATTGCTATAAATTTAATGGTTTAAATTTAATACTGCAAATAATGATTTCCTATTTCATTATTCACTTTTCTTCATAATAAAAACTTCATAGGCAGAGAACTTTTAACTTAGTTAAAGACCATCATCAGTACAATTCCTTACAATAGAATAATTAGAAATAAAACAAAGATGAAAAAATAATAAAGTAAAAAACTGATAAGCTAAAATAAATTAAGAAAAATCATTAATTTATATAACATTTTGTTATATTATTTATTTATTATATTGTATGTTTGACTTATTTTTCTTTAATATTACTTAATTTATTCCATAGATAGAAAAAAAGAATAAAACTTAATGGAAGGGTATTTTAAGACATCAAGACAGGAACATCTCATAATGAACGCATTGCAGGCAGTAGAGAAATAACGCTGCGCCACTGGCTAGAAGAGAAGGAAAGGCGTCCTAACTCCGCATTTATTATATTCAAATTATTGTATTCTATTTATCGTATTCATATTATTTATTTATTTTATTATAGTTTATTTTATTTTCATAGTATTATTATATTTTCCTTATTTATTTTATTAATTTTTTGTGTGTATTGTATTTATTTTAGAATTCATAGTTTTATATGTTAGGTTTTGGAGGTTTTAGTGTATATCTTAGCCTTTCTTAGACGGATGATGGCTAGAATTAGTACACACAGAAAGCAAAACCACTCAGAATGTTATGAATATGCATGAATCGGATAATTGTGATATAAAACCAGTTTCGGATTTTTTGGTGGTCATAATACTTTTCCTTATACTTACTGTAGTAGGATAGAAACAAATAACGTAAAAAGTAAAGTAGCCTAAATCAAGCTCACTAAATCCCTCAAAATCTAAACCAGTCATCTTAAAATCTCTCTACTTTTCACAGAGTTGCCTGATTGTACTGTTTTACAATGTATTACTTGAATAATGTATTAATTAAACATTATAATGATTTCACCGATCCATGTTATTTATAGTTTTTATAGGTCATAGGTTTCATCATTTTTTTTATTATTAACAATATAATAATTATTACTCTTATCTCACTTAGTCTTAGTACTCCATACGTATATTCTGGTATTTTTTATAAGTCATAAGTATTTAAAACTGCTGGTACAGAGATCCGTGTGCCAGGCGTGTTTCCTTTGAAATGCTTAAAAATGCATTTTTGATTAAGTTTCTGGATGATGCTTTATAACTTGAGCATTAACAATACTGCTTGTTACTCAATTGTGGCTCAAAACATGATTTACAAGTTTTTGGAGTTAATGTATGGATACCATTGCATCACATGTCAGTGCAAACCAATATTTGAACTATGGTCATTTACTTGCCATGGTCATTTACTTGCCATGGTCATTTACTTGCCATGGTCATTTACTTGCCATGGTCATTTTTTCCTACATTCGCTGTCCAGGGGCTAAGCCATAAAAATTAGGCGATGCAGGTAAGATAATGCCCAGGACTATAAATGTTTGTTTTTTAGTAATACAGCTTTTGTTTGATTTATTTTTAATCCAGAATTTGTAAAATATTATATTGTCCGGCCCCACATTTAATCACCAGACTTGTGATTTTCTTATTTTACTCTATGGCCCTGTAAATCCTGTGACCGAAAGGTTGATAAAATCTTATAACTTTGAAAATCACCTCTGTGCTCCCGGACTGTTAGTACTTCGAAGCAATAATCTAAAGGTTAATTTAAATTTATTCCTATGCCACAGCGCGTAAGAATGTAACAAAATTTAAGTAATGTTTAAGAAATATTTTAATGTTTAGGTTAGTTTTATTCCTATGCCACATCTGCAAGTCGAAATTTTCCATTATTAGGTGACCTTAATGGTTTTAGTCTACACTGGTGTAGCTCTTATATGGCAAAAGCATATTTTGGATGCTACTAGTCTTTATTAACCCTAGAATCTTCGGATTAGATGGCCCCTAGAAAAGGGGCCATCTAACCCTAAAACTGTATCTATAAGTCTAATTAAAACTTAAGTATTGTTTAAAAGTTCACCTATAATGTAAAATTATTACATTAAACTTATTTTTACTACTTAATAAAGTAAATTGTATAACTAAATGAAGTTTGTCCTTCTACACATAAGTAGCTTAAGACATGAACTGTGTTTATTAGTGCGGGAGAGATGAGTCTTAAGTTAGAATGTCATAAACGCCTTGGTCTCTGCAACCAGCTAAAGGTAATTTACACTCATCTCATCCGCACTGATGATGACCGTTCATGTAAAAATCTGACTTAATAATAACTCAATAGTGGGAAGACAAACTCCATTCATTTATATAAATATTCAACAAATCAGTAATTATCAAAAATTAATCTTATTCAAACTTACTAATATGAAATTCAATCAAATAAAAATATTTATTTTTTTATTTAGTAAACAAATCAGTTATATTGTTTTGAAATAATATATTCTATTTGATTTCGAATTTACTTTTGTGTTTTATGTTTTATTCATTTAACCTTATTGGTATAGAACTCTTTTATAATTTCTTAATTGTTATTACTTTGTTAATTATTTTTCTTGTATTTAACAATTATACTTAAAATTAATATCTTTTAAATTAATTATTGGCGTTGTAATTAAGTCTATTTAATAAACAGATAAAGCTTTAATATTTTTTTTAAAGTAAAAATTAGGAAAAATGTTTAAGAAGGCGCAACATTAAACACAACATTGATTCAAATAATTAAAGAGTTTTTTTAACTTTATTTTGGGTCCCTTATTATTTTTTATTGAAATTATAAAGTTTTAGCTTGTAGAAAAATAATTAGGCTTTTACGAAAAAATATTTTTATTAAGTTTATATAGTAGTATAATTTATTTTATTAAATAAGAATGGGGTAAAGGATAGCCAAGCACATTAATATCACAGTAATCGTGTAATTAATAATTATATTTTATGTATCTAGTCAAGTTATGGTAGCCTAATAGTAAATGGAATGGGAGCCTAATATATTATTATCATAGTTTTCTATGGATATTAGTAAAAGCGGATGGCGGTTGCGGGGTTTCGGATGCACGCTGACGCGTATCTACGTAGTGACTAAAGGGCGGTAGATCCACAGGGACCTGTAGCTCCAAAGGGGGGTCCGTCTCCCTAGCGCTATCTACCCGACCACCAACCAACCCACTCTATTAAAACAACATATTTTTAAAGAAAAGTTTAAAAAAGATTTATTGTTATCGTTGCGCTCTAAAGCCTGTTTTGGTGAAAACTATAGAAAAATATGAACAAAAAACCAAACAATACAAATAATTAATCATACTTGTTCATAATAATTATGAAACAGGCACCTGAGTTCTGCTTATGTAAAATATTTTTATATACAATTTTTTATTTATTTTGATAAAAAATAAAATTCGCCGTTGTGAATTTTAATTTAAGGTTCTATTCAAAGAATATAATAGGTATTTAAACATTCTTTGGTACCGTTAAAATTAAATTATTAAATTTAAATTTCATTATCGACATTTTAAATGATAAAAATCTCGACTCCAAAAGGTTGGTGTGTAACTAAGCGTGTGTAACACAGCAGAGCTGTTACATTACAATTCCATTAATTTTAATATTTTCTTTTAAAAAATTGTAAAATTCATGTCTTTCCCTTTTCTTATCATCTTGGACAGGAGCCCCGACAGTTACATTTTAGAGCTGCTTGCTATATTTTCTTTTTACGACTACCAGACAGATGCTTTTCTTTGATAGCAACTTTATTTAGTTTTCAGGAAGGAATGTTTTATAAGTTTTTTGAACTCTATTAACTTTTATTAAGGAAACCCAATTTTGAATTAAGGTCTATTTCGGTCAAAGAAACTATTTCGAAATGGAGTCGGTGATTCTTAAGGGGAAACTATATTCACTTATTTCAATGTCAATATACTAAATAATTATTTAAAGTTAATAACACCTTTTACTTTCCAAATTTATAGTTTAAATTAAATACTGCCGCTCTTCGATCCTGCCTAAAATAATGTTTATAATAAATATAAACCTTCTTTTTTTTAAATTACCTTTTATAACCTGTTTTTAAATTTTATTTTAATGCAAGCTCTTAGAGTTAGTCTATCATATTAGTACAGGCTGCGAGTTTTGGTATTAACTACTTTTAGTCACTTTTTAAAAATACTAAAATTTATTAATACACTTAACAATTTTGTCACAATGAAATACTAAGAACAAATACAACGTTTTTAACCAAAGTACTTATATTTATAACTTATTCTGGCTGAGGTGATAGATCTTAAGATACTAGATCAACAATATATCAGATTATAACTCGCGGTCGAATTATCCACGGCCTCCTAGATTCCTCATGAAAAACTGTACATTGGATAACCAACAATCCTTTCTTTGACATTGTTTCTAATGAGTTTTTTTTTAAATTTTGTAATTTTTTTTTTAAATTTTTCAGCAACTAGCCGGATTTGTGATCAATAAAGCTTATTTCCGTAATCTAGAGTGTTGTGCGCTCATAATGAGCTATCAAGTTTAACTTTTATAGTCGTATTAGTAATGTTATTGGCGTTTAAAGTTGGGTGAAAAGACTGTTTTAAAAGACTGTTTGTTTACTTTAGTTACGTTCAAATATATTCACTTATTGTTTGATTTGTGTTCAAATTAGTAAACATTGTTATTATTTTCAGTCAGCAACAATCAGGCAATTTGTTTATAATTAAGAGATCAACGTAACCCTGTATTTACTACGTAACCCTGTATTTACTAAGTAACCCTGTATTAACCACGTAACCCTGTATTAACTACGTAACCCTGTATTAACCACGTAACTCTGTATTAACCACGTAACCCTGATTGTAGTACGTAATTTTGTATTTACTACGTAACTATGTATTCACTACATAACCCTTCATTAAATACATGAAATTGAATTTAGCTTACATTAACAACTCCAAGCATTGTATATGTGCTTCATATCAAAGAGTATATATATATTATATATAATATATATTATATATATAATATTATATATAAATATAATATTATATATATATATATATATGTAATATATAATATATATATATATATATAATTATAATATATATATATATATATAATATATATATATATATATATATATATAAATTTGTTAGGATATATATTTTTTATCTGGAGGGCAGTAAAAATGAACCTCCCTTCTCTACTACTTTTGTTATCTGAATAACCCCATAAGCGTTGTGTTAGAAAATTCTGGCGCGGTGGTCCGCATGTCGGGCGAATTTCCTTTGGATGCGTGTTTCCGTGCTTTTTACATTATATAAGTTTACAAACTAGTAAATAAATAATTCCGGCGCGGTGGTCCGCTGTCGGTGAATTTCATTTAGAATGCGTGTTTCCGTGCTAAACAACCCATTCTGCTTATGCAAGAACCTATGCCCATGGTTCATGCTTTAGAAACCTAAGCAGTTACGCAATTGTCAAGCACTGCTCGTAACTCATTTTTGTCTGTATTTCCAAAGGAAATGCGCATAATCATCCAGTTGTTGTACAAAAACTATGCCTCTAAAAAGAAGTACGCCTACTTATTTGCACTGTTTAAAGATTAGTTACTTATATTTAAGCTTAGTCAGTTATTATTAAAGGTTTTAGCGCATTCCTTTGGGAAATACAGACAAAATGAGTTACGAGCAGTGCTTGACAATTGAGTAACTGCTTAGGTTCTAAAGCATGAACCGAACCACGCAATGGGCATGGTTCTTGCATAAGCAAGAAATGGGTTGTTTTAGCACGGAACACGCACTTCTAAATGAAATTCGCCCCGGGCTCCCGAAAGCGGACCACCGCGCGCGGAATTATATTTACTAGTTGTAAACTCTATTATATGTAAAAAATTCTGGGCGCACGTGGTCCCGCGATGTCGAAGCAGCTCCTGGAATTTCCTAATTCGGCATGCCTTATCGTACTGCATATCTCTCACTCCATCAAAGACTCGTTCACCCGCNATCCGCCCATGACGCCCTATCCCATTAGCGAATTTTTTTCCCAAAGGAAATTCGCTAAAAGCACGGAAACACGCATCCAAAGGAATTCGCCCGACATGCGGGACCACCGCGCCGGAATTATTTATTTAGTAGTTGTAAACTTATATAATGTAAAAACACGGAAACACGCATCCAAGGAAACTTCGCCCGACATGCGGACCACCGCGCCAGAATTATTTTCTTAGTTGTAAACTTATATTAGGTAAAAAAACGATAAAAAATTATTGTCTCTACTAGGATTTGAAACCCAGGTACTCTGTTTGAGTTTTCGCATCCCAAAGGAAATCGCCCGACATGCGGACCACCGCGCCAATTATTTCTAGTTGTAACTTATATTAGGTAAAAAAACGATAAAAAATTTATTGTCTCTACTAGGATTTGAACCCAGGTACTTGGGTTTGAGTTTTCGCATCCAAAGGAAATTCGCCCGACATGCGGACCACCGCGCCCAGAATTATTTTCTAGTGTAAACTTATATTAAGTAAAAAACGATTAAAAATTATCGACCTTCCAGGATGTGAACCCAGGTACCAGCGTTTGAGTGGTCGTATTTACTCCGGACCACTGGCAATTCAACTCAGAGGCCAAGAAACATTGAAAACGACACCCTACTCGAAAATTTAATTTTTTAGAGACCGTTATTTTTGGTTTTTATAAGTTTTTGAGGTTTTTTCGACTTTTTGGTAACTTAAAAGTGGTCGTATCGACTTCGGACCGGTTTCATTCGATTCAGCGCCCAAATTACATAGAAAACGACATCTACTACTCGAAATTTATTTTTTATCGACCTAAATTTTGGTTTTCGGTAATTTACATGGTTTTTTTCGATTTTTAGGTCACTTAGAGTGGTCGTATCGACTTCGGACCGGTTTCATTCGGATTTAGCGTTTCAAAAAACATAAATATTGATCTTTTTCCGCGCAAAAAATTTAACCCTGAATTTGCTGATTTTTTGAAAATTTCGCTGACTCAGCAAACCGGGGTTAATGACATCACAAAAACCTGGTTTTCAAATAGGGTTCGTGTCCTCCCGAGGTTGATTTTTTGTACTAGTTTGGTTAAAAATATTAATCCGTTCGAAAGATAGAGTGTTTACAAGAAAGTGTCTAGAAATACATATATATATAATATATATATATATTATATATATATATATATATATATATATATATATATATATATATATAATATATATATTATATATATATATATATATATATATATATATATATATAATATATATATATATATTATGATATATATATATATATATAATATATAAAGCTCGCGAAATTTTTTTTTTTTCGTCATTAGGACCTCTGAAACGGATTTGTGTCGTGGTCCGAGGTTCGAATTCCGCCATGAGCCTATCCCATTAGCGAATTTTTTCCCAAGGAAATTCGCTAAAAGCACGGAAACACGCATCCAAAGAAATTCGCCGACATGCGGAACCACCGCGCCAGAATTATTTTTAGTTGTAAACTTGTATTTAGTAAAAAAAAAAGATATAAAATTATCGACCCTTCCAGATGTGAACCCAGGACCCTGAGTTTGAGTGGTCGTATTGACTCCGGACCACTGCCATTCAACTCAGAGGCCCAAAAAACATTGAAAACGACACCCTACTCGAAATTTAATTTTCAACGACCGTAATGTTGGTTTTCTATATTTTTGTGGTTTTTTCGACTTTTTGGTAACTTAAAGTGGTCGTATTCGTCTTCGGACCGGTTTCATTCGATTCAGCGCCCAAAATCAACATAGAAAACGACACCCTACTCAAAATTTATTTTTTATCGACCTAAATTTTGGTTTTTTGGTAATTTACAATGGTTTTTTTTTCGATTTGTAGGTCATTTAGAGTGGTCGTATTGACTTCGGACCGTTTCATCTTTCGATTAGCGTTTCAAAAAACATAAATATTGATCTTTTTCGCGGCAAAAAATATTAACCCGAATTTTGCTGATTTTTTGAAATTTCGCTGACTCAGCAAACCGGGTTAATGACATCACAAAAACCTGGTTTTCAATAGGGTTTCGTGTCCTCCCGAAGGTTGATTTTGTACTAAGTTTGGTTAAAAATATTAATCCGTTCGAAAGATAGAGTGTTTACAAGAAAGTGTCTAAAATACATATATATATATATATATATATATATAATATATATATATATATATATATATATATATATATATATATATATAATATATATATATATATATATATATAATATATATAATACATATAATATATATAATATATATATATATATATATATATATATATATTAATATATATATATATATATATAAAGTCTCGTTAAATTTTTTTCGTCATTAGGGACCTCTGAAACGGATTTGTGTCGTGGTCCGAAGGTTCGATTCCGCCATGACGCCTATCCATTAGCGAATTTTTTCCCCAAAGGAATTCGCAAATAAAAGTGTTAAAATTATGAAAAATTGACACAATAAGCCATATTTCTTCGATGCTCGTGGATTTTGAGTATAGAAATGGAAGAGACCAAAGTATAAGAGCTTACTTCTGAATCCAGTTTTATAAATTAGACAAAGTTTAGCCAATGCTCTTCTATTTTATTTCTCTTTGTCAGCATGTAGATCTATATTTGCTCTACTATTGTTTCACCTATACAGAGAATTTCCTTATGTTGCGTGCCAAATACTCCTTCATTATGCTTCATGATGGTATCAGAGTGGCATATATAAAGCCTGGAGCTCGGAGTGTAAGATAAGTAACCTTATACCACTGATTATGCGCAAGTAGCCCATATTTTATAATTCAAGTCTGGTTTTTCAAGTACACAAGAGAAATGGCTTCACGACACATATATTATACAAATGCATTCAATTTTCTACAATATTGTTGGCTCGTCTTTAATAGACTTTAACATTAAGTAGATTTCAGTTCTTCATAAAGTTATAAGAAAACTAAAACTAATATGAAGTAAAAAAAATCGGGTACGAGGTACCTCGCAACTTTTCCTCGTCACATCGAATTCGCTACGCTCGCCCTCAATATATACAATTCGCCAAATTTATACTGCAACACATCTTTGGACTCGCTTCGCTCGTCCTTAGTAAATACATCGGTTTCATTCTCAGCGGTCACCCATACCGCATAAATTTATGCTGCATAAATTTTATGATCGATTTTAGATATACTTGTCGAATTAAACTTATTTATTACGCAGTGGTAAACACTTATAACGAATTGTAACTCAGTTGGTTTATTTTCTGTTTTTTTTACATTTAAAAAACGTACACAAGTCATCTGATAAAAACTGAACTAATGCTGATAATGAAATTTGGCACATAGAATCTTATACAAAGCTACATGCGAGCTAAATCTCAATCAGATAGCATAATTTTTCCGCGTCTTCTGATTTTTCGAAATTTTTGCTGTCATTATTGCGGGTTAACGACGTAATAATAAAAAAATTTACCGAATAGCACAACTACGCCAATCGACTAATTTTTGTACAAAGTTTCAACTCTTTAGCCTAAAGGAGCTACGATGATAACAGACACACACACTCATACACACAGACAACTTTGAGAAAACCACTAAGAAGACATTAAAAACACCTGAAACGGATAATTCTGGTGACATCCCGGTTTCGGTTATTTTGCCAACATAACAATACTTTTTCTATACACCTGCGGTATAAATGAGGAAAAGTCATATATTAAATTAAAACATTAATGTTAATTTAATCAAAATTCGGTTCTTCGCTTATTTTTTATAAGTTTATTATTTTAATATTTGGGTTTTCTTGAATATTTATTCTTTGGGGATTATTAATGAATTTTCGGTGTCTTTTTTGTTTATCAGTGTACCTATTATCTAAAATGAATATTTTTTTAGATAACAGGTTCAGTGAAAAAAGTTTACAGTGAGTTACAATGAGTATACTTTATTCTATAATGCAGAATGCATTATAGAATAATATATGCTCATTATGAAACAGAATGTTTCATAATGCAATATTGTTCTAGTTAGTTGTTTGCTTTAGTATAAAATTAGGAAAATTAATTAGTAGGAGAATTAAGTTCAAGCTTTTGATGCGGCTTAATTACGGGAATGTTGAAAAGAAAGCAAGTCTGATCCTCGCTAAAACCTGAGGTAAAGAACCAAACTGAGAACAGGAATTTCTTATAAAGGACTCGCTATTATTTTAACACGAAACGAAAACGGTTTAGAATATTATTTCGAGAAGAAAAAAAGTCAAACCTTATCCTCTAACAACCTGAAGGAAATCATGAATAAATACAACTAGTTTGCTCCGTGACCATCTCAGACAATTCTCCTGAAAATTGCTAGAAATAAAAGTAGGTTTGAAAAAATATGTTCAGGTTATTTCTGCAAAGGTATAGAAACAAAAGTTAATCCTCCATAACTCCTGCATACCAATAACTAGATCGAATCCATAAAATTTTATGATTATTTTTAACCAATAATATTATTATTAGAAAAAATGTCAAGGTTATACTTCAAGTACTTCGTTGAATTTCTCGAAATAACAATATTTTGTAATATTGCTTACCTATTACCTAAACTATATGGGAATATTATTGTGTTCACTATAAATTCTAAAATAATATTTCATTCAAATCAACACCTATAGAAGATTATAAGACGTTTTAAGACCTATTAATTAACAATCGCGCAATTCGTAATGCTGTATATCGTCGGACACGCTTCGCTCGTGCTCAAACAGTAAAAACATTAGTTTCATTCTCAGCGGTTACTCGTCCATGTACTGATCTAGCACAGTAATAGAGATCCAACCAAAACCATACACCAATATGATTAGTGTATTGAAATGTTCTTTGTGACCTTGTAATGAACTACAATGTACTCGTATGCACTTGGTGAACTTGTTACATGAACTACAATGTACTCGTATGCACTTGGTGAACTTGTTACATGAACTACAATGTACTCGTATGCACTTGTAGCAAATTACAACTGAATTGAACTATTTTTCGATTTTATTATATTTTTAAAAAACGTATCCATTTGATTCGATATAAATTGAACTAATGATGATGAAATGAAGCTAAGTATAGTTGTTGGTCTTATATATTACTAAGTGCGGGCTAATAAATCCATCGGCTGTTTTCCCTTTTAAATGAATTTTTGAAATTTTGGTTGAGTCGTCAATAACGTTAATGACGGATAAGAAATATTATCTAGTAATATTTTATTTTTGTGCAAGTTCAATCTCTAGCATAAACTAACTGAAAATTACAATGAAAACATCACTCACACACACAATTTGCACCTGGTAATAGTAGTAATATGGGGGGAGTGGTAGTAACTACCAGGCAAGTATGCCACGTTGTTGGGCCCTTTTTGCCAGCTCCCTAAGATAGTGTTCTACTCCTTTTAATTTCAAGTGTAGGCATATTTCATCTAATCTAGACAGAAGAGCCGTGGATTTCTATAGTTCCTCTCATGCTTTTTTCAAGCAATCGTTCATATTTTCAATGACTCTTATAGTCTAATGAAAACTAGAACAACACGTGCCCTCGCTGTTAAACTAAACCTCCCATTACACTTACTACTACAAGGTAGACACACTATATATTATAATGAATCTACTATGAGGGTCCTAAATTTTGCTTATACCCAGTTTCATTTAGGTTAAGGGATCTTTATCGAGTACCTGACAACGCACAGGCTCGAGACCACCGGCTTTACGTCCCTTCTGAAGGACGTGGTACACAGAATTTTTTTCCCCCTCATAAAAATCCTAGAGGCCCGTGCTGGGATTGAACCCATGACTAAATAAACTCGGAAGTTTAAAGTCCATTTATTCTTTGTATTGGCCCCGTACCTTAACCACTACACCACGGGCGACTCAACCTGGTAACAACTACTCACGAGGTTTAAAAAAAAACATCTGAAACGGATAATTCTGGTAAAATCCCAGTTTCCAATTTTTCCTGCTACCCAATACTTTTCCTATACCTATTATATTAATGGGGAGAAGTAAAAAGGAAGAAATATTAGTGTAAGATTTCTCCGCCAGATGCCACTACTTATCAGGAATGGATGTTTACTTTGATACTCGCTAGATACCAGCACTAATCAAGAAACATTTCTTTTTTCAAATAATTCAAAAACATAAATTCGCCAAATTATCCTGAATTTAAGAATGGTTTTCAAAGTATAAGTATCTAAGTAAGCCGTAAGTCCTGTTTTAAGTACATACCGCAAGTCCCGTCTACCCTAGACTATATATACGTAAGTATTGTTCAGATTTAAACAGTTTTCCTGGAATTCTGTTAAATCACAGAGTCAACTAAAAATAATGACACCAATTTAAATTGCCAGAATAGAATTTTCGTTTTGTGTTTTCTATTAATAAGTTATTTTGTAATTCTTAGGTGTTTATGCAAAAAATAACTCAAAAGGTGATGACAAGGTCTTGGAAGTCTAAGTCAGAAATTGGTATAAATGTTCATTTGAGATTTGTAGAGGTTTGTGTTTTCATCCATGAAGTGTTGAATTCTTCACGAGGAAAACTACGGAAGATAACGTCGTCAATTAAATAAATGCTATCAAATTACTGCTCTAGAAAAAATGAAAACTTCATGGAATGTCAAAACTAATTGGTATAGTACATGCTGGGAGTTGAATAAATAAACTTTTATATTATCTCCAAATTGAGAGTAGCTACCTCAATTAATTAATTACGTATTAGTTTTATTAAGGCTAAGTTAATACGCTAAATTATTAAGAAAAACAGGTAAGCCTTGTTCAAAATTGACAAAAATATTGAGCGTGTACTTACACAAAAAGCGAATTTGTTTCAGAAGAATCTTCTAATAAGATGCTTATAGTATGGGAGCGTCAGTAAAAGATGTCATTTCCTTTAGATAGAAAAATTAAGTTATTGTTAATGATAACTCTGAAACATTTTTACTTCATAGAAACAGTACAATAAGTGGGGTCTTTAGCAACAAGTGTGGGTTAGCATCTCTAGACTTGGTGTGTATACATAGAAAACGGTTCATTAGGAGAGCATAAAGTCATAAAGATTTAGGTCTTCCGGTGGTGACCGCGTTAATGCAGATGAAGAATCCGACGTTTCGCTTCCACTGTGGGAGGCATCTTCAGGGATATAGGACATTAGGGATAGAAACACAATGCTCTAGAAAACTGAACTACAAAACTGAGTTCAGTTTTGTAGAGCACTGTGTTTCTATCCATATTGTCCTATATCCCTGAAGATGATCAGATCATCTACATTAACGCGGTCACCGGAAGACCTAAATTTTCATGACAATAACCGCGGAAGCCTACGCAGTTTATTAGAGTATAAAGTGTTCGTTTTTTAACTTCTTGACAAAAAGTTGTATTTTGACATTATGACATAGCGCAGGTATTGATTAGACAAATGTATTGTGGATACAATAAACATTCCAATCAGTGATTTCAGCTCAATTATTCCTTCTAGATGGCTGTAAGATCTCATGAGAGGTAAGTTGCATGCGTGCGTGTGTGTGTGTGTGTGTTATCATCGTTGCTTCCGCTGTGTTTGTTATATTACAGAGTTGAAACCTAGTATAAAATTAAAGTTTATATCTAATAGAGCTTCTCGGAATATATTTTTTATGTCATTACTACGTCATTATCCGTGATTAATGAGTCAGAAAATTATTCGAAAATCATGTTACTCGAAAATTCTATTTGCTCAATATGAAATTCAGCACACATGTAGTACTATATTAGATCAACAAATGTCCATCATTAAAGTTTATATCTAATAGAGCTTCTTGGAATGTATTTGTTAGTTAATTTTATTTAATTTTCATCTAATTAATTTTTATCTAATGACATGTACGAGTATAGATATCTTTAAAAATGAAAATAATGAGTAGATAGGTCAACACTAGGCTTAAACTGATCTCTTTCGCCTGAGTGTACTAAATGCGATAAGGTGAGGACAGGGTCCAAAGTACCCTGTATCTGATTTTTTATTTCACGACAATCATTATTTATGAATGATAGATAATAAATAATCAGGATCATTCATAATTCATAAGTTTCACTGTCGTTATGCTTAAACAAATAAAGGGTTTCACTTCAAAGGCTTTTAAATTGACTGTGGTATTCTGGAAATGCTGATATCAAGGTCTATCATATATTGATTATTTTGCATTCAAAACAAACTTATTGTTCTATTATAACTACATTAGGACAACAATATTTTTTAATATGTTTAGTATTTACTGCAATTGTCATTCAAATGGAGTGTATAAAGAAATGTAAAATTACTGCAGTCAGAACAAAAAGTGGAATAATAATTTTCGCACTAAAGGACAAGTGACAGCCATTATCAGCAGAAGTGCGCAGCCGTTGCACCCAAGAGATTCGTTGGTTCTTGAGTAGTAACGTGGAAACTTTAAAGTTTAATCACGAGGCTATAATATGACTGTGTAATCCACGGAGACAAAACTCACGAGGCAAATCCGTGCATGTTAAATATCCCGTAGTGCTTACAAAATGAATTTTCTACAAGCATTCAACAAGTTTCTCGATTATTTCAGAGAAGGTTCGCATGTAGGTATTATATTAAATTGATCAGGAAGAGTTCTGATCAATTCAATCCTGCCGCATAGTTCTGCAAGCCGGACCAATTTTATTAAAAATCCTAACTTCTTTTGTCCATGCAGTCATCCATTCCTTTATATTTTCTGTTTTATGCTTAATAATCTGAACAGTTGTATTATTACATATTAATAATGTTTGCCAGCATTTTTCAAGTTAATAATCATATATTGATTATTGATATATGGTTAATTATCATATATGAGTATTGGATGTATACAAATCCTATTATCGTTCAATACACCTTCAACGCACCGCAATAGGAATTGTGTCGTGCTATCAGCATTTAAAACCGTTAGTATAATTTCTTAGACTATACGTGTCTAATATTGGTCAAATCAAATTGGATGGACTGTATCTCCTCCATTAGCAAAGAGTCTCAACAATATATAACCACAACAATTAGATATCAATACGTTATGTAATACACTCATGATACTTCGAAGAATAAACTGGATTTGCATGGCAAGCACTGTTACGTTGAGAAAATAAAAATTCTCGAACCATGAGAGTGATGGAACGTATGATTCTGAGTACACTTACGATGGGATAGTGAGTACCCCGAGTTCAACGTGGTGACAATACGCTCTCCTCTCTCTCCTCTCTCTTCTTCCTCCTCCATATTGTTAATGAATCTTGACAACGAACCTTAGCGATAAATCTAGCTAATTTGACTGTAGCGTCCATTGAGTTTTGTGAGTTTCAATAAGGTTCACATCAATTAGCAAATTTGTTTAGTAGTACTAGTGTGGAAACACGTTATTTTATCGCTTACGTGTTAGATGGTTACTTGTAAATGTTATTAAGACTATGTCTCTATGCTAACAACTTATCGCGAACTTAGTGCCAAGTTGTGCTATTAAACGTTATGCCCATTATTACTGCCTCTTCCTTCAGTAATCTATTGCAAACTATTGTCAGGTTACTAGTCTTAACTATGTCCACGGGCTCTTTCGCCCTGTAATCTTACTGCTAAACTAAGTATCTCTCAGATGGCTTTATGTCGAGCTATGCAATTAGTAACAATTATGTTATTTTATCTAGATAATTGGTCCAGTTAAACTATCGATATTTGAATTCTAAGGGTTATTCTCATGATACTTCGTATCTTGATTTAATCTTATGGTACTATTACTGATTTAAATATGAATCCAAGTAAGCTATATTGTCTACTATGTATGAATGCTAGTAAACTTTTGTGAGATTATGTCTAGTAAACCATGTGAAACATATGTCCTGAAATAACACTATGTGGAAACTCATTCGTGCTCCGATTAAAACCATCGTGATCTTCAATAGTCGGTAATAGCATATCGTGAGAGCCAATGGTCTTCCATATAAAGATCTCCATACTGTTCGTAGACTATGTACCTTCTCACGGTGAAGACTACTTGAGACCATGTGCGTCAGTTAACAACGTGCACTGTCTGTATATGTGCTTCAGTAAACTATGTCGATGCCATGTCACAATTAATATCCATGTGAACTTTTCTGTTCCCGCTATTGTAACTTCTATGTGCAAACAAAGTGTTCCTTATTATTAACTCAGTGTGAACTATTTCGCTCCTCGAGAATTACAGTGCTTATGCTTACGAACGTTCTCAATGTCCTCAGTAATCTTATAGCGCCACCCAAATATGTCCAGTATCTAAACTCGCGAAACGTAAAGTGCAGTATGAATTTATGGCGAGCTTTGAATTGAGTTAGTTTAAATTTATATTGTGAATCGTAGTCCAAGTAAACTATATTGCCAAATAATACTACAGTGTGATGAACTTCGTCTTGTTATCTTTAGTGGCGATACTAATTGTCCTCAGTAGCGTATGCAGAACTATTGTGTAGGGTAACCTTGTTGAACTAGAGATAACCGTATTGATGGCCATGACACTATGGTCTAACGTCAAAACATGTGAACTTTCTGATCCAATAGAAACCTATGTGAAACATTGTCCTTTAACCACAACATTTGAGAACTGAGGTTGTCAAGTAATATAGCTTGTGTGTAAGCCATGTCACATTAAGCCATGAGTCGCAACAATAAATGGGGTCAGTAACTTTCTGCCAATAAACATAAGGCTCGGAACATGTCGTGATACCTATCAGTTAGCCTAATATGTGAGGTCAACTATGTTCACATGTACAGCTCTATGTCTCGGTAATACTAATTTGTCTAGTAAAATATTTGTGAACACTTCTATGTTCCCTCGCTAGAGACCATCGTAGTAAGCTCTGCGTTTTCCAGGGGTAAAAATATTCCTTGGATTGATTATACTCTAATTTACCATATAAACCATAGTGATCTTCATTGCTCAGGTACAAGAACTATCGATGAACCGTTGTGCCATTTAATTCGAGTAGCTGAATCTGGGATGATCCATGATTTAACTCCATTGTGGTAACCATGTCCATTGAGAACCATGATGAAACTATGTGCTAAGGGTCAGAAATCTAACATACCTCTTTCGTGGCGCCTATGTCCATTATTTCATGTGAACTGATGGTCCTCTCTCTCGCAGTCTTAAAACAGTGAACATGTCCCAGTTAACCTTGTTGAGACTATAATAAGCCATGTATAATCATATGCCAAAAACTATGTCCAGTAGTGTTCTATAGCGAATATCTCATGATCAGTACAGTCGTATGCATATTATTAAATTACACAAGTAATTATTGTCGATCTAGATAGTATTAGTATAATTATTTCAGTTGTAATCATGTCCAGTATTAGATACATAATGCCAAGGTAAACAGTAGGCTTGCACTTAAGTCTTTGATTGGAACTACTGACGTTACTCATTTAATTGGTTCCATCGTTAAGCTATGCGAGAGCGAGTGTCTAGTAAACATCTTAGTGATTGGTGATTAGTCTAGATATTATTGAACCAGTTAAGTTAACCCTATGTCCAATATACATGTGAACACCATGGATCCCTAGGTCCCTGAAAACTCGATGTGAGACAGTATTGTTCCATGTTAACCTATGATGAACCCGGATGTCCATATCCTCTATAATAACCATTGTTGCATTCTATGTTACCAGTTATATACTGATGAGAGCGCCCAAAATCTAAGGCAAGGTCGACTATCGTCTGGTGTGGTAATCTATTGCGTTACTTATAGCCTGGTCCATAGATAAGCTATGCGAACTATGCCCTCCTTAGTAAACTATTGTTTGTTGGTATGATCTAGCATAACAGGCATGTGAACTTATGTACCCATAAACAGTATCAGTGGACACCGGGCACTCGTTCCATATAAAGCCATGTGTGAACTATGCTCGCTATTGTAACACTATCGTTTGTAACGCCTTACTATACCTGAACTATATGGCAGAAACTCGTTCCATCCATCCAATAAAGGTGTTAACTGTATGTGCAGTACATACGTATGTGAACCATGTCATTAATCTCACAGTCAGTGAACGTGATAGTCCCTCCAGGACTGTATGTGAACCCATTTCCATTATGAACGAATGTGATTACGTGATGGTCCTCATCAAATCTGATGGGTCATAATTCTATGTCCTCAAATTCCGCTAACTTCTCTTAGAGATGAACTGGAATGTCCAGTCAAATATGCTATGGCCCAAACTAAAAATTCAGTAATTATATGCGAGGCTATATGGATTATAGCACTAATGAGACTCATGTCACTTAGTCCTGTCTCATTAACGTGATGGACCATCCTAATTAAGAGCGAAATGGTTGAACTTCAGTGGCGTTGTTAGATGTCCTGGACTAGTGTCTATTGTTGCCAGGTGAAGTCTTCGAACATGTACCTAGGGTAACCAACTGGTTGATGAACTAAATATGACGTGCCGTAACCTGCATGTGAATCTATTGGTCTCAAGTAGAATACTATCGTGAAACCATGAGTCCATTTACAATAATACCAAGTGATGAGACGGCTACCATAGTTCCTAAGGTGCTTAACTTTAATGTGAAGAGCCCTTGGATTCCCCATTCAACTACCTGTGAACTTATATGCGTCCGTAAACTATTGCCTCAAATAAGACAAGGTTGTATACTTATTCGTCATTTTATCATATGCGTACTTATGTACCAGTATTGCACTTATTGCGATACTGAATACTGGGTATCCAGAAGTGCATAATATATAAGCATTGTTGAATTATCATTGCTCTATTAAACAACAATGCGAATAGTATACGTTAGTCTGCGAACAAGTACTGATGTGAATCCATGCCATATAACCATGATGATATAATGTCTCAGTACATCTGATGATGAAACTCCATTCATTAATAACTTCATGTTGCAACTATAATGTCTCAGTTAATATATTGTGACTCATGTCCATTAAACATTGTGAACTATGTTAGCAGATAAAACAATGTGAACCATGGTCAAGTAAACCATAGTGACTATGTCCAGTAAAAATCTATGGAACTATGTTCCATTAAACGCATGTGAACTATGTCCGAGTTTAAATCTTAGCATAATCTATGTTCCAGTATATCTATGTCGTAACTGTGCCTAGTCAATCTAATGCAAACTAAATCAGGTAATTATGCTGAGCTATGATTTAGTATATGATCTATGGAATCTTGTCCAGAACTTATGCCCAATAACAAGGTGATCTTCGTCTTGTAACTAGTGTTATATGTTCCAGTTAAGCTATGTCGAACTTAGTTAGTGGAAAAATTGGTGAATTATGTCTGTAAGACCATGTGAACGTATTGATCCAATTAAAACTAGTTGACCTATGTACCATTAAACCATGTGACTAGTGTCAGAAACTATGTGAAGCCATGTCCATGTAAACCATGTGAACTCATGTCCCAGTTAAACTATTGCCCAATAAAACAAGGTGAACTCGTCTGGTTAACTATGCCGTACTATGTCCAGTAAGCTATGTCGAACGAGTCGTTACTTAGTAAACTTGTGAATTGGTCTAGTAAAACCATGTGAACGTGCCATATAAACTATGTGAACCATGTCCATAACCATTGCTGGACTTGTCCAGAAATCTATGTGAACCCAGTCCGTATTTAAACCATTGTGAACTATGATGCTAGTTAACATTGGACAGACCAGTGTCATTTAACACCATGATGAACATATGCTTCAGCTAAAGCGTTATGTGAACCATGTACCATTTAACCATCCATGTGAACTATGTCTCAGTAACTCATTGTGATCCATTGTCCATTCTAAACCCATATTGTACTCCTCAATCTATGCTCAGTTAAATCTTATGTGAACCATGTCCCATTAAAACTCCAAGTGTGAACTAAAGTCCTCCATATAACTAATTGTAGGAGACCATTGGTCCAAATTAACTCATTGTGACACTATGTCTGCCTCTCTAGTCTTAAACTATGGACCATCACAATGTGACCCATGGTGAAACTATGTCAAGTAACACATATGTGATACCATGCTTCATATGACACGCATGTGAGAGAAACTAATGTGCCAGTAAAAAACTATGTGAATCCGATGTCCGGATCTAATACCATGTGAACTGATAGTTCCAGAATTCAAAACTATGCTGAATACCCAATGTCCAGTTTAACCATACGTGATACTATGTACCAGTAAATACAATGTGAATCCAGGTCCATTAAACCATGTGAACTCACATAAGTCCAGGTAGACCTAGTGACCCGATGTCCAATTAAACCATGTGAACTATGATGCCAGATAAACTATGTGATCGCATGTCCTATCTGATAACCATGAACTATGTCCAAGGTGAAACTAAGTGGAACAAAACTATGCTCAGTCCAAACTTGTATTCTCCTTCGTGTCCGATTAATGCGGCCACATGAGTTAGAGCGTGACAGAGTGTTGTTACTTGCCAGTATGGTTTTGTATTTTCGGTAAGTGCTCATTAAAAACAGTCGCATTATCCTGCCAATCATTCCTTTAATACCATAAATAGGCCTTTTAAAAGTTGTTTATTGTGTCATTTTCCGTGAGTGTATAGTGCAAGTGTAAGTTATACATTGTCCGAACTATAACTGTTCCATAGTTGGTTTATGTAACCCGGTTAAACCTAACCGCATATGTGTTGTAGATAATAGATAAACTCCCGGATTAGAATTACAAGGCTATGTGCACAACTAAAAGAAATTCTGTTTACACAGTTAATTACATAGTAATATCTCGTGCTGAGATTTCTCAATACCATTGGTTAGTCTTAGTCAGTTAAGATTCGAGTGTAACGAGATGTTTAAAGGTTGTTTATGTCAAAGGCCTGTCCTTCACACCGCAGGTCTAAGTCTTGTCGCCCGCAAGCGCTTCTTCAAGCCTCGATGGCAAGAGTATGTGATGGCTGTGATAAAGTTATGAGCTGACGCATTTCTGTAAGGCCGATTGCACAGTATGATTGGTACCTCCTCCCATCTGCTATGCCTCTCGACACCTGGGACAACACTAACCATCATGCAACTAAAATGCGCCGTGTGAGTGTGGGTGGATGCTAGAGTGGAAGCAATCGACTCTTATAACTTGGTCCGTGGCCTCAATCCCGGAAGAAAAAAGGTGAGCCGGGGACAATCCTGTGCCTGACAAGGTTACACCGCGGGCCCAACGAGCACATCGAGATCGGGCTGTCCCAGAGCCTGGGTAGGGAAGAACAACCTGGCCCTGAGTACTCTCTCAACCTTCCCAGACCACTCCTATACTCCCATGGAGAAGAAATCCATATACTCATCGACCATCGCTCCACACCAACCAATCAAATCGCACCCACACCACTAACTCACTCATAGACATAAACAATCAACGGCCCCACTATGTTTTCGTGTATTTATAATAATCATTAGATATATCAAAACAGAACCTTAAGTATTCTCAATGAAAAAAAATGAACACAACAATCTCGAAATCATGTGTTTTATACTAGAGCTAAGTTGAGGTGTGGTAGATATATCAATTATTTATTGATATGTCTGCGTAGTTTAATTTTTATATATCTAATATTCCAGTAGATTAAAATAAGTGAATATAAGTTTCTAAATTTTATTTGTAATGCTCAACAATTGTGATTTCTTCTAGTGCGAAAAGGCACGTTCCATACAGCCTATATAACGAATTTCCTTCTTCCCACTCGACTATAGAGATGGTCTGGAAAAGGTTTATGCCTATGCCCTAGGCAGTTTGTTCCTTCCCTAACCCAGGCTCTGACCCCAGCTCCTATCTCAACATATAAATCTTACTTTTTGACAACGTTTAAACCTTTTTCACAAACAATTTCCTTCACCTTTTTTTCTTTTCACGGGGATTAGAAACGAAAAAAGTTATACGAGAATATAATTTTGCACTTCATAGTAGTAATCAAACCACAAGATGCAGGCACGCATTTATATTAGCATAAATGGGTTAGTTTTAAGCAAAAATAATCACGGAGAGAATTAAGAGATGGTTATTTAGTACCCTATAAGTGAAACGAAAGACTTTGTTCAATTTGACACGATATAATCGTGCGAGAGACACCTAGGAAATGTAACAAACAAACTTGTTAATTTGTTTAAAAATGTAAAATTTGCTTGTTACATTTCCTATGTGTCTCTCGCAAAATTTTATTGTGTCAACTATTTTATCAAAGATAAAATAGTTATTGGGATTCATTGCTCTAAAACAAGAGAAAAACTCCTCTCTGAAAATGATCTCACGTACCAGAAAGCGGTAGATATCTGCCGTTCATCTGAGCAAACAAAGATCCAATTAGAAGATATGTCTAGCCCAACACCTTCCGCTCCTGCATCTGTTGATGTTGTCAAGAAAAAATCTGACCAGCCCTCTGATTTTGAAAAAGAATTTGACTGTGGACGTTGTGGTTATACCCATAAGCCTCGGAAATGTCCAGCCTTTCGGAAGCGCTGTGAAAAATGTTCTTTGAGAGGTCACTTCTCATCTATGTGTCAAAAAGAAAAAGCTAAACAGAAAAAAAGAGTTATGGCTGTAAATGAGCAAAATAATTACAGTTCAGATGACGATGGAGTTGTATTTATTTCTGCGATAGACATAAAAAAGACTAAGAAAAAAAGATCATTCTGGATGGAAAAATTGTTGCTTCCTGATAATCAGACTGTAGATTTTAAGCTCGATACGGGCTCTGAAGTGAATCTGATTACATCAGATATTGCTAGAAAATCCAACTTAACAGTGGTAAGTACATCTATTTCACGATTAGAATCTTACTCTAAACATCCTATACAAGTTTGTGGTGAAACTGAAGCTCAGGTTAAAACTAAAAATACCTCAGCAAATGTTAAGTTTCTGGTATTAAACTCTAACCAGTATCAACCTGTTTTAAGTGGTGAAAGCTGTATTAAACTTGGATTCATAGCTAGAATAGATGCGATTGATCTAACAGAAACTGACCCTTACCAAGACTTGGGTTGTCTTAAAAAGTTTGAGTATGATATAGACCTGGTGGATAACCCGGTATTACCCATTCGACCTGCTCGTAGGATACCTCATCCAATTAGAGAAGCAGTCAAAACTGAATTAGATCGAATGGTAAAAAATAAAATAATAGAGCCGATTGATGAACCGACTCCGGCCGTTTCTCCTATGGTAGTAGTGAAGTCCAAGGGGAAAATTCGCATTTGCATTGATCCATCTGATGTAAATAAGGTATTAAGAAGGCGACATTATCCTTTAAAAACTATGGAAGAAATCGCTGCTCGTTTACATGGATCAAAATGGTTCACAACCCTGGATTGTCTAAAGGGGTTCTGGCAGGTGAAAGTAACAAAGAGAACTTCTCGCTATTTGGCCTTCTCTACTCCCTGGGGAAGATATGTTTGCTTAAGGCTACCTTTCGGTTTGGCATCAGCTCCGGAAGTCTTCCAACGCATAATAGACCATGTTTTAATGGGTATGGATGGAGTAGAAAGTGCAATGGACGATGTACTTATACATGCACCAACTTTGGAATTACTTAAAGAAAGGACTAAGAAGGCAATAGCAGCTCTTAACGAAGCTGGTCTTAAATTAAACAAAAATAAGTGTACATTTGAACAACAAAGTGTTAAATTCCTGGGCATATACTTACATCCCAAGGAATCGCTCCTGATCCAGCCAAGGTAGAATCTATACATAACTTAAAAAGACCTAAAAATGTGACAGAACTTCAGCGTCTGCTAGGAATGGTAACATACTTAGGTAAATTTATTAAAAATTTAGCAGAACTAACGGCTCCTCTACGAGAACTGTTACACAAAGATATAGAGTGGGTGTGGGACTCTAATCAGGAAAAATCCTTTAATCGAATCAAAATGGCACTAACTTGTGCCCCGGTGCTTAAGTACTATGATCCTAAGCTTCCCATTACACTATCAGTTGATGCAAGCAGTTTGTCTCTTGGAGCTGTTCTGTTGCAACAAGAACACCCAATAGCTTATGCAGCACTCTCTCTTTCAAATACACAAAAGAATTACAGCCAAATAGAGAAAGAAGCGTTGGCCATGAGCTTTGCGTGCAAGCATTTCCATGTTTATATTTGGGGCCACAATGATGTCACCATTGAGACTGATCATAAACCCCTGGAGTCCATTGTCAAAAAGCCAGTTCAAGATGCTCCTGCTAGATTACAGAGAATACTTTTAGAAGTTCTGCCATATAGTCCAAAGGTTAAATATGTAAAGGGCAAAGAGCTTTATATCGCAGATACTCTTAGCCGGGACTGTAAGCTATGTCCTCAGCCAGACTTAAAGTCTACAGTAGAAATACACACTATTGCACCATTCTCACCAAAAAAGCTACAAGAATTAAAGGATGCAACGGCTTCGGATGTAGAACTTCAACAGCTCAGGCAAGTCATTGAGATTGGATGGCCAGATGAGTACCATGATGTGCCGGAAACAATAGTGAAATATTGGTCTTTTAGGGAGCAGCTCGCTTATTATCAAGGTATGATTATTAAATCTGATAAAATTTTAATACCTCAAAAACTGAGACCTTTAGTATTAAAACATTTACATACTGGCCATAGAGGCAAAGATTCAACCATAAAATTAGCCAGAGAGTATGTATTCTGGCCTAATATGGTTCAAGATATTTCCCAATATGTCTCAAAATGCCAACCTTGTCTGGAAACACAAAGAGATAATATAGCTGAACCAATAACTTTACATGATATTCCAAAGCGCCCATGGTCTCTGGTTGGAGTAGATATTTTTGATTTTAACAAAAAACAGTATTTGCTAATTGCTGATAGTTACTCCGGATTTTTCGACTTTGTCCCTCTGTCAGTCACAAATACAGCCATGGTTGTAAATGTCTTGAAAGATTGGTTCGCTGTGCATGGCATTCCAGATACGGTTATCTCTGACAACGGCCCTCAATTTGCAAGCAGGGAATTCCAACAGTTCTCAAATGAATGGAAATTTTGTCATAAAACATCAAGCCCACATTTTCCTCGTTCTAATGGGTTAAGTGAACGATACGTCCAGGAAGCTAAAAACCTGCTAAGGAAAGCTCTGAAGGATAATTCAGATGTAAGACTGGCACTATTAATTAGCCGAAATATTCCCAGAGATAACTTAGGATCTCCTGTTCAGCGCTTGATGTCTCGGAGAACTAGATCAGTTTTACCAGCTACTGAATATTGTTAAAACCTCAGGTAATAGATCATGTTACAGATAACCTAGAACAAAAACGCATTTCAAACAAAAAGTTTGCTGATCATAACAAGCAAAATTTACCACAGTACAACAAAGGAGAAAGTATACTTTATAGAACTGGACACCGTACTTGGAAAAATGCAAAAATTCAACATCAACTGGAAGATACTTCATCTTACATGATAGAGACCCCGGACGGTCAAATACTAAGAAGAAATGGATGGTTCCTTAGACCATCACCAAAGCAAAATGACAACTCTCCTGAAAAAGATCCTAACGATGAGTCGGAAGTCACTCATGAGAATGTTCATAAAACTGTTAATATTTCAGATACTCCCAATAATGATAAAAGTGACACACCTCAGCCATTAGGTGTAAGATCTAGAACTGGGCGTAAAATCATCCCTCCTAAGCGCTTAGATTTGTAGTGGTCTTAAGAGGGGAGATGTCAACACTGCTTATAACCTCCTTCTGAGGTTATCTACATTTTAGATTATCGTATTGTGATTATTGTATTGTGTTTTGATATATCTTTGAATTCATAATTAAAGGTACTTGTTGTGTACTCGTTTATGTTTCATTAATAGTTATAGTTCCTTCTTACAAACTATTCATGTTTTGCAAAACTCGGTAGTATCAAATGTTCTGCTTGCCATGCATGACGGCGGTAAGAGAGCACCGCTCGTCTTAAGTAAGTACTTCATATTATATCCTTTGGAATTAATTGAAGGTCAGAGAGAGTTCAGGCTCTGTCGGCGCCCTGATGAGTTAGACGTAACGAAACAGAGTGGGACATGACAATATATCGAGCCATCAATGATGACGAATGTCGAATGACGGAACAGTTCCTAGAAGTAGCATTGCATTTTGCATGTTACTTTTCCTAGGTGTCTCTCGCACAATTATATTGTGTCAACTATTCATGTTTTGCAAAACTCGGTAGTATCAAATGATATTAGTTCAATTTGTTTAAATTTGTTAAACTTTGTTTTTTTATATTTATCTTTGTTCACACCAAGATAAATAAGAATATGACCAGTAAGAACAAATTATCACTTCGGGTGGTTCCCGTATTCAATGCTACGTCACAAAAACACTTATATCTTACAACGCAAGAAATAGACAGGGTACATTTCTTCGGTGTACATTTTATCCAGGATCCCCTTTCAACATGGTTGTTTGTCTGATTATTACTGTTGAGTGGTGCCACAGTACTTACCTCGTCAGATACCCACAGCTTTGCAATGTCTAACGTAAAAATCCCAGAAGACAGGATCGACTTTTTGAAAACATTATGTGCATGTAAATTCACTGGATTGAAGTAAACCTTATTGGATGTAGCCGTAAGGAGTAGGAAGATAACACAAACGAAAGAATAAAGATGACATAATAACGATAGAAGATCATTAGGAAGAAAGCAAATGGTGAAAATATACTAACACATAAATACGGAGAAATAAACGAAAAGTGGACTGACTACCTCTTAATATAAGGTAATGAACTTCATAATAATCCCTAAGGGGCCACGCCAAGCCGAGGGGCCAACCACTGAGATTACACCACAGCTACAAGTCCAACCAATGATGTTGCACTGCTGCTATAGATCCGACCAATGAGGTTGCGCTGCTGGTACAGGCCCAACCACTGAGTTTGCGCAGCTGCTGCAGGTCCAACCACTGATGTTCCGCCACTGCTACAGACCCAAGGTTCTTATTAAGATCATTACAAAACAGGCCCCACTTATTAAAAAACTGAGCACCCAGTGGTACTCCAATATTTGTAAAAAGTTATATGATTTAAAATAATTTAGATTGACAAACTTAAGAAAAATACTTAAGAATGTCATAAAGATGACCTCCTAATACCTTAAAAATAAAGTTTCTTACATTTAACTACTTGCATGAATACGAGGTCAGAAGTAGCCTGATTCTGATGTATATGACTGCTTCACTTCTCCGTGCTCAAGCAGAGTAAGACTATTGTTGGCTCCGTTCCATTTTAATTAATATGGCAAAAGAAGAGGGTTATTTAAGACAAGACTGTATTTAGACGAGGGTCAAGGGGTTCTATTTTACATTTTATCTCCGTGCTTAGTCTGTCATATAAAAGACCTTAGTAAATTAACTTTTTGATTTTTTTACTGCTCTGTTTTTAAATATAAACATTTGGCAACCTGTCATGCTGAAATATTCAAAACTGTTTTGGTTATTAAAATCAAATTATTGTTGGTTATGCAACGGTAAAATGATTAAAATAACGAAAACAACCCAAATTTAGTTTCCAAAAAAAAATGTAACCTTATTATTTTCAGAAATTGTTATTAAAAATAGGAGAAAAATAAATAAAAGAAGGTACAAAGGAAACAGTAAAATGTGTCTTAAACCTAAAGAAAACGCAAAATTGTTTATTGAGGCGTTAACATGCAACATTTTTTTTGGCTTCGTCTCTAATTATAGTTTCACATTTTAAGGAGTCTTTACAGTATTTTCGGTCAGAAGTGTCCAAAAACTTGGATTATTGGTCTGACCTTACCTTAGCATTACAATGCTTCCCCGACTGTTGTATCATATCGAAGAATGAATGCTACCTTACTCTACTAAAAATAATATCATTAAAATTTACTAATATTAATAACGACTAATTATACATCAAAATCCAACGGCCTTCAAAAAAACGCTGGTAAAAAATATTGTACTGACATACAGGCTGACAGACAACCTATCTAATGGTGATAAAATAAACTTTTATAAATTTAAGCGACAAACACTTTTACAATAATGGCAAAAATCACGAACCAAGGATCTTTTAGCTGAGAGTCATCATCATACACATTTTATAAAAAGTGTATGACTAAAAAAAAATCCTGAATTGCATATAAAGGGACCACCCCCATACTAAGACTTTCTTTACCAAAGTATTGAATGCTTTTTCATTTAAAGACTAATTGCTAAGGTAAATGATTATATAGTTTAGATAATAAGCCACATTGCTTAGAGTCATGGATGGCTCATTTACACAGCCTTACTGTGTTAGTTATTAAGTTACCCAAATTTCTTCTGACATGATCATGTGTGCACTCATTAGTCTTGAGTCTTTAAAACTTGAGTCTGTATGTAAAGAATCTTTAAAACTTAAGTCTTTATGTAAAAGAAAAATTACTAAGCTTTATTTATGACCAATCTCTTATCTGGTAATATCTTATGTATTCGCGTCCTTAAAGAAGTCACTATTTTACCTTCTGGTCGTAGGTCTAGTAGACATCTCTATTCTAATAAACTGCGTATGCTTCCGCGGTTATTGTCATGAAAATTTGGGTCTTCCGGTGGTGACCGCGATAATGTAGATGAAGAATCCGACGTTTCGCTTCCACTGTGGGAGGTATCTTCAGGGATGCAGGACATATATCCACAGTGGAAGCGAAACGTCGGATTCTTCATCTACATTGACGCGGTCACCACCGGAAGACCTTAATCTTCATCTCTATTCTAGTCAACTGTCCAATATGTCTCCAGTGGTTCGATCAGTTCAGAGCTTTAATCGTCTTAGTGTTAAATTAGATGACATTCCTACCATAAAAACCTTAAACTTATTAGCATCTTAAATTAAGTTTCTTTATGATACAATATTCCGATTAACTTAGTACTTAGTATTAATATTTGTTCGCAATTCATTGCTTGTAGATTGTAATTATTTTAACTTGGTTTTTTATCTTTTTTATTTATTCTTCCTTTTTTACTTCAAACTGATTTAACCCAGTAATCTAGTTTAGTTTTTAATTAGCGTTAAAGTAATCTTGTTAAGTTATAGTTTTTTTTTGTTTTTTATCTTCCTTAGCTCTCGCTTTACCTAGTCATACCAGAATATTAAGTAGGTATTTTTAACTTTTGTCATTATAAATTATGCTTAGGTCTTCTTTCTGCTGCTTTCACAACTCTGTCCTTTAGCATTTCCTGCTACTATCCTGTCTCCTTCTTTTTCTTAACTTTTAAATCTTTTATAAAGACACATTTTTATATATTATTTCTTTAAATTTAGTTATAACTCATTTTTTAAGTTATTGTGTTAATCGAATTGTACCATATTACGGCAATTATGCATATAATGGTGTAAAATTAAATAAATAAATAGTAACTAACGAATGCTTAATTTTATGAATGTGCGTAATACTCTGGTAGCAATATAAGGAAACTATTGTCAGTAAATGCTTTTCTTTGAAAACCATTTGACAAGTCTCTCTTGAATCTAATTTATACATAACTCGTAGTGCTTTCTTTTGCAAAATAAAAATTCTATTAATATTTGGGGCCTCACCCTAAATTATGGTTCCATAAAATAAATGCCTATGAGTGATAAATAGCTTTCTGAGATGAAACTGAAAGAGCTGAGGTGGCTTTAAGTAGCATGTAAATACCCGTGGAGAGTTTACTGTGCTGATGACTTAGATCAGGTTCTCATGTTATTTCATTGTCAATATGAACCCCAAAGAACTTGACAGAATTACTTATTTTGGACTTAAAATAAAAATATGCGTTCTCTGTTTTCCTTTCATTCAAGCATAATGGACATTGAATGATGAAACAGTTCTTAGATAAAGCATTGCATTTTGATTGTCGCATTCCTAATTTATCATTTGCGGCGTGTGTCATTTTAGAAAAATACAAATATATTTTACAATTATTAAGAACAAATGAACTAATACAAATTTAACAAAAAAAACACTGGTCAAATACAAATTTTGAACAATTTCAATTTACATTTACAATATATCAAGTAAAGAAGGAAATTTAGTTGTATTTATTTGCTATCACTATGCTTCTCCTTCTATTCTAGGATATAAAGAAGCAAAAAAACGTCTTAAATGAATATACTTAGTATTTAAGTACAGAAGACTTAAAACTGTTGATATGAAAGGACAACAAGCAGATAATGGCTTGGAAATAGTCCCTTCACGTGATTTAATCCCAAATAATCTACTAAGTTATTCATCAGCCAAATTATTCTACCTACGGGTTAAAAGGAATTGATTTTTATTTATTGATAACTTTCAATCACACGTGGTTGCTGTATAGATGACCTTATAGATTGTGTGTTTGGTCTAGACCAACATACACAAAGTCATACAAGGCTAAATCGATAATATTTTAACACAACACCGATATCATATTCATATTCCAAGAAACCCGGCGTGGAAGAATCACATAAGAAAAAAAATATACATTTGCTGCGACTAAAAATCATTGATTATATTATGATGTTCTTTATATTAACGTTTTAAAAAATTAATGTATTGAGTTCGATTTTAATTTCCACAGATTACTTTCTTTCAATGCCTGTAATACCAGAATGCATATGTAGAGCTTTTATATCTATATATATATATATATATATATATATATATATATATATATATATATATATATATATATATAGCGAAATAAATAGATATATTTAGAAAACTTACAATAAAACGTAACGTTTCTTCCACAGGCGAAGAGAGACTCTCTCTATCTCTCTCTCTCTTTCTCTCTCTCTCTCTCTCTCTCTCTCTCTCTCTCTCTATATATATATATATATATATATATATATATATATATATATATATATATATATATATATATATATATATATATATATATAAGTGTGTGTAAGTATGTATGTATGTATACTGTTCTCGCCACTTGAGATAGTCCTATTTAAATGAAGCCCATCTCAATTAAATTAGCTTGCTGCCTACCTAAATATGTAAAACCTTGTTATAAGGTCATTTCACGTTTAAAAAAAATTATGATGCCATAATTTTTCTTCAAACAATGGGCATGTTTGTTAATTTTTTTATAGATTATATCATTTTATTTATTTATTCTTTGGTATAAAACATTTATTAATTTTCTAATCATTGTTCTGTTTTATAAGTCTCCTCTTATGTTATAAAGCTACTTGGCAATAAGGTATAAAGTTTAGAATTGAAAAGAAAACTAATAGATAAGCATAGAATGGCATGAGGATGCAATATCAATTAAACCTAATGATAACAGTTTTATTACTCTAACCTCCTTCTCATAGCTTACAAATCGATATCTAATAAATTGTCCATTGCTATATTTCATTCTTATTATTTACCCTCTATTCTTTCTTCTCACGTCTTTCTTTAAATGAGGATCAATAGAACAATAAATAAGAGATAATATTAGAATAATTATTCTCATAATTGGATGCTAAAAATAGTTTTATGTGTTGCGTGTTGCTCATAATTAACAAAGGAATTAATACATATAACATTACTAAACAAGATGCGAGAGATATAACATGTGATATAAATATTCCGTTACACAAAATATTTTACAACAGACTGTACAAACAAGAGTAGACAACTATTTAGACTTAAAATATAGTTTCAAGGAAAATAGCATTAGTATGAAATCTGGCGCGGTGGTCCGCATGTCAGGCGAATTTCCTTTGCAATGCGAGTTTCCGTGCTTAACAACCCATTTCTTGCTTATGGTTCCGGTTTATGCTTTATTACTTGAGCATTTACTCAATTATCAAGCACTAACTCATTTTGTCTGTCTTGTTCAAAAGAAATACGAATAATTATTCACTTGGTTATACAAAACAATGTCTAAAAAAGCACTATTTTTGCTAGGTTTTAGCGCATTTCCTTAGAAATCTGGAAATGGGTTGTTAAGCACGGAAACACGCATTCTACAGGAAATTTGCTCGACATAAGGACCACCTCGCCAGAATTATTTTGCAGTTATAAACTATAAAATGTAAAAAAAAACAATACAAAATTATCGTTCCTACCAAGCTTCGAACTATAGGTGCCCTGGCTTTGAGTGATCGTATTGACCACGGACCATTTTTAATAATCTCTCATGCCCAAAAACATCATAACATCATAAACGATTCTCCACTAGAAATATGTAGTTTACTGGCCATATTTTAAGTTTTTGAAAATTGACTACAGTTTTTTCGAATTTTTAATAAATTCAAGTGGTCGTATCAGCTTCAGATCGGTTTTAATTGATTCAGCGCCCCCAAAAAAACATTAAAAATGACACCCTAATCGATATTTGCTTACTGACAGTAATTTTGGTATTCAGTAATTCACCATGATTTTTTTGACTTTTTTAATCGTTTAGAGTGGTTGTATCGACTTTGGACCGGTTTCATTTGATTAAGCGTCCAAGATACATGTAAAAGGGCATTTTTCATGGCGGAAAATAATAACCTTAAACTTGAAGGAACATTTTGTTGAGTCAGCAAACTGCGTTCACGACGTCACTAAAATCTGGTTTTCAATTGCGTTCGTGTCCTTCCCAAGGTTGATTTTTGTACCAAGTTTGATAAAAAAAAAATCCGTTCAAAAGATAGTGAACGGATAGTGGTATATAAGATTAATGAAGATAGGTAAGGACAATGTTTAAAAATATTTATCCGAGGTTCGAGTCCCGCCATGACGCCTATCCTATTAGCATTTTTTTCTAAAGGAAATTCGATAAAACAATCATTATAGTGCAGTGATATTTTCTGTTATTCAGAAACCCGGTTTGCTGACAGCAAAACGCGTTACTGATGTCACAACCGCTAGATATATATATATATATATATATATATATTATATATATATATATATATATATATATATATATAATACAAATAAACTAAATTCTTGAGATCAGATCTCTGGAACGGCATTTGGTCATAATCTCGGGCCCGCCTTTCGCCATACAAACCACCTTATTCGCGAATTTTAACAAAATAAAATTTGTTAAAACCATTCAAGGTAAAATTTCTTATAGCTGTTAATAATCTAAAGCAAGGGACGCGTCACTAATGAGACATTACTTGCCTTTATTGTTAGCCTTTACTACTCAATTCAATAAAACATAATAGTATTTCAATTAGCTTACAAACACCGTTTTGTTTACAACATTACAGTCAATTTGAAGACAAATAGAAAACCCGATAATTTCTTTTCACTTTCCTTTTCCTTCTGATAAAATAATTATGACGTCACCCAAAAGTAAAAGAGTACAACTGACCAACACCCTTTGTAAATATTAGTTTCAGGCACGCAAACACCTCGTGAGCTAATTGACCTTTCATGACAGTAAATGACTGGATTTAGACCGTATTTACCCAGTTTAATAATTCAGAAATTTAAATAACTTATCAATTTCATGTTATTATCACATCTTGTTTATTTAAAATATATAAGGCAAAGAAGTCTATAGATTGATTAATTTTAAGGTAATTTGATCTGATTGATAGCTGATAGTATTCAATTAGACAGCTATCAGTGTAATGGGTGAAAAGAATCAGGTGTGCCAACATTATGGTCTTAAAAATTGTAGCGCAGATGTACGATGTACGCACGCCAGGCGAATTTCCTTAGGTATGCGTGTATCCGCGCGTTACAATCAATTTCTTGCTTAAGGTTCCGGATTATGTTTTCTCGTTAACACTGCTCGTTAGCTCTAACTCATTTTTATGTATGTTTCTATGAAAGTACGCTAAAATATTTAAAGAAAACAACTAAGAAACCAAATGAGTACTAATAATGGTGTGCAATGTCTATTATAGAGGAATAGTTGTGTATAGCCACCAGGATAATTGTGCGCATTGCCTTTGAGAAATGCATTAAAAATGAGTTACGAGTAGAGCTTGATAATTTAGTAACTGCTATAAAACAATTTATAAAACATAAACCGGAACCTTAAGCAAGAAATGGATTATTAAGCACGGAAACACGCATTCCAAAGGAATTTCGCCCGACGTGCTTACCTCAGCGCTAGAATTTTAAAGACTATAATGTTGGTGCACCTGACACTTTCCGCCCAGTATACTAATTGCTGTCTAATTGAATACTATCAGCTATGAATCTAATCATCTACTTCAAAGATAAAAGAAATTTTTTGTTTGCTTATAAGTACATTAGTACAATTGCATTGCGTCATTAAATAATAAACAAATAATTTACAAATATTTTCCATTTTAAACATTCCAAAAAAAAACAAAGAAAAGATCCAGATAAATATGTGCAAATTCATTAGAAAATAACTAACTTAAATTAACAATTTCTTTTTGACGGCTATACATTGTGTACTACTAAACATTGACTACTCAAAAAATGCCAACTACTACTTAAACTAACTTAAAAACAATACATAATTTAAAAATAATACATTTACAAATCAATTTCTAATTTCTTTTAAAAACTTAATATCTAAAAAATATATACATATAAATAAATAAATAAGTGTGACAAAACAAACAATAGAAAAATCACAGACAATATAATAATAATCACAGACTTGATAAACTAGCTTAATAAATAAAATAATTACGTATATTATTCAAAGTATTTTTTATCCAAAAATTCACATACTTAGTAAATTGGTTTGTCTACTAAAACTTGCATGCATTTTTTTGAAAAAAAGCTCAATATTTTTGAAACATTTAGGCAAGCAGTTGTACAGTTTAACGGAGTTGTAATGTTGACTAGATTCGTAACGGTTTGTTCTGTGCTTTTTCGTCGTCAGATCGTCTTTAAATCTTGTGTTATAGTCATGAACGTCTTTGTTTGTCTCAAAGTCAGTCAGATTGCTTTTAATTATTTTTAGATTTCTTAATATGTACATGGATGGAACAGTCAGTAAGTTAAGTTTTGTAAAAATAGGCTTGCACTTCGCTTTATAGGGAGCTCCAACTATACATCTCAACTTTTTTTTGAAGCCTTAAAACTTTAATGACTTTACTACAATTTTCCCATAGTTCTACTCCATAATTTTGAAACAAACAAACCATAGTAGGCTTGGATCAATTCTTCCTCATTTAGATATTTTTTTCATTGTTTAATTACATAGTAGCTAGAGTTAAGTTTTTTACAAAGTGAAGTAATGTGCAAGTCCCAGTTGATTTTGTCATTAATGATTAGTCCTAGTAACTTAGAATCATTTGTCTCAGTAATAGTCATATTATTGTATTCAAGTTTAAAGTTCTGTCCGAGTTTAGTATTTTTATTGATTAACAAATAATGTGTCTTAGAGTCATTTAGTTTTTAGTTTGTTTAGTTTAACCCAGTTAGCTAGGTTCTTCAGAGCATGGTTACAGTTGTCCATCAATGTCTGACTGTCTTGTCCTGTAACTACTAACGTAATGTCATCAGCGTAAAGTATGGTCTCACAGTTAGGTAAGTAGTCAGTAACGTCATTTATATATATATATATTGAAAAGAATCCGATGTGATGAGAAAAACATGCGAGACTTCGTACCCGATTTTGTTTTAATTAAGTTAGTGTTAGAAGTCAGTGGCTTAGAGATTTTGGAGATGATTAGGTAATTATATAGGTAGTCGATTACCCTGCATACACCTGTATTGTCGGACATGGTGATAGCTCTATAAATCTTTGTGATTAAAAGACTTTTTGCATTTCAGAAAGAGTATTCAAGTGAAGTTTCCTGCCACATCATTGCTGGGGCTCATGCATGTTTTCCTGCAGTATACTAAACCCTACAGACAGCACATAAATTTCATACATCGTAGTTATTTCATGCTTAAAACACCTTAACAGAATAATCGAGTTTTCATATAAATAAAACTAGAGTTACAGAATGTATGTCAAATCCTAGATTCCTGTTTCTGTTTTACCTTAGTCAGTTAAATTTTTGTATTATTAGGAAAGGAAATAAACATTTTGCAGCGCCTTTCCTAGTTATGAATTCTAATATTTAAACAAATTCGACGTTTTTTTTAATTCAAATTAAGTAGAGCTCATTTCTTGTTACGGAAACCCCCTCTCTTTATCAAATATTAAATTATTTATTAGGAGTCAAGACCACAAATTGGCACATACTACATAATAAATACTACTACATACTATCACCGGAAATGTCACGTGAGTTATTTCTTTTGAAAATAGTTATTACAAAATGTCGTTACTAGATATTAATAATGACGAAGAGCTGTACGATGCTAATAGTATAGCTAATGAGGCTGTAAAACTGCCGGACCTGGGGCGCAATAAACCTGAGCTGTTTTATAACGCTGAGGTGAACTTTCAGATATTGAGAGTGACAGCTGACACTGCTAAATTCTTATACGTAGTGAAAGTGCTTGATGGAGAGGCTCTCGAGTTCATTCTATTATTGTAGCTGCTTAACCGCCGGCGAAAAATATGTACGAGACAATAATACAGCACTGATAAAAGCGTTCTCAAAAAGAAGCGATAAAAAAAGGTTTATTAAACGAGCTGTATCTTGGTGATTAAAAAACGTCTGTTTTACTACGGCAAATGAAAGATTTGTCTGCGGGACTCGTTTGGATTCGCTTCGCTCCCCCTCAAACAGTAAATACATTGGTTTTATTCCCAGCAGTCACCCATCCAGGTACTGACCTCGCTCGATGCTGCTTATCTAATATGATCCAACCAAAACCAAGTAACCAAAGTAATGGGATATACTTGTACCGACTTTTAACTTGCATTAATTATTTCCCGATTTATTATTCTTAAAAAAACGTATACAAGTCACTCGATAAAAGTTGAACTAATGTTGATAATGAGATGAAACTTGGCACACATGTTGGTCGTACATGAGGAAAAGTAAAAATGCTGCCCTTATTGTCCAAGTTTTTTTCTCTTAGTGTCAATACGCCCTTACATTATAAAAAAAAGTCTGGACCGGTGGTTCGCAAGTCGTATTTTAGGTTTTCCAGTACTTCATTTTTTTCGACTCTTAGATCACTTTAAGTGATTGTATCGGCTTCAAACCAGTTTTATTTAAGTAAACGCCACAAAAAGCATTATATGATTTATGTTCTGAGAGCGAGCGAAGTGACTCAAAATTACATAAATACATGAGCGACAATAGCGTAGTGAATTTGATAAGGCGAGAATACCATGAATCACATATATATGTATATATTTATTTGTATTTCTAGAGCATTATAAGGTTATATTTAATGTGAAACCCTCTCATTATTTCAAATAACTATAAAAGTAGAAAAAGCAAATTTCTATCCAAGCTCTGAGTTTATTTCTTTCCAACATTTTAAAGACTAAGTTAGAGAGAAAAAAATATTGAATAAAGTATATTCTTACATAACTCTAAACCGAAACCTCAAGACCATTAAAAAGTTAGAGAAATAAAGAAAATTGTTAAAATACGGGATTTTCTTAACTAAAATACGAGTTTTCTAAACAAGTTTATTGCTTAAGAATAACTTCTTTCTACTTTTTCCCTTCTTGGAAACCGGTTGATTTTCAATTTCGCAAAAATATTACTTTTCAAACAACCTGCCTAATATGAGTCAAAGTTTCCCATTTTGCATTTCTTTTCTTTTTAAACACTATATTTACAAATAAATTAGGAAAGGGTGTTAGACGAGCTAGCAAGTAGACCATTAGTTGTTTTGACGGAGATATTGTGGTATAGACTCACCATGATGTTTCATAAAAAGCACACTATAATTAATTAATTGATACATTGTCAACCACAAGAGTATAAAATAAATTATAACTGACCAGTTTCGACTTTACGTCATCATCAGAGCTGTTTACACACTGAGTATTTTGGTTGGCAAGTAGGAGGAGGGATTAGAGTAGGTGTGGTTAAGGGTACTGGAGGGGGAAGGTTAGCTATGCCTGAAGAAGTCTAGGGAACCAGATATAATAGTAAAAGAAACAAAATTATACTTAAAATTATTTATGAACTAACAAATTATACAATAAAAGCTAAAAAGAATGTGACTCAAAAGTTATTATGCTTACATATCTAATTAACAAAGCAGAGAAGTCCAACTTAAGAATCTAATTTACAAATAAACTTTAATTATTACTAAAAAAGTAAACTTAGATAACTAATTTGCCAGGAAATTTCATTTAAACAACTAATAGACTATAATGGAGGCTAAATCTAGAGAAAGAGTAAATACTAATGTTGTATTATGTTGTTATTGCGTATAGGTTTGACTAGAACGGAGTTATTGATGTTAATTATTTTATTAAAGCAGGGAATGTCAGGAGTTTAGTACCTTTTTGACAATTGTGGAGTACCTCAAATTGATTTATATTGTATTGGTGGTCAGTGATCAATACGTGGGTGGCAAAACTTTAATCATAAGTTTGGATTAGAATCGGGTTCTAATTTTGCTTCTATTTCAATAGCTTTTCGGGTAAGTTTTTGATTAAGAAATCTATCGATAGTACTCATCGAGTAGCCGTTAATTCGGCCAGAATTAACGGTCGATTTTTTAAACCAAAATCATTTCAAATTACTACCTACTAAAAATATAAAAACACTTTTTATCCTACCTTTAATAATAGTACTAATCATAGATAAACAATATTAACATAGATGGTTCACTCCCGAGTGTAGTAGGAACACTCAATTGACAAGTTTGTGTATATGATTTAAGTTGGGGGCCTCATCAGAGTCTTAAAGAGCGCAAGTAGTAAAAATATATTTGCTCTATTCTCTACTAGATTGTGCTGTAGTATTTTTTTAAAAACAAACAGTTGCCAATCGTTTAGTAAAATAAAAAAAGTAAACAAAGATCTATGGTATGCTGTAGTATTCGCGATGTATTTTTGTTTTCCAAAATTTGGGGGCCTCATCACGCGAAGCAGCACCATTGTTTTCTTAAAAAATAGCAATAATTCATTTTTAGTGTTTTAGACTTAACATTTAAATTTGCTATCTGAATATAACATCTCGGGTTGGCGCAAACGGATAAGTAAATGAAACAAACAAAAATTGAAACTCTGACATTAGAGGTTCAAATCCAAGGGGGGACGACAGTATGGGTGAAGTAAAAGTGAGAAATTAATTTTTTTCACTTTTTACCGATTTATACGAAATTCGTATAGAGCTTTCTTGGGATCACTCATCCATCGACTCCTCGTCATTCTAGCGCTGAAAAGCGGATAGAAAGACTTGATTACCCTCAACAGCTCGTTGTTTGGTTGAATAAAAATAAATAAATAAAAGTGTCAGAAATAAAACTATCTGACAGATTCACGGTGTCACCACTAGACTGTACTACTTGAGCCTCCTGCATCCCATCAACTATTTTTTAAAAAAAATCTTTGAGTGAGCCATCTATGTTAATATTGTTTATCTATGGTACTAATATTTTAAACAAACAAACGATAGCCAGGCTAAAACCAATGTTTGGTTGAAATAATTTTTGTTTCTAAACTGACAGCTTTCTAACTGAAGTGAAGCCAGATTATCAAATTATAAATTATCATGTTAAAACTGTTAAATCGTTTTGACAAAGCTGATAGGATGGCATGTGTAAGTCTTCAGGCTTCACATTCACATTGCTAAGTCCCTTTAAATAAATATAACTTGAGTGGCTTTACTTATAATTTGAAAGAAGTTTTTGATAAATTCAACAACTCTATTTTATCTTTAAAAAGATTTAAATAAATCAAAATGCATTAAAAGCAATCAAGGAGGTAATAAATCACTTTTCAGTAGGCCACGTCTTAGGCCCTTTTCGCTCGTTATAGGATAGAAAATAGTTATTTAAATTGTTTCTATTTTTATATGATGTTTGCCCTTTAGGTAAATTATATTGCAGGCATCACTACGTACGAACGAACCGTACATCGCCCCTTAATCATCGATTCAGAACATATTGATGCAAATATGTTCCACGTAATACAATAGTAGTGCAGAGGTACTGGAGCCTGGAGAGTTTCCTTAGGAATGCTCATATTCTTGCTCAGCAAACCAGTTCTTGTTCAGGGTTTCGGTTTATGGACAATCCTATGACTTCTACTGGTCTGTCCATTTCCCTTTTCAAGGAAACTAAACACATTGTTAATTTCTTTTGTGTTATTACTAAAAGCAGGCCTCCATCATTGACACTATAAGCGATCGTACCAACTTGAACCCCGTAAACGAGACACCTTACTCGAAATATTTCGATTCCCGATCATATTTTAGGCTTTACCAGGAAATGTTTAACTTGTTTTACTTTCTATTACCTTTGTTTGTCTAATACGTAGTTTCTAACTACAAAGTATCCGACTAAACATATGGGTCCGAAGTCATTACGAGGACTATAATTAATAATCTCGGGGATCTACGTTCGAATCTTGGTTTCGGACATAAGTTTATAACTACAAACTAATACTTATAAAATAATTTTCGAAAATGTCTAATATTAAAAATTGTGTTATCTTAAAAATTTATTGTAAAAAGTATATTTATATATAAATATATTATGATCAAAAGAAATATATTAGATCAAATTAAATTTCATCAAAGATTAAAAAAAATCCTGCCATCATTATAATAAGAGATATCATATGGAAAGAAAAAGTACATTATTTAACCAATATATTATTTCTCATTCTGTGGAAAAAACTTTAATCAGCATAAAAATAAAACAGGAAGTACGGAAAGCAAAAAGAAAATAAAGTAATTGTGTTTATAGAAGAAAGTGCTAAGTATAGGGAATAATATAGGTATATAATGTTAGATAAAGGTGACCTTGGCCCATAAGCCATCCCCTAAAGACTTGGCAACCAAGGGATTCCGACCAATCACGACATTGCAATCTCTCCATATCCTCTTGACACTCTCATACTACCAACATAACTTTTACCAAAAAAGAAAAACGAATTTCCCGATTTATAAAAACTTGTTTAGCAAAAACATCAAGTTTAAGTATCGTAAAGTCGAAAACATGTCAGATGTATTTTCTAAGACAAGTTTTATATTCTCTCTAGCTTTAGAAAATAATTTCTGTTGTTCGTGATAAGAAATTATTTAGAATACTTTAAGTTTTCCTTTCTTAAGATTTTATAAATTAATAAATACTTTGTCAAGAAAAGGAGTGGGAATGTCTTATTTAGTCAACATTTGCAAATTTAGCTCAAAAACAGAGATAAATTAAAATTTGATGATTATTTTGATTCAAAATTAGCAGCTTTGCGATCAAAGTTATGGAAGAGCATAGCCCAGAGTGCCCCGGAAACGAGTACTGAAACGAACATGGCTGCGGAGTTAATTATAGAAGTAAGTAATCATAGAAATGATTACTAATCATACAAAGTGAAATTTGATATCATTATGGGTGAACTGACGAGAGTTCATGAGCTAAAACAATTATTTGCCCGAATCGCTCCTTTCAAATTTTAAATATCTTGATCAAAATCACCCATTTTTGTTCCTCTTAAAAAAAATCGATTCAATCAATGGATGGGATTCATTCAATGGATTCATTCAATGGAGGATTCATTCAATGGATGGGATTCATTCAAATGGATGGGATTCATTCATATCAATTGGATGGGATCATTCAATGGATGGGATTCAATGGATGGATTAATTCAATTGAAGGGATTCATTCAATTGATGGGATTCATTCAATATTCATTCAATGGATGGGATTCATTCAATGGATGGGATTCATTCAATTGGATGGGAATTCATTCAATGGATGGGATCATTCAATGGATGGGATTCACAAGGAGGGATCATTCAATGGATGGGATTCATTCAATGGAATGGATTCATTATGATGGGATTAATTCAATTGATGGGATCATTCAATGGATGGAATTTCAATGATCTTTCAATGGAATTCATTCAATGGGATGGGATCATTCAATGGATGGGATTTCAATGGATGGGACTCATTCAATGGATGAGGATTTCATTGGGAAATGATGGGAATCTCATTAATGGATGGGATTCATTCAATGGATGGGATTCATTCAATGGATGGGATTCATTCATGGATGGATTCATCAATGGATGGAATTAATTATTGAGGATTCATCAATGGATGGGATTCTTTCAATGGATGGGATTCATTCAATGGATGGGATTCATTCAATGGATGGGACCATTCAATGGATGGATCTCTCAATGATGGGATTCATTCAATGATAAGATGGGATTCATTCAATGGATGGAATTCATTCAATGGATGGGATTCATTCAATGGTGTTAATATTACGTTCAGCAAATTTGGTGCGAATCTAATAAAAATGTAGTTTTAGTTTGAGAAATTTTTGCCTGATAAAAATAACGCTTTTTGACGTCACAAGGTCAATATACTTATTTAATAAATAAATAAATAGGTGAACATTATAAAGTAAAAATATAATAAGACAACGAACTTGATGATCCAAGGTCAATTATAAAATAAACATCCACTTTAAAATATACCTCCATCTAATAAGTGTAAAGATAATTTTTTTTAATAATAAAACCTTTTTTTTTATAACCTGTAAATATATTTAATGTTAAATCTGTTGTAAATAGTACGAAGAATGACTACAGTGTGGGCTTTGATGGTTTTCCTTTAATCTCATGTTAAGAAATGTTTTCCTCTTATAGCTCATACTTTATTTCATCTAATTAATACTTCTTTCAAACAAGGTGTTTTTCCAGACGTTTTAAAATTATCGATGGTTAAACCTTTGTTCAAGAAAGATAATCCGTTAGAATTGCAGAACTATAGTCCTACAAGCTTGCTATCTACTATATCTAAAATAATAAAGAGAAATGCTAAAAAGATTAGTTTCATTTTGTTTGTCGTCTAATCCCATAAGTAAGTCTCAGCATGGGTGAGACATGCTGAGGGGTAAGTCATGTGAAACTGCACTCTATTAATTTGTAGATGTGATTCTTAAAGCTCTTGATAATAGTGAAGTTGTGGTAGGTTTATTTATGGATTTATCTAAAGTCTTTGATACTACTGATCATAAGTTGTAATTAGAAAACTTGTTCAGGTATTGTAACAGAGGTTACAATCTGAACATTGTAACCACAATCAAACATACAATCAGGCGTTGACTTGGTTTCCAACTTATCTAAGTGAAAAATATGTAAATACAGGAGTGCCTCAAGGCAGTATATTAGGACCATTTTTATTTCTCTGGTACATTAATGATTTTAATAGTGTTGTAAAAAAATAAGATTCTTATCTAGTCAATTTTGTTGATGATAATAACATAGCTCTACATAGTAAAAGTAATATAAATATATGGGTTAATAGAGTCTTTAGTAAAGCTAAATAATGCTTTAGAAAAAATCAATTAAAACTTTATTTAAGTAAGAGTTGCTTTTAGTTAGCTTACATAACTATCATCAAGCGATGTCAATTCCTGGTTTAGTGAACACTTGGGGTAAAAAGAATGTATTTCCTTCTTGAGAACTAGCGAAGCGAGTCCAAAAACAAATTGCACTATGAATTTAAGGTTTCGTATATTCTGAGGACGAGCGAAGCTTCTCCCGAGTACAAAGGATGAGCGCAGCGAATCCGTTGTGATGAGGAACTGTTCCGAGGTACCCCGTGCCTGATAATTAATGGTTCCGAATTGATGAAAAACTTACACGTACTAAAATTGACTTAAGTTTCAGTTTTATTTGCTGCTTGTCTGGTGAGTTCTATCCACTGTCCCGCTAACTCTCACTAAATGCCGTTCCCCTAAATAAGGGAGGAAAACCAGAGAGGAAAAGTAAACCTACCAGCAATAGAAAATTATATTAATTATACAATTTACCTGAGAAAACAAACGTCTATCGTCTCACTTCAACTCTTCCTTGAAAACTAAATAGCCGGACATGAAAATCTTAAACCCCTCTCAGAGACTCGTACATAATCAGATATTGTCAAAAAGAAAAGTATACCTAGCAGTTATTTAGCAATCTAAATCACCGTC
>JACMZG010000186.1:49797-54190 GCA_018340805.1 Microvelia longipes | reverse complement strand
AAGCTCGTAGTGAAATTGAGGAAAAAAGATGGTGTTTGGAAAAATCTTTGATGTGAAGCTTCTTGTCCTTCGACGTGTGTATATCTTTTGATGCTCTTGTATGGGGTGATTGGGAGGCATGACGACAAGCTTTACTTTTGAAAAAATTAGAGTGCCTTTAAAGCAGGCTGATGCTTTGATATTGTTGCAATGGATAATTAAAATTAAGACTTCGGTTTTATTTTGTGGTTTTCGACCTGGAAGTATGATTTAAAAGAGACTGCCGGGGGGCATATGTATGTTGGTGCTAGAGGGTGGAATTTTTAGTCATCAGCTGAGTCTATGCGAGCATTTGCCAAGAATGTTTCTGTAATCAAGAACGAAAGGGTCAGGGATCGAAGGACCGATCCATGATACGTCCTGGGTTCTGACCATAAACTATGCCAACTGACAGTTGCGCGAAGGTATTTAACCATCTCCTTGCGAGAAGTCACGGGAAAACCTAAGTCTATGGGTTCCGGGGAAGTATGGGTTGCAAGCTGAAACTTAAAGGAATTGACGGAGGGCACCACCAGGAGGGAGCCTTGCGGCTTTATTTGGACTTCAAACTGGATAATCTCACCCGGTCGGGGAAACTTGAGGTTGCAGATTGATAGCTCTTTCTTTTATTCAGGTGAGTGGTGGTGCATGGCCGTTCTTAGTTGGTTGGAGCGATTTTGTTTGGTTAATTCCGTTAAACGAACGAGACTCTAACCTGCTAATAGTACCATTTGTTTTTAAATAGCAAATGCTGACCTTCTTAGAGGATAAATAGCGTTAGCTAAATGAAAAAGAGCAATAACAGGTCTGTGATGCCCTTAGATGTCCGGGGCCGCCGCGCGCTACATGGCAGTAACAGCGAGTTTATTCCTAGCTAGAAATGGCTGGGTAACCTGCTTAATCACTGTCGTGTCAGGAATAGTGGATTGAAATTATTGCCACTTGACGAGGAATTCCTAGTAAGTGCAAGTCACTAGCTTGCGCTGATTACGTCCGCTGCCTTTGTACACACCGCCCGTCGCTACTACCGATTGAATGGTTTAGTGAGATCGTTGGATTCCGATTTAGAAATGGCAACATTTCTATAGTTGGGAAAAAGACAATCAAACTTGATCATTTAGGGAAGTAAAGTCGTAAACAAGGTTCCGTAGGTGAACCTCGGAAGGATCATTATTAGTTCATTTGAAATTAAAAGAACGATTAGGAATTTACAGCTGACATGCTATAAATTAAATTAAAAAACGATTTTTGGCTCTAATTTCATTTTATAATGAATTATTAAATATAAAAAGTGCTGATTTTAATTTACTAATTTACATATTATGCTACTTGGATTGTTTTATTGCGAAGTATTCGCTCGCTAAACAATAAATCGACTCGTTTTATAGTAGTAAATATGGTTTCAAGTGCTAGTAAGTAAATTAATCAGCATTAAACAACACATTCACGGGGTGCCTATGGTATTTTTCGAATACCGAGTACTTCATATAAACATTTTTATTGGGTGTTTGTTTATATGACAGACTTATCCGTAGTCTCTCGTAAAAAGGAAATTACAAAACACAAGTTGTTGGCACTGATAAAACAATATCAAAGATTATCAGATATTGTTGCAAGGTTTAATTAGTTTAAGTAATTATATATCTTTTAAAAATTTAGTGTTATTTATTTGGTCATATACGAATTCAAGTTGCAGTGATTAAATATAATGGTCTAATGCTTTGTAGTAAATATCCGAAATTCAGTTTTTTTATTAATCATTTATTTGGCAAAACTGCAATTGGCTAAAGAATTGTATGTTATTAACACATATTATATGAAAAGCTGCCCCGTGTGTTTCTATTTCTATTTAACTTTACAGTATCGTTTGGTGATCAAATGATAATGGCAATCCTCGACTTTGTAAAAGAAGTTGGGTGATTGAAAATTAGAATATGGATCGCTGTAAAAAGCATCTGTATATTATTAACCACTTTAAGCGATGGATCACTCGGCTCGCACGTCGATGAAGAACGTAGCAAAACATGTGAATTAATGTGAACTGCACAACGCTCTGATCATTGACATTTTGAACGCAAATGGCGGCTATGGGTCAACCTATAGCCACATCTGTCTGAGGGTCGGCATGCATTTATCATTACGTTCAATAGTAATGTTTTGGGGGTTCACTTTTGTTTTTATTTCAATCGAAAGTGCCTCTTAAGGTGATAGTGTATTTGTTAAACAAGTACACCTCTATTGGAAACATAGAGTTTCGATTTTGAAATGCTATTAATATACAGTTTATACATATGAAATTAACATAAAGTTAATGCTGTTGTTGAGTTAATAGATTATTTGTTATTGTTACTATTGTTTTCATAATTTATTGACCATTGTATAGAAAGAAGAAAAGGCAAATAACAATGTTTGAATGGGTTGTTGATTTATTTGTTTGATCTTTTAAATTAATTTGGATTGATAATATAAAATAATGATGCTATTAATGACAATGACAATTTAATTTTGCATTATCAATATGTGGCGTTTCAGTATTAATTGACGTATTGAATTAGTGTTTTAAATATAATTTGAACAAGTTTGACGGAAATTCTGGATTATTGAAATTATTGATATCATTTGATGCATACATAATTTTAATTTTCTCCAGTGCCGCAGCTTAATGAGTTGCGTTCTGGTGCATATGTGCTGTCACCTGTGAGATTTTAGTAAATAATCAATTAAATTGTCAAGGAATTCGAATTTATTATTTATTTGTTCAATTAACTTTTAAATCCGACCTAGATCAGATGAGATTACCCGCTGAACTTAAGCATATCATTAAGCGGAGAAAAGAAACTAACAGGATTCCCCAGTAGTGGCGAACGACCGGGAATTAGCCCAGCACTGAATCCTGTATCTTTGATATTAGGAGTTGTGGTGTAAAGGTTGCGTTTTTTAATTGTTGAGTATACTCCAAATTCACTTGATTGTGATGTTGTCCATAGACGGTGTTAGACCGGTTGGAGTGTACGAGGCTTTTATTGATGTTTCCTATGAGTCGGATTGTTTGAGAATGCAGTCCAAATTGGGTGGTAACTCCATCTAAGGCTAAATACTTGTGCGAGTCCGATAGTAAACAAGTACCGTGAGGGAAAGTTGAAAGAACTTTGAAGAGAGAGTTAATAGTACGTGAAATCGCTTAGAGGTAAACGAGTAGAGCCGAAACTGATATATGGGATTCAGTTGATTGTCTGTCATTCTTATTTTAGCAAAATCACTAGGAATTGCTAATTTAAGCTCATAATGGACGATCAATGCACTTTCCATGTATCAAAACTGCGACCAATAGTGCCGTTTTTCTGTCGTAATGGTGAAGGTGACAATTCTTCGGAATCGGTTTTATAGCTCATTGCACGGTTAAATTTGGTGTATTGGTGATTTCGATTTGCTGATATTGGCTGTTGGTAATGCTGATTGTTTGATTGTGAGCTCATAAGAGATTGCTTTTGAATGTTTAGTATAACTGATGGTCGATGGGCAAATCTAGTAAGTCTGCAGTGTATATGTAGGTTACCTACTTGTCCCGTCTTGAACACGGACCAAGGAGTTTTATATGATCGCGAGTCAAAGGGCCTTACGAACCCCATGGCGAAATTAATGTAAAGGTTTGCTTCGGTAAACTGTGATGTGACCTCTGTTAAAAGACAGAGTGCAACATCGACCCGTCTAAAAGATGTTCGCATCTGGGCGGAGTTTGAGCGATCATGTAGAGACCCGAAAGATGGTGAACTATGCTTGTGCAGGTTGAAGTCAGAGGAACTCTGATGGAGGACCGCCGCGGTTCTGACGTGCAAATCGATCGTCGGACACAAGTATAGGGGCGAAAGACTAATCGAACCATCTAGTAGCTGGTTCCCTCCGAAGTTTCCCTCAGGGATAGCTGACATTTGTTGTTGTAGTTTTACCTGGTAAAGCGAATGATTAGAAGTATTGGGGACGAAATGTTCTCACTTATTCTCAACTTTAAATGGGTTCGATGTGCGTCTTTCTTTATTGAAGATGTGCATTGAATACAAATGTCTAGTGGGCCATTTTGGTAAGCAGAACTGGCGATGTGGGATGAACCAAACATCTGGTTAAGGTGCCTAACATCACGCTCATGAGAAACCACAAAAGGTGTTGGTTGATAAAGACAGCAGGACGGTGGACATGGAAGTCGTCATCCGCTAAGGAGTGTAACAACTCACCTGCCGAATCAACCAGCCCTGAAAATGGATGGCGCTGTAGCGTGGGACCTATACCGGATCGATATCGCAAGTTGTATTTAAACGAGTAAGCGGTATCGTGTAGGAGGTGCCGTGGTTGCTAAGAAGCTACTGGGTAAGTCAGAGTG
>JACMZG010000186.1:39797-44797 GCA_018340805.1 Microvelia longipes | reverse complement strand
TTAAGTAGAGTACGTAAAATAAATATCTGGTTGATCCTGCCAGTAGTCATATGCTTATCTCAAAGATTAAGCCATGCATGTCTTAGTACAAAGTCTCGTACACTAAACCGCGGATGGCTCATTATAACAGCTATGATTTGAGAGATTCTATCATTTGCCATGGGATAACTGTGGTAATTCTAGAGCTAATATCTAACAGAATGCCGTGACTCACGAAGCGGCGGATTTATTAGATCAAAATCAACCTGGTGAAAACCGGTTTTTTGATGACTCTGGATAATTTTACTGATCGTACGACCTTTGTGTTGACGACATATCTCTTGAAGTGGCTGACCTATCAACTTTCGATGGTAAGATCAAAGCTTACCATGGTTGTAACGGGTAACGGGGAATCAGTGTTCGATTCCGGAGAGGGAGCCTGAGAAACGGCTACCACATCCACGGAAGGCAGCAGGCGCGTAAATTACCCAATACCGGTTCGGTGAGGTAGTGACAAAAATAACAATATGGGCCCTAGTGGTTTCATAATTGCAATGAGAACATTTTTAAATACTTTATCAAGTATCAATTGGAGGGCAGTCTGGTGCCAGCAGCCGCGGTAATTCCAGCTCCAATAGCGTATATTAAAGTTGTTGCAGTTAAAAGCTCGTAGTTGAAATTGAGGGAAAAGATGGTTTGAAATCTTTGATTGAAAGCTATCTTGTCCTTCGACGTCGTGTATATCTTTGATGCTCTTTAATGGGTGTTGAGGATGACCGACAAGTTTACTTTGAAAAAATTAGAGTGCTTAAAGCAGGCTGATGCTTGCATATTGTTGCATGGAATAATAAAATAAGACTTCGGTTTTATTTTGTTGGTTTTCGAAACTGAAGTAATGATTAAAAGAGACTGCCGGGGGCATATGTTGCTGGTGCTAGAGGTGAAATTCTTAGATCATCAGCAGACAGTCTACTGCGAAAGCATTTGCCAAGAATGTTTTCATTAATCAAGAACGAAAGTCAGAGGATCGAAGACGATCAGATACCGTCCTAGTTCTGACCATAAACTATGCCAACTGACAGTTCGCGAAGGTAATTTAAATCTCCTTGCGAGAAGTCACCGGGAAACCTAAGTCTATGGGTTTCGGGGGAAGTATGGTTGCAAAGCTGAAACTTAAAGGAATTGACGGAAGGGCACCACCAGGAGTGGAGCCTGCGGCTTAATTTGACTCAACACGGGAAATCTCACCCGGTCCGGACACTGTGAGGATTGACAGATTGATAGCTCTTTCTTGATTCGGTGGGTGGTGGTGCATGGCCGTTCTTAGTTGGTGGAGCGATTTGTCTGGTTAATTCCGTTAACGAACGAGACTCTAACCTGCTAAATAGTACATTTGTTTTAAATAGCAAATGCTGACTTCTTAGAGGAATAAATAGCGTTTAGCTAAATGAAAAAGAGCAATAACAGGTCTGTGATGCCCTTAGATGTCCGGGGCCGCACGCGCGCTACAATGGCAGTAACGAGTTTAATTCCTAGCTAGAAATGGCTGGGCCTGCTTAATCACTGTCGTGTCAGGAATAGTGGATTGAATTATTCCACTTGAACGAGGAATTCCTAGTAAGTGCAAGTCACTAGCTTGCGCTGATTACGTCCCTGCCTTTGTACACACCGCCCGTCGCTACTACCGATTGAATGGTTTAGTGAGATCGTTGGATTCCGATTTAAGAAATGGCAACATTTCTATAGTTGGGAAAAAGACAATCAAACTTGATCATTTAGAGGAAGTAAAAGTCGTAACAAGGTTTCCGTAGGTGAACCTGCGGAAGGATCATTATTAGTTCATTGAAATTTAAAGAACGATTAGAATTTACAGCTGACATGCTATAAATTAAATTTAAAAAACGATTTTGGCTCTTCATTTTATAATGAATTATTAAATATAAAAGTGCTGATTTTTTTACTAATTACATATTATGCTACTTGGATTGTTTTATTGCGAAGTATTCGGCTCGCTAACAATAAATCGACTCGTTTTATAGTAGTAATATGGTTTCAGTGCTAGTAGTAAATTAATCAGCATTAAACCAACACATTCACGGGTGCCTATGGTATTTTTCAATACCGAGTACTCATTAAACATTTTTATTGGGGTGTTGTTTATATGACAGACTTATGTCCGTAGTCTCTCGTAAAAAGGAAATTACAAAACACAAGTTGTTGGCACTGATAAAAACAATATCAAAGCATTATCAGGATATTGTGCAAGGTTTAATTAGTTTAGTAATATAATATCTTTAAAATTAGTGTTATTTTGGTCAATATACGAATTCAAGTTGCAGTGATTAATAATAACTGTCTAATGCTTGTAGATAAATATCCGAATTCGTTATTTTATTAATCATTTTTTTTGGCAAAACTGCAATTGGCTAAAGAATTTGTATGTTGATTAACACGATATTATATGAAAAGCTGCCCGTGTGTTTCTATTTCTATTTAACTTTACAGTATCGTTTGGTGATCAAATGAAATGGCAATCCTCGACTTTGTAAAAGAAGTTGGGTTGATTGAAAATTAGAATATGGATCGCTGTAAAAAGCATCTGTATATTATTAACCACTTTAAGCGATGGATCACTCGGCTCGCACGTCGATGAAGAACGTAGCAAAACATGTGAATTAATGTGAACTGCACAACGCTCTGATCATTGACATTTTGAACGCAAATGGCGGCTATGGGTCAACCTATAGCCACATCTGTCTGAGGGTCGGCATAGCATTTATCATTACGTTCAATAGTAATGTTTTGAGGGTTCACTTTTGGTTTTATTTCAATCGAAAGTGCCTCTTTAAGGTGATAGTGTATTTGTTAAACAGTACACCTCTATGGAAACATAGAGTTTCGATTTTGAAATGCTATTAATATACAGTTTATACATATGAAATTAACATAAAGTTAATGCTGTTGTTGAAGTTAATAGATTTATTTGTTATTGTTACTATGTTTTCATAATTTATTGACCATTGTATAGAAAGAAGAAAAGGCAAATAAACAATGTTTGAATGGGTTGTTGATTTATTTGTTTGATCTTTTAATATATTTTGGATTGATAATAATAAAATAATGATGCTATTAATGACAATGACAATTTAATTTTGCATTATCAATATGTGCGTTTCAGTATTAATTGACGTATTGAAATAGTGTTTTAAATATAATTGAACAAGTTTGACGGAAATTCTGGATTATTGAAATTATTGATATCATTTGATGCATACATAATTTTAATTTTCTCCAGTGCCGCAGCTTAATGAGTTGCGTTCTGGTGCATATGTGTGCTGTCACCTGTGAGATTTTAGTAAAATAATCAATTAAATCAAGGAATTTCGAATTTATTTTTATTTGTTCAATTAACTTTTAAACGACCTCAGATCAGATGAGATTACCCCGCTGAACTTAAGCATCATTAAGCGGAGGAAAAGAAACTAACAAGGATTTCCCCAGTAGTGGCGAACGACCGGGAATTAGCCCAGCACCGAATCCTGTATCTTTGATATTGGATTGTGGTGTAAAGGTTGCGTTTTTAATTGAAGTATACTCCAAATTCACTTGATTGTGATGTTGTCCATAGAGGGTGTTAGGACCGGTTGGAGTGTTGAAACTTTTATTGATGCTTCCTATGAGTCGGATTGTTTGAGAATGCAGTCCAAATTGGGTGGTAAACTCCATCTAAGGCTAAATACTTGTGTGAGTCCGATAGCAAACAAGTACCGTGAGGGAAAGTTGAAAAGAACTTTGAAGAGAGAGTTAAATAGTACGTGAAATCGCTTAGAGGTAAACGAGTGAAGCCGAAATGATGTATGGGATTCAGTTAACTGCGTGTTTCTTGATTTTTGCAAAATCCACTAGGAATCGCTTTATCGAGCTTAATGGCGGTGATGCACTTTCTGTATAACAACTGCGACCGATAGTGCCGTTTTTTCTGTCGTAATTTTGAAGGTGATCATTCTTCGGGAATGGTTTTATAGCTGGTTACACGGTTAAATTTATTGGTGATTTCGATTGACAGAATTGATTGTTGGTAATGTTGATTGATTGATTAATGAGCTAATAATAGGCTTTGTGAATGTTTAGTTTTCATGATCGATGTGGATCTAAAGTCTGCAGTGTATGTAGGTTACTTACTCGTCCCGTCTTGAAACACGGACCAAGGAGTTTTATATGATCGCGAGTCAAAGGGCCTTACGAAACCCCACGGCGTAATTAATGTAAAGGTTTACCTCGGTAAACTGTGATGTGACCTCTGTTAAAGACTGAGTGCAACATCGACCCGTCTAAAGATGTTCGCATCTGGGCGGAGTTTGAGCGATCATGTAGAGACCCGAAAGATGGTGAACTATGCTTGTGCAGGTTGAAGCCAGAGGAAACTCTGGTGGAGGACCGCCGCGGTTCTGACGTGCAAATCGATCGTCGGACATGAGTATAGGGGCGAAAGACTAATCGAACCATCTAGTAGCTGGTTCCCTCCGAAGTTTCCCTCAGGATAGCTGACATTTGTTATTGTAGTTTTACCTGGTAAAGCGAATGATTAGAAGTATTGGGGACGAAATGTTCTCAACTTATTCTCAAACTTTAAATGGGTTCGAGTGCGTCTTTCTTCATTGAAGATGTGCATCGAATACAAGTGTCTAGTGGGCCATTTTGGTAAGCAGAACTGGCGATGTGGGATGAACCAAACATCTGGTTAAGGTGCCTAACATAACGCTCATGAGAAACCACAAAAGGTGTTGTTTGATAAAGACAGCAGGACGGTGGACATGGAAGTCGTCCGCTAAGGAGTGTGTAACAACTCACCTGCCGAATCAACCAGCCCTGAAAATGGATGGCGCTGTAGCGTTGGACCTATACCGGATCGATATCGTAAGTTTACAAAACGAGTAACGATATCGTGTAGGAGGGTGCCGTGGTTGCTAAGAAGCTACTGGCGTAAGTCAGAGTGGAGCGGTCACGGGTACAGATCTTGG
>JACMZG010000186.1:14797-37297 GCA_018340805.1 Microvelia longipes | reverse complement strand
GAAAGAAAAAATTTTTTTTCAAAAAAATTAATATTTTAAAATTTTCCAAAATTTTTTCAAAATTTTTTGGTCAAAAAAAATTATTTTAAAATTTTCAAAAATTTTTTGGGTAAATTTTTTTGGTCAAAAAAATAAAAAATTTTAATTTTAAATTTTTTGCAAAAAAAAATTTTTTGGTCAATAAAATAATAATAATAATAATAAATAATAATAATAATAATAATAATAATAATAATAATAATAATAATAAAATAATAATAATAATAATAATAATAATAATAAATAATAATAATAATAATAATATTAATAATAAATAATAATAATAATAATAATAATAATAATAATAAATTTTTACAATTCATTATTATTATTGTTAATAATTTTCTGTAAATTATTTTTAAAAAATTGATAAATTTTGATTATTTTGATGACAACATTAAAAAATTTCCCCAAAAATTTTCCAAAAAATTTTGGGATTAAATATTACATAATTTCTTACTAACTGTTAAATGAAATTTAATTAATTAACTTTTAAATTAATATAACTTTGTTTCCAATAATTAAATAAGGCAAATAAACTGTCCGCCTATTTTATTTTTTTTGTTCTTTCTAATGATATATAAATCATATTATCGAACCTAAAATAAAGAAACCGAAACACATTTTATTAAAAAAATTATTGCACTAAAATTTATGACAAAGATATTTTTGCAAGTATTACATCATTGCATAATAATTCTTAAGTAAAATTTAATTAATTAATTTTCAAATTAATATAACTTTTTTCATCTGAGACATATACGAAAAGTAAGGAATGGATCTGATTCCCTTTCTTTGCTCTTTCTAATAATATGTAAATCATATTAATAACCTTAAATTAAAGAAAATAATAATTTTTTTAAGAAAAATTATAAATTAAGGAAAACTCCCAGCCTCCGATAAACTTAAACCTCGAATAACTTTGTGAATAATAAAGTTTTTTGGTATATTTAAACTGATTCCTACTCAACTTTTTACGCTCTTTCATTACATATAATTCAATTCAGTACAATGTGTATTTCTTCAAACTCCCAGCGGCCAAATCCAAAAATTAAGGAAACCTCTCATAAACTTAAATTTAGTCATAACTTTAGTAAAAATTGAGATATATAAGAGATTTTAGTATGATTCGATGTAGAATTTTTTTCTCTAACTGATAATTATATAAACATTTAATAATATCAGCAAAAAGTGATAATTATGTTTAATCACGTGTATTTTTAATGAACCAACATAAATGTCTAAAACTATTGCTAAAAAAATTTTAAATTTGAAATAAAAATTAGTACATTTAACAGAGAATTAAAAATTATACTAGAAAAAGCAATTTGAGCTTAATAAACATAATAAATACAAACAAAAAGATAAAAAAAATTTTAAAATTTTTACACAAATTTTCAAAGAGAAATGCCCTAAATTTCTTATTTTTAACCGTTTTTGATAAATTTTTTCGCTAACCATATTAAGAAAACAGTTTTACATCTAAATAAATATATTTTTGGAAACAATAAATTAATACTAAAGTCGCCGGTTTCAGGAATGCTACCCAAGGTATATATCCACAGTATATGTGAGCTGACTATTTAATTATAGTTGATTAGTTGAAATATACTGATTGATTATTTGTTGGCTCATATAAAATCTATCAATTGTTAATACAATTGTGGATCAGTACAGAATATTTTGTTAGTAGCCCTACAGCCAACGCAGCGATAATCCTTAAATAATCTTTATGATTGTTTACGTTTATACATATTCGTCCGGGTGAAATATAGCAGCAGCATTGTAGCAGTTGCAATTTCATTTCTCTGTCCAGGCCTGTATCTTGTCAGATTTAATTGATTAATTCAATTAATTACCTATCATTTATGAGGGTTTAACGAATAAAGAAATAGTTGCTTTGCAATTTAACGAATGACCTAATGTAGCTGTGTTTAAATATGCAGTTATGCGATTGAATATTAACGAAATGACTCGCTTAGGCGGTCGTATATATATAAATATCTGGTTGATCCTGCCAGTAGTCATATGCTTATCTCAAAGATTAAGCCATGCATGTCTAAGTACACAGTTTTATAAACTGAAACCGCGGATGGCTCATTATAACAGCTATTATTTAAGAGATAATCTATTTGCCACAAGATAACTGTGGTAATTCTAGAGCTAATATTTTAAAGAATGCCGTGACTCACGAAGCGGCGGATTTATTAGATCAAAACTAACCTGTCGCAAGGCAGAATTTTGATGACTCTGGATAACTTCACTGATCGTACAACCTTAGTGTTGACGACGAATCTCTTGAAATGGCTGACCTATCAACTTTCGATGGTAAGATCAAAGCTTACCATGGTTGTAACGGGTAACGGGGAATCAGTGTTCGATTCCGGAGAGGGAGCCTGAGAAACGGCTACCACATCCACGGAAGGCAGCAGGCGCGAAAATTACCCAATACCGGTTCGGTGAGGTAGTGACAATAAATAACAATATGGGCCCTAGTGGTTTCATAATTGCAATGAGAATATTTTAAATACTTTATCAAGTATCAATTGGAGGGCAAGTCTGGTGCCAGCAGCCGCGGTAATTCCAGCTCCAAAGCGTATATTAAAGTTGTTGCAGTTAAAAGCTCGTAGTTGAAATTGAGGAAATGATTCTTTATGAGGTCTATGACCGAGTGTTGAATCTTCCTTCACCGTCGTGTATATTGTTAAGTCACTTTATTGGGATTTTTCAATAACCGACAAGTTTACTTTGAAAAAATTAGAGTGCTTAAAGCAGGCTTATGCCTGCATATTGTTGCATGGAATAATGAAATAAGACTTCGGTTTTATTTTGTTGGTTTTCGAAACTGAAGTAATGATTAAAAGAGACTGCCGGGGCATATGTATGCTGGTGCTAGAGGTGAAATTCTGAGACCATCAGCAGACAATCTACTGCGAAAGCATTTGCCAAGAATGTTTTCATTAATCAAGAACGAAAGTCAGAGGATCGAAGACGATCAGATACCGTCCTAGTTCTGACCATAAACTATGCCAACTGACAGTTAGCGATGATAATTTATCATCTTGCTAGAAGTCACCGGGAAACCAAAGTCTTTGGGTTCCGGGGGAAGTATGGTTGCAAAGCTGAAACTTAAAGGAATTGACGGAAGGGCACCACCAGGAGTGGAGCCTGCGGCTTAATTTGACTCAACACGGGAAATCTCACCCGGTCCGGACACTGTGAGGATTGACAGATTGATAGCTCTTTCTTGATTCGGTGGGTGGTGGTGCATGGCCGTTCTTAGTTGGTGGAGCGATTTGTCAGGTTAATTCCGATAACGAACGAGACTCTAACTTGCTAAATAGTGTATTTATTTTAACTCGTAAATGATCACTTCTTAGAAGAATAAATAGCGTCTAGCTAAATGAAAAAGAGCAATAACAGGTCTGTGATGCCCTTAGATGTCCGGGGCCGCACGCGCGCTACAATGGCAGTTCCAACAAGTATCCCTTACTAGAAATAGTTGGGCAATCTTGTGAAACACTGTCGTATCAGGGATTGCGAATTGTAATTATTTCGCATGAACGAGGAATTCCTAGTAAGCGCAAGTCACTAGCTTGCGCTGATTACGTCCCTGCCCTTTGTACACACCGCCCGTCGCTACTACCGATTGAATGGTTTAGTGAGATTGTTGGATTCTGGTCTAAGAAATGGCAACATTTCTATGAATGGGAAAAGACACTCAAACTTGATCATTTAGAGGAAGTAAAAGTCGTAACAAGGTTTCCGTAGGTGAACCTGCGGAAGGATCATTATTAGTTCATAACAGTTTAACTCGTAACTAAAATTAGTGTATCATGATACTGATGCATCAATGCTATTTTGAGTTGTAAGCAAATGTGAATTGATTTTTCGGGTCAATTCTATTTTGCAATAGGTTCAGGATACAACTTGGCTTAGCATTAAACTCTTTCTCAGGGTGCCTATGTGTGTGAATAGAAATATTTGCGTGGCAAGTACAGTGCATACTTTAAATTGGCGTATGCAATACGGATTTTGAATTTATTCATTATCTGGCACTGATCTAAACAATATCAAAGCGTGATCAAGATATTGTGCAAGGCTTAAATATTTCAGTAAAGATTGTTTACGTATTTGTCCGAGTCGCGACTACCTGATGCTTTGTAGGTTAATACCGAAATTGTTGCGATAAATCTTGGATTGGCTATAAATATGTTTACAAAATTGAAAGAGAGCCCTGAGAACGTCTATATTTAATAAAGTATTGCAAAAAAATACGGGTTCGATTTCAAATAGAGTATGGATCGCCTTATTCTGTATTTACCATTAGCGATGGATCACTCGCTCACACGTCGATGAAAAGCAAAATACGTAATTTAAATGCAAAATGTATGACAATTTGAACGCAAATGGCGGCTATTGGTACCTTTAGCTGGGTATCATTACGTTCAATAGTAATGTTTTGAGGGGTTCACTTTTGGCGGTAATTTTGTCGAAGGTTGCCTCTTTAAGGTTCGTGTATTTTGTCGAAAGTGCCTCTTTAAGGTGATAGTGTATTTCGGTACACCTCTATGGAAACATAGAGTTTATGTTGAATTCGTAATTTATTGCGTTTTTAACAAATCGAGTATGTGGAATGTTCTGGATTATTAAAATTACTTTCGGTTTTAATTAGCTGGACACGGCCCTAGGCTTGTACTCCGGTGAACGTAATAAGAGTAAATAATCAATTTAGTTTAGTAACAGCCACTATATATTACTTGATTTCATTCTAACTGATGGCGGACAAAAGTAATATAGTCTAGCACTTTCCTGTATATAAATTATGCAGAAACAAAGTGCTCATAATGGGAAATATTTGGTAGGTATTAAATTCACTTAATGTGATGTTGTCAATTACAGGTCACTACCTTATTGGACTACTCAAAACATTTTATTTTAATATATTTCCCAGTAATGGAACCGCTTAAGTACGCGAACCAAAGATTATTACTAGTATGAATCATAATTTTGGAAAGTAATGGATCCTGAGAGAGGTGTAGTCGACATCACTTCTCAAAGGGATTAATTACTTCCTGAAATCTACAAGTAGCTAATTTTTTTAGTTATAGGTATCCAGACTCAATACCTGGTTTGAGTACCCTGTGGCTATACCCTGACTGTCAGTAAACAGGCGCTGATTGCGTCATCGTCCGGTTGTTGATCAAGAGCTGTTCAAGGTAAACATAGGCAGAGTTAGGAGGGCCCCCGCTTGTTATGTTTACTAGCCTAATATACTATTATACTCTAATCAAATGGTGTAATAGGACCCCTTTAGGGGGGACCGCATGCCATTTTTTTAGAACTCTGAACAACCGTTAAACTGTGTATTAGGTAGTTCTGTATTAGAGAAACTGGAGCTTAGTAGACCATTTAAGTCTTGATAACATATTTAATTTGGGCTGTGTTATCTCGAGGTCCGCATTTGTTCCTGTGCTCTATTTTGAATTTCTTGCTAGCGAGATGAAAGCACTTTGAAACTAATCTCCTCAAACACTGCTAGTAAGACAGATAACAGTCAGACCAATTTGTGAGTCTCAGACAACATCATATGGATACTAGTGTTGTCTTGTAGGTCTGATTTTTGCTCGATTGCATTGTTGGGGGAGGACCAAACATGGTTCAAAGTGATTGATCACCCAATTAACAACAGGACAAATAGGAGGATGGTAAAGGGGGCTACTCTTTGGAATTCGGTTCAAAGAGTAGCCCTTTTCCATTAAAGTAATTTATAAGAACCTCTACAATGGGCTGAGGTCTTGTTTATTTGAACTTATAAGAATTTATTACAGGTAAACAAGTCAGACCCAATTTTGTCGAGCTTTCCGACAACATCATATAATACATGATGTTGTCTTGTTAGGTTCTGATTTGTTTTTTTTTAAATTTTTTTTATTTTTTCCTCGATTGTCATTGTTGGGGAAGCATCAAACATGGTTCAAGTGATTGATCACCATTAACAACAGGAACAAAAGAGGATGGTAAGGGGGCTACTCTTTGAATTCGTTCAAAGGGTTAAGCCCCTTTTCCATTAAGTTAAAATTTATAGGAACCTCTACAATGGGCTGAGTCTGTATTATTTGAACTTATAAGAATTGATTACAGGTAAACAAGTTCAGACCATTTGTTCGAGTTCTCGACAACATCATAGAAACATGATGTTGTCTTGTAGGTCTGATTTGCTCGATTTGTCATCGTTGGGGAGATCAAACATGGTTCAAAGTGATTTGGATCACCATTAACAAAAGGACAAAAGAGGATTGGTAAAAGGGGGCTACTCTTTTGATATTCGTTCAAAGGGTAGCCCCTTTCATTAAGTAAAATTTATAGAACTTCTACAATGGGCTGAGGTCTGTTTATTTGAGCTTATAAAAATAATTAAAGATATTGATTATACAAATCAGACCAATTTTCGAGTTCTCGACACTCATATGAATACGTGAATTGTGTTCTTGAGGTCTGATTTTGCTCGTTGTCTTTGTTGGGGAGACAAATACTGGGTTTCAATGTGATTATCCACCCATTAACAACAGGACAAAAGAGGATGGAAAAAGGGGGGCTACTCTTTGAATCACTCAAAGAGTAGCCTTTTTCCATTTTTCCATTATGTTCAAAATTTATAGAACCTCTACAATGGGCTGATGTTACTTTATTTGGGGCTTTTAATAATTTATTATATCTATGTATTTATTGTATTATATTTATATACTTTATTATTTATTTATTTATTGTATTTATTATATTTATTATATTTTATTGTATTATTTTTGCTATTTTATTTCTGTTTATTTTATAACATTTTGTTAAAGGGCTACTCTTTTGAATTTCGTTCAAAAGGGTAGCCCTTTTCCATTAAGTTTCAAATTTATTAGAACCCTCTACAATGGGCTGAGGTCTATTTATTTGGGCTTTTTAATATTTATTATATTTATTGTAATTATTGTATTTATAATTTATTATACTCATTAATTATTATATTTATTGTATTTATTTATAAGAATCGAACCCGCTACGGATTTACATATGTTTGATGATTTAGTTTATAATTGCGTTTAGTTGAAGAGTTGTTGGGGGTTAGGGAATACCAAGTGCAGAATTTTTTTACGACGCGAGAATCATCACCTGTTGGAATGAGTAAGATTCACTTGTGGATAAGAGGTGTAGACACAATCTCTTTCAGGTCAGATCCTTTTTTGAACGTTCCGGGCGAGAGAGCCGTAATTTCCGGCACATTTGACCGTTATCAAATGAGAAAAAATGAAATATCAAATGTCAGCTTATTATTACGATTCTAAAATGAGGAAACAGCAAAAGTGTCCCCTGGATCAAGATTTTGGTCTTCTGGGACATCCGCGGCTGAATAGTATTTAGAGGATCTGCCTGTTTAATATCTTTAATGATCTTTCATTGAGATATTTTGGGCAATCACAGAGACAATCTGAGTAGCAGGTGTGAGGTATTGAGAATATATCGTATATATAAGAATGAAAATAATAATAATAATAATAAATAATATAATAATAATAATAATAATAATAATAATAATAATAATAATGATAATAATAATAATATAATAAATATAACAATAAATAAATAATAAAATANAACAATAATAATAATAATAATAATAAAATAATAAAATAATAATAATAATAATAATAATATATATAAAAAAAATAATAATAATATATAATAAATAATAAATAATAATAAAATTAATGAAACACAACTAAATCTCAATAGATCATAAAGGGGTGGTTTTTCTCGTGGGCGAAAAGAATATAACTAAGAAATACGGATTGTATTCCATAATGATATCCGACCGAGTAGCGGCACTAAAACAACTTTTTTGTCAAAACTAGTAGGACAAGTAGCACCGTTAGGTTTTTGTTTTCATGCGCAGCATATGCCTCCTACAGAGTGTAGGTGACAATGAGGAAATTATCAAAAATTTTATAAAGATCTTGTAGCGCCCTCAAGCATGTGAGGACCTCAAAACTTTTTTATGCGGAACTTTTAAAACTGGGTTATTGGCGGTCCAAGACCCCAGGGGTGTAGCGATTTCACCAATTGAAGCAATGCAGAAAGAGTGAGATACTCACCACTTTACTGTAAGAAGAAAATCTTAGAATAGAGAGCACATTCTACAGTCATAGAATAAACAATCCAGTGTGACGTGAAAAGCACCCCAGTGGCAAAATAGACCTAGGATGATTGACCTAATCATAACAAATAAGAAAGCATCGCCAAACAGTAAAGATGTTAAAGCATCAAGCAATTCTTTTTGAAAACAGACCACCGATTAGTCATAGTTTTAAGACATCAAAGGTCACATGAATGTGACTTTAAAAAAATAAACATAAAAAAAGTAAGGTTTGACATGCATAAATTACACGAAAACATGAAACATTTAAAAACTCATCATATAAACATAAATAAAATTAAATCAAACGGTTGGAAAAAAACCGAAAAATTTTTGCTCAATACTGTTGAGTCATTGGCTATAAAACAACCATGACAAGGCATACAATAGCCTTTAGACGACAGTGTACTAAACATATGATGTCACGAGAAACAGTTCATTGCAGAAAACCTTGAAAGAGACTATGTGATGATATCGACCAAACCAATTTAAAAATTAAAATTTAAAAAAAAATACAAAAAAAATAAAAGCGAACAATTCAAAGTTTAGGGAAAACATGTTCATACAGGAATTGTATAAAGATTGAAGAGTGCATACAAGCGGTAACATCATAAACTTATAGTGGTCAAAAGATATATGACGTTAAACCGTGAGCGTAAAAATCTAAGGGGAAGCGAAACTTTGCCTAAGTTATCCGTGATACCATGGCAACAGCGATTGTGAAACAATATTTTTCGATTACCACAGATTGCCAAGCGTGCCGGGTCAGCGATTTCATTATTAAACGATCTGTCAAGTAAAAATGAGTCCATAACTATTTTCTCTGAGAATTAGAAAATGCCCGCTTCCAAAATGAAAAACCTGGAAAGCAAAGCAGGTCGATCAGGACTCCATCGGAAAGCAATACGATTCGGAGGGTCATTATTATGGACAGGTTGAGGAATGATTTAAATGATATACTAACCGGGAAAGAACCGTTTCCTCGAATTTCGTGATGCGAATGTTGCTGAGCTCTATAAGGGTAGAGATAGAAAATCGTCTAGTATTTACAGCGGAATCTTTCTTCCTGCCGTTTATCGGTAAATTGTTTGCTAAGATGTACACCAGGCGACTGGAGAAGTTCACGGAACCTTTTCTTTACCTACACAAGTCGGTTTCAGACCGTAACAAAGAGTACTATCCCACGCATATATATATGAAGCGCTACAGAAGAATCCCCCTTCTTGTAAAACAAAAACTTAGTATGCTATTATTGATTTTAAGAGAAGGCATTTGAAAGATCCCTCGGGATACCTATCCTACCAGGTGCTTGAAGAAATACGCTTGCCCTAAGGTACCTTATAGAGATGGTAAGGACACTTCCATAGCAGATTCAGGGTTATTTGGGGAATAGTTGTTCGAAAAAACCGAGCGTGGTGTGAGACTAAGGTTGCTGTCCTTAGGACCTACATTGTTTAATATTGGTGTTCAACTGGGCCAATCATAAAAGCTAATTTAACAGGGGAATCCAGTTAAAGTCAGGTCGATCTGAAAATAAATCTTAATCCACGGAAATATGCGACGACATGTCATAATAAGGGGAATCAATTATCAGAAGTCGAACTGTAAATTTGAATAAATTACAGTCAGTCCTTATGAAATTGGGTATTAATTAGTGCTAGTAACAGACTAAGGCCATGACATTGGCTTGAAACTTTCGATAGCGCTGATATTAAACTCGATGATGAGCCCATCGAAATGGTGGATCACTTCCGTACCTAGGGCAAATAATCGGATAAAACAGGTAAAAATTAGATAGGGAAATAAAATCAAGATAGCAGCGGTACGAGTTAAACTAAACTACTTTAGCACCCAGTCTCTGCAAGCAACATTTTTCAAGACACCCTTAAAATCACTATTAATTAAAACAATTAGTATACCAACTGTTTTTCGGCCTCAGAAGTCCTGGAACACTACAATCTAGGCATGAAGCTAAATTTGGAGAAATTTTTCAATGACTGTAGACATGTGTGCCTTGGGACGACTCGTTTGCAACATATTCAAGGGAAACTTTGCAACGAAAACTCAGCCTTGCCTGCGGTCCGGATACTATATGTGGCAGCAAGAAGACTGGGTTTCCGGGCAAGATCATAATATGATCAGCTATCCAAATACCTTAAAATAAAATTCCCATACTGTAGAAAAAAAGGGGCATGTGCTGGTTAAAATTATCTAAGAGATGGATGGTTGACAGAGTTGGCTGGAACAACTCTCAGGTAGAGAAATTAACTTCCTATCAAAGAATTCCGATATGTGATGTGTCCAAACACATCAAGAACTCGGGTTGTGGCACTTAATCAAAAATGCACGCAATCATACCGCGCTTGACACAGGCTACAACAAGAGACTGAAGTGTGACTTTGCCTATTCTCTGCCAATAGACCAAGGGAGATCTAAACAGCCACGTGAGAATTAGAACATGGGAATTGCAAATGACTTGCCAACCTAAATGTGTGCCAAAGATTGTAGTTTGCGTTAACACCCAAGGTCGTCTCACACATCATATTGGCCAAATTGTCACCTCCCAACGCATAAATAATAAATAATAAAAATAAATTAAATAATTAAAATAAATTATATATTCTTATTTAATATAGCGTAGCTCTATCTTTATATATCGATTGCAGAATAATCATAAGTGATTGGTTGGTGGGATCGAAGACGGCTAACTGTTGAAGTCATTTTCAGTCCCCGAGGTGGTTTCGCGATCCAAATTGCTTCTAAGTACACGGAACGCTACTAGGAGATCACTTGTCTTTGGGGAGGATATCCCGGGCATGCCTACACTGTCAGAGGGTCTCCAGGTTTGTGAGAACTGGCCTAATAAAACCACCTCATATCCTACAGGTTTCATGAAAATGCCACTCTGATTATGGACTGTTCATTGCTGAGATATAATGGATATTTTGTAATACAAATTGAGTCCAGAGATTGTTTAATGGTGGTAGATGGATCCTGAAGCAATGGAATATGAACCACGAGGTGAATATACCATTGAACGCTACTTATATGTATGTATGATAATAATATATATATAATGGACCGTAAGGTCTGTATGTATATATATACCAAGTCACCACTGTTATTGTAACAGGAAGCTGGCGAACTGAGATCCGGTCAAAGTTTAACTAGTCATTGTACATCTAATAAGAAGACCAGGTGGGCAATGTGAGACTAAAACTGCTAGATATGGTGAGTCACGCGCACCTCTGAAACAATGACCTAGCCCCTGAGCCATCATAACAAGTCTGGTGGAGTTCAAACAAAAGCAATAAGGACAGAAATGATTAGTATAGCAGCCGTAGAGAACTGAAACTAGCTGAAGAATTTGGTGATCACGCGAACCCTCTGCAAACATGGAGCCTAGCCCTGAGCATCATAACGAATCTAGTGGGAGGTTAAAGCAATGTTATAAAAGGCCGAACGAGAGTATAGCGTTCGTGGAGATTAACACTGGCTGATATGATGATCATGCGAACCTCTGAAACATGGAGGCCTAGCCCCTGAGCCATCCATAACGAATCTAGTGGAGGTTTAAAGCAATGTTATACAGGCCGGAAACGATTAGTATAGCGTCCGGGAAGAATTAACACTGGCTGAATATGATGATCATGCGAACCTCTGAACATGGAGCCTAGCCCCTGTAACCCATCATAACGAATCTGTGGAGAGTTAAAGCAATGTTATAAGGCCAGGAAACTGTCCAATTGTGTAGCAAATAGAAGCTAATGCTGGTTAGACTTGGTGGATCACGCGAAACCTCTGAAACATGCGCCATAGCCCCTAAGCCATCATAAACGAACAGCAGAAGTGGAAATAAGTTATACGAATCCGAACAAGCCTCAACACAGACACCTGCACGAGGTCTTATCCTGAACTTGGTTAGCGCCATAGCGAAGTCTGATTTCAATTCATGCTCACTCACAAGGACATGTCTTTATAATTAGTGTGGAGTTATTTATTCCGATCTGAGGGAACAAATTTATACCAGGCTTGCGCCTGTGGTTCCCGAAGGGAAGTCAGATACAACTAACGAAGGGATAACTCATCGGTTGGTGAAAAAAGGTATTGGGGCCTTCGGGTACCTACGGCCATTGCAAGTGGACTTATTAATTTAAGGACGACACCAAAGGACAACCACAGGGATAACTGGCTTGTGGCGGCCAAGCGTTCATAGCGACGTCGCTTTTTGATCCTTCGATGTCGGCTCTTCCTATCATTGCGAAGCAGAATTCGCAAAGCGTTGGATTGTTCACCCACTAATAGGGAACGTGAGCTGGGTTTAGACCGTCGTGAGACAGGTTAGTTTTACCCTACTATATAAAGTGTCATGATAATAGTAATTCTGCTCAGTACGAGGGAACCGCAGATTCGGATCACTGGTAAGTGTGCTTGATCGAAAGGTCAGTGGCACGAAGCTACCATCCGAGAGATTAAGACTGAACGCCTCTAAGTCTGAATCTCGCCTAGAAGTCATGATAAATTGTGCCCACCTCGTAAAGAGGCAATAATATTATTCACTGACGCAAGTCGGTGAATGTGGCTTAGCCATACATTTAAACTCGGACCTTTCTATGAAAATAGAAGGGATGTTTGAATCATTTATAATGGTTTACGTGTGGGCATTAAATCGTTTGTAGACGACTTACTTTCCGGTCGGGGTAGCGTAAGAATTCGAGCGGTTTAAACTGCGAGATTTTGAACTATATCCCCATTTGACGCGATGATTTGGACTTTTAGAGTTCATTCATTGTGGCGGTCGGGCAATATTAACTATACTTTTAATTATCTAGTTTGATAATTATTAGTGCTGTTTAATAGTGCTGTTTTATAGTGCTTTTTATAGTGCTGTTTAATAGTGCTGTTTAATAGTGCTTTTTATAGTGCTTTTATAGTGCTTTTTATAGTGGAATTGCATTGATGCAATTCCGCTTTTATTATTTTGTATTTTGAAAATGTTACCGAATTATAGTTTTTGGCTCGATTAATTTTTCTCAATATTTCTGAAAATTATAAAAAATTACAAAAATTTCTCTGCTTTTTAGTCGAGAATTTGAAAATTTTACCGAATTATTTTCAATTTTAAGCATATATAACCAGAAAATTATAAAATACCAAAATTTTTTTAAAAAAATGTAAATTTTTTCAAAATTTTCCAAAATTTTCGAAAAATTTTTTTGGTCAAAAAATTAATATTTTTCAAAATTTCCAGAAATTTTCCGAAAAAATTTTTTGGTCAAAAAAAATTAATATTTCAAAATTTTCCAGAAATTTTTCAAAAAATTTTTTGGGAAATTTTTTGAAAATTTTTTGGGAAAAAAAAGAAATTTTTTGACAAAATTTTTTTGGTCAATAAAAATAATAATAATAATAATAATAATAATAATAATAATAATAATAAAATAATAATAATAATAATAATAATAATAATAATAATAATTAATAATAATAATAATAATTAATAATTTTTACAATTCATTATTATTATTGTTAATAATTTTCTGTAAATTATTTTTAAAAAATTGATAAATTTTGATTTATTTGATGACAAGATTAAAAAATTTCCCCAAAAAGTTTCCAAAAAATTTTTGGATTAAATATTACATAATTTCTTACTAACTGTTTAAATGAAATTTAATTAATTAACTTTTAAATTAATATAACTTTGTTTCCAATAATTAAATAAGGCAAATAAACTGTCCGCTTATTTTATTTTTTTTTGTTCTTTCTAATGATATATAAATCATATTATCGAACCTAAAATTAAAGAAACGAAACACATTTTATTAAAAAAATTATTGCACTAAAATTTATGACAAAGATATTTTTGCAAGTATTACATCATTGCATAATAATTCTTAAGTAAAATTTAATTAATTAATTTTCAAATTAATATAACTTTTTTCATCTGAGACATATACGAAAAGTAAGGAATGGATCTGATTTCCCTTTCTTTGCTCTTTCTAATAATATGTAAATCATATTAATACACCTTAAATTAAAGAAAATAATAATTTTTTTAAGAAAAATTATAAATTAAGGAAAACTCCCAGCCTCCGATAAACTTAACCTCGAATAACTTTGTGAATAATAAAGTTTTTTGGTATATTTAAACTGATTCCTACTCAACTTTTTACGCTCTTTCATTAGATATATAATTCAATTCAGTACAATGTGTATTTCTTCAAACTCCCAGCGGCCAAATCCAAAAATTAAGGAAACCTCTCATAAACTTAAATTTAGTCATAACTTTAGTAAAAATTGAGATATATAAGAGATTTTAGTATGATTCGATGTAGAATTTTTTTCTCTAACTGATAATTATATAAACATTTAATAATATCAGCAAAAAGTGATAATTATGTTTAATCACGTGTATTTTAATGAACCAACATAAATGTCTAAACTATTGCTAAAAAATTTTAAATTTGAAATAAAAATTAGTACATTTAACAGAGAATTAAAAATTATACTAGAAAAGCAATTTGAGCTTAATAAACATAATAAATACAAACAAAAAGATAAAAAAAATTTTAAAATTTTTACACAAATTTTCAAAGAGAAATGCCCTAAATTTCTTATTTTTAACCGTTTTTGATAAATTTTTTCGCTAACCATATTAAGAAAACAGTTTTACATCTAAATAAATATATTTTGGAAACAATAAATTAATACTAAAGTCGCCGGTTTCAGGAATGCTACCCAAGGTATATATCCACAGTATATATGTGAGCTGACTATTTAATTATAGTTGATTAGTTGAAATATACTGATTGATTATTTGTTGGCTCATATAAAATCTATCAATTGTTAATACAATTGTGGATCAGTACAGAATATTTTGTTAGTAGCCCTACAGCCAACGCAGCGATAATCCTTAAATAATCTTTATGATTGTTTACGTTTATACATATTCGTCCGGGTGAATATAGCAGCAGCATTGTAGCAGTTGCAATTTCATTTTCTCTGTCCAGGCCTGTATCTTGTCAGATTTAATTGATTAATTCAATTAATTACCTATCATTTATGAGGGTTTAACGAATAAAGAAATAGTTGCTTTGCAATTATAACGAATGACCTAATGTAGCTGTGTTTAAATATGCAGTTATGCGATTGAATATTAACGAAATGACTCGCTTAGGCGGTCGTATATATATAAATATCTGGTTGATCCTGCCAGTAGTCATATGCTTATCTCAAAGATTAAGCCATGCATGTCTAAGTACACAGTTTTATAAACTGAAACCGCGGATGGCTCATTATAACAGCTATTATTTAAGAGATATAATCTATTTGCCACAAGATAACTGTGGTAATTCTAGAGCTAATATTTTAAAGAATGCCGTGACTCACGAAGCGGCGGATTTATTAGATCAAAACTAACCTGTCGCAAGGCAGAATTTTGATGACTCTGGATAACTTCACTGATCGTACAACCTTAGTGTTGACGACGAATCTCTTGAAATGGCTGACCTATCAACTTTCGATGGTAAGATCAAAGCTTACCATGGTTGTAACGGGTAACGGGGAATCAGTGTTCGATTCCGGAGAGGGAGCCTGAGAAACGGCTACCACATCCACGGAAGGCAGCAGGCGCGAAAATTACCCAATACCGGTTCGGTGAGGTAGTGACAATAAATAACAATATGGGCCCTAGTGGTTTCATAATTGCAATGAGAATATTTTAAATACTTTATCAAGTATCAATTGGAGGGCAAGTCTGGTGCCAGCAGCCGCGGTAATTCCAGCTCCAAAAGCGTATATTAAAGTTGTTGCAGTTAAAAAGCTCGTAGTTGAAATTGAGGAAATGATTCTTTATGAGGTCTATGACCGAGTGTTGAATCTTCCTTCACCGTCGTGTATATTGTTAAGTCACTTTATTGGGATTTTTCAATAACCGACAAGTTTACTTTGAAAAAATTAGAGTGCTTAAAGCAGGCTTATGCCTGCATATTGTTGCATGGAATAATGAAATAAGACTTCGGTTTTATTTTGTTGGTTTTCGAAACTGAAGTAATGATTAAAAGAGACTGCCGGGGGCATATGTATGCTGGTGCTAGAGGAAATTCTGAGACCATCAGCAGACAATCTACTGCGAAAGCATTTGCCAAGAATGTTTTCATTAATCAAGAACGAAAGTCAGAGGATCGAAGACGATCAGATACCGTCCTAGTTCTGACCATAAACTATGCCAACTGACAGTTAGCGATGATAATTTATCATCTTGCTAGAAGTCACCGGGAAACCAAAGTCTTTGGGTTCCGGGGGAAGTATGGTTGCAAAGCTGAAACTTAAAGGAATTGACGGAAGGGCACCACCAGGAGTGGAGCCTGCGGCTTAATTTGACTCAACACGGGAAATCTCACCCGGTCCGGACACTGTGAGGATTGACAGATTGATAGCTCTTTCTTGATTCGGTGGGTGGTGGTGCATGGCCGTTCTTAGTTGGTGGAGCGATTTGTCAGGTTAATTCCGATAACGAACGAGACTCTAACTTGCTAAATAGTGTATTTATTTTAACTCGTAAATGATCACTTCTTAGAAGAATAAATAGCGTCTAGCTAAATGAAAAAGAGCAATAACAGGTCTGTGATGCCCTTAGATGTCCGGGGCCGCACGCGCGCTACAATGGCAGTTCCAACAAGTATCCCTTACTAGAAATAGTTGGGCAATCTTGTGAAACACTGTCGTATCAGGGATTGCGAATTGTAATTATTTCGCATGAACGAGGAATTCCTAGTAAGCGCAAGTCACTAGCTTGCGCTGATTACGTCCCTGCCCTTTGTACACACCGCCCGTCGCTACTACCGATTGAATGGTTTAGTGAGATTGTTGGATTCTGGTCTAAGAAATGGCAACATTTCTATGAATGGGAAAAGACACTCAAACTTGATCATTTAGAGGAAGTAAAAGTCGTAACAAGGTTTCCGTAGGTGAACCTGCGGAAGGATCATTATTAGTTCATAACAGTTTAACTCGTAACTAAAATTAGTGTATCATGATACTGATGCATCAATGCTATTTTGAGTTGTAAGCAAATGTGAATTGATTTTTCGGGTCAATTCTATTTTGCAATAGGTTCAGGATACAACTTGGCTTAGCATTAAACTCTTTCAGGGTGCCTATGTCGTGTGAATAGAAATATTTGCGTGGCAAGTACAGTGCATACTTTAAATTGGCGTATGCAATACGGATTTTGAATTTATTCATTATCTGGCACTGATCTAAACAATATCAAAGCGTGATCAAGATATTGTGCAAGGCTTAAATATTTCAGTAAAGATTGTTTACGTATTTGTCCGAGTCGCGACTACCTGATGCTTTGTAGGTTAATACCGAAATTGTTGCGATAAATCTTGGATTGGCTATAAATATGTTTACAAAATTGAAAGAGAGCCCTGAGAACGTCTATAATTTAATTTTATAATAGTATTGCAAAAGCAATACGGGTCCTCGATTTCATTATTGAGTTGATCAAAATAGAGTATGGATCGCCTAATAGCATCTGTATTAATAACCACTTTAAGCGATGGATCACTCGGCTCACACGTCGATGAAGAACGTAGCAAAATACGTGAATTAATGTAAAATGCACAACGCTCTGATCATTGACAATTTGAACGCAAATGGCGGCTATTGGTAAACCTTTAGCCACGGCTGTCTGAGGGTCGGCATTGTATTATCATTACGTTCAATAGTAATGTTTTGAGGGGTTCACTTTTGGCGTTTATTTTGTCGAAAGTGCCTCTTTAAGGTGATAGTGTATTTCGGTACACCTCTATGGAAACATAGAGTTTATGTTGAATTCGTAATTTATTGCGTTTTTAACAAATCGAGTATGTGGAATGTTCTGGATTATTAAAATTACTTTCGGTTTTAATTAGCTGGAGCCACGGCTTTATGAGTTGTGCTCTAGTGATACGTTAGTAAGAGTAAATAATCAATTTATTTTAAGGAACATTCATTATGCATATTTGATTTATTACCCGACCTCAGATCAGACGAGATTACCCGCTGAACTTAAGCATATCATTAAGCGGAGGAAAAGAAACTAACAAGGATTTCCCCAGTAGTGGCGAACGACCGGGAATTAGCCCAGCACCGAATCCTGTATCTTTGATATTGGGAATTGTGGTGTAAAGGTTGCGTTTTTAATTGAAGATACTCCAAATTCACTTGATTGTGATGTTGTCCATAGAGGGTGTTAGGCCCGTTGGAGTGTTTGAAACTATTATTGATGCTTCCTATGAGTCGGATTGTTTGAGAATGCAGTCCAAATTGGGTGGTAAACTCCATCTAAGGCTAAATACTTGTGTGAGTCCGATAGCAAACAAGTACCGTGAGGGAAAGTTGAAAAGAACTTTGAAGAGAGAGTTAAATAGTACGTGAAATCGCTTAGAGGTAAACGAGTGAAGCCGAAGATGTTGTATGGGATTCAGTTAACTGCGTGTTTTCTTGATTTTTGCGAAATCCACTAGGAATCGCTTTTATCGAGATCTTAATATGCGGTTGATGCACTTTCTGTATAACAGTACTGCGACCGATAGCGTCTTTTTCTGTCGTAATTTGAAGGTGATCATTCCTTCGGAATGGTTTTATAGCTGGTTACACGGTTAAATGATTTATTGGTGATTGCGATTGACAGAAATTGATTGGTTTAATGTTGATGATTCTTTAATAGACTAATAAGGCTATTGTGAATTTTGATGTTTTAATGATCGATGTGTTGATCTAAAGTCTGCAGTGTATGTAGGTTACTTACTCGTCCCGTCTTGAAACACGGACCAAGGAGTTTTATATGATCGCGAGTCAAAGGGCCTTACGAAACCCCACGGCGTAATTAATGTAAAGGTTTACCTCGGTAAACTGTGATGTGACCTCGTGGCAACACTGAGTGCAACATCGACCCGTCTAAAGATGTTCGCATCTGGGCGGAGTTTGAGCGATCATGTAGAGACCCGAAAGATGGTGAACTATGCTTGTGCAGGTTGAAGCAGAGGAAACTCTGGTGGAGGACCGCCGCGGTTCTGACGTGCAAATCGATCGTCGGACATGAGTATAGGGGCGAAAGACTAATCGAACCATCTAGTAGCTGGTTCCCTCCGAAGTTTCCCTCAGGATAGCTGACATTTGTTATTGTAGTTTTACCTGGTAAAGCGAATGATTAGAAGTATTGGGGACGAAATGTCCTCAACTTATTCTCAAACTTTAAATGGGTTCGAAGTGCGTCTTTCTTCATTGAAGATGTGCATCGAATACAAGTGTCTAGTGGGCCATTTTTGGTAAGCAGAACTGGCGATGTGGGATGAACCAAACATCTGGTTAAGGTGCCTAACATAACGCTCATGAGAACCCACAAAAGGTGTTGTTTGATAAAGACAGCAGGACGGTGGACATGGAAGTCGTCATCCGCTAAGGAGTGTGTAACAACTCACCTGCCGAATCAACCAGCCCTGAAAATGGATGGCGCTGTAGCGTTGGACCTATACCGGATCGATATCGTAAGTTTACAAAACGAGTAAACGATATCGTGTAGGAGGGTGCCGTGGTTGCTAAGAAGCTACTGGCGTAAGTCAGAGTGGAGCGGTCACGGGTACAGATCTTGGTAGTAGTAGCAATTATTCAAGTGAGATCCTTGAAGACTGAAGTGGAGAAGGGTTCCATGTCAACAGCATTTGAACATGGGTTAGTCGGTCCTAAGCGATCTGGTAATTCAGTTATCAGAAAGAGGTGATAGACATTAGCAATAGTGTTTATAATTGATTTTAGCCTTTGAAGCGAAAGGGAATCAGTTTAATATTACTGAACTTGAATATGGAAATTTGGTTGTTTCGGCAACACAAGGTGGTAACACAAGCGATCTCAGAGACGTCATCAGGTGTTTTGGGAAGAGTTCTCTTTCTTTGTATACATAAACATGTCCCTAGAATCAGGTTCTGGAGAAAGGGATGTGAAATGTTAAAAGCATCACGTTTCACGTGATGTCCGAAGCGCTCTTGATGGCCCTTGAAAATCTGAGGGAGCAGTTATAAATTTCATATCAATCCGTACCGATATCCGCAGCAGGTCTCTAGGTGAGCAGCCTATAGTCTTAGAACAATGTAGGTAAGGGAAGTCGGCAAATTAGATCCGTACCTTCGGTAAAAGGATTGGCTCTAGGGATCGGGCATGGTGGGCTTTATCAAGAAGTCGATTGAAACGAGAGTGGGTTGTTATTGATTGAGCTTAGGGCAACTTGAGTTTGATTGACTACGGCACATTTTTGATTCGATTGATTGGCGGGTATTGCTATATTATGAGTCTTTGCCTGACTGTCCCTATCTACTATCTAGCGAAACTACAGCCAAGGGAACGGGCTTGGAAAATATAGCGGGGAAAGAAGACCCTGTTGAGCTTGACTCTAGTCCGACTTTGTAGGGAAACATTAGAGGTGTAGCATAAGTGGGAGACGCAAGTCGCCAGTGAAATACCACTACTCTGATTGTTTCTTTACTTACTCAGTAATGCAGTGCAATTAACTTAGGTTAATTAATTTGTCGAGATAAGATGTAATCTTCGGATGCCGTCGAACTGTTCTGAGGACAGTGTCAGGTGGGGAGTTTGACTGGGGCGGTACATCTGTCAAATGGTAACGCAGATGTCCCAAGGGAGCTCAACCAGGACAGAAACCTGGTGTTGACTAAAAGGGGAAAGCTCTCTTGATTTTGATTTTCAGTACGAATACAGACCGTGAAAGCGCGGCCTATCGATCCTTTTGAATTAATTTAGAGTTTAAGCTACTACCGATTTGAATGGTTATGTGAGATTGTTGGACCTCTGGTCTAAGACATGGCACATTTTAATGAATGGGAAAAGACACTCGAACTTGATCATTTTGAGGAAGTAAAAAGTCGTACCAGGTTTTCCGTAGGTGAACGCTGCGGAAAAGGATCATTATAGTTCATAACAGTTTTAACTCGTAACTAAAATTAGGTGTAATCAATGATACATGATGCATCAATGGCTATTTTGAGTTTGTAAGCAATGTGAATTGAATTTCGGTTCAATTCTATTTGCAATAGATTCCAGGTACAACTTGGCTCAGCCATTAAACTCTTTCTCAGGTGCCTATGTCGTGTGATAGAAATATTTGCGTGGCAAGTACATGCATACTTTAAATTGGCGTATGCTTATATACGGTTTTGAAAATTTATTCATTATCTGGCCTTGAAATCCTAAACAAATATCAAGCGTGATCAAGTATTGTGCAAGCTTAAATATTTCAGTAAGATTGTTTACGTATTTCCGATCGCCGCTACCTGATGCTTTGTAGGTTTAAATGACCGAAATTGTTTGCGAATAAAATCTTGGATTGGCTATAAATAGTTTCCAACATTGAAACAGAGCTCTCCCCACGAGAACGTCTTCACTAATCAAAGATTGAATAAATTTTAATTAATGATTGACAGGATTGGGCGACGGACTAATAGAACGGATGACAGATGTCCGTTGCTGTGTTATTTAGCAGTACTTAGTTTTTCGGGTTCCTTTTTCTGAATAACGATTAGGCAATAACACCACACTCAAAAGAGTATTGAACTTACCTTAGCAAGATCTGTGCTGCCTTTTTTTCTTTATCAACTGATAAGTTGCCTTATTATTATTTTAAAGGTTATCTCATTAAGAAATTAATCTTATATATACATTACGTTAATAGTAATGTTTTGAGGGGTTCACTTTTGGCAGTTTATATTTTGTCGAAAGTGCCTCTTTTAAGGTGATAGTGTATTTCGTAACATCCTCTATGGAAACATAGAGTTCATGATTTCATGAATTGAACGCAAACGCTATAGGTAACTATTAGCCGCGGCTTGTCCTGAAGTTATATCATTTATTCATTACGTTCAATATAATGTTTTTGAGGGGTTTCACTTTTTTGGCCGTTTATTTGTTCGAAAGTGCCTCTTTAAGGTGTAGTGTTTTCGGTACACCTCTATTGAAACATAGAGTTTATGTTGAATTCGTAATTAATTGCGCGCTTTTAACAAATCAAGTTTGTGGAATGTTCTGGATTATTAAAATTATTTCGTTTAATTACTGGAAGACATGGCCCTATGGGCTGTACTCCGGTGACACGTTAATAAGAGTAAATAATCAATTTAGTTTAAGGAACAGCACTATATAACTTGATTTCATCTAACTGATGGGCTGACAAAGTATTAGTTCTAGCACTTTCCCCTGTAATATTAAAAATTATGCGA
>JACMZG010000186.1:0-14144 GCA_018340805.1 Microvelia longipes | reverse complement strand
GCGGTACATCTGTCAAATGGTAACGCAGATGTCCCAAGGGAGCTCAACCAGGACAGAAACCTGGTGTTGACTAAAAGGGGAAAGCTCTCTTGATTTTGATTTTCAGTACGAATACAGACCGTGAAAGCGCGGCCTATCCGATCCTTTTGATTGTCTTTAGAGTTTAAAGCAAGAGGTGTCAAAATTTACACAGGAGGAAAACCCTGCGGAAGGGCGTCGTGGCGAAAGCTGCACGCGGAAGACGGAGAAAGGGAATAATGGGAAACCATTAGAAGTAAGCGAATACCGCGAAAAAAACCTGATGCTGAGGCTTTGCAATCAACATTCATAATCATAAAGCAAGAAAACCTAGAACGAAAAAATCAACTTGTCGCCTCAAAAGCCAAAGCAACTCCTGGAAACGATTTATGAAGGATATATTACGAAATCCGCAGGAAGTAACAAATCTGAAGACCTGGGAGAAGCGGAAGAGGAACGGGACTCAAGATTGGCCTATGGAACCAAGAATCAATGAATTTCAGCAGAGAAGAAATTCCAAATACTCAGAGAACTAGAAAGAGGAAAACTCGATGATTTGCCATGTTAACAGAAACTCACATGTACAGCTGTGAAGAGAAAGGAATCAAAATACACCTTATTTACAAGTGGAGTAGACGAAGGAAAAACAGACACAATGGAGTTGGCTTCCTAATAAAGAACAGGCTAAATGGATACGAAAAAAAGTCATATTCAAGAAAAATAAATGAAAGACTAGCCACAATTCAGATTGAAGATCAACGTCAGAACCAATTACCAGACTCAAAATACAACAATAGCAACAACAAAAAAGAAGATAAAAAGATTAATAGTTTTGCTATGCACCAACAGAAAGCAATTTAGCACAGAAGACGACATAACAAAAATTTACGAGAAACTAAAAGATTCCATTAAGAAAGGGTATGAAGGTCTAATAATTGGAGGAGATTCAACTGTGGAATAGGAAAAAGTAAGTGAAGATAACAAAACTGGCGTTGAAATTTACAATTGGAGAGACCCTCCAAACGGCGTCAAAATAATTGCATTGTTGTGAAAGAAACAACCTAAGATTAGAGAACACGTTCTTATGAATTAAAAACAAAAAAACAGAAGAACATGGGTGCATCCTGCCAAACGAGAAAAACCACGAATATGTAGACTACTTTCTATAACTAATAACAAGAAGCCAAAGGCACTTATAAAGAAACTCAAGACAAACAACAGAGCAGAAATTGTAGCGACCACTATCTGGTGAGGCCACAATAGGAGCTTTCACAAAAGAAAAATCGGAAAAAGATAAAGAATAAAAAGGGAAGAGAAATACAATCTTCAACAATCTATATAGTAATAAGAAGCTTACAATAAAAGATCTATCACTGAACTATCAAGCTAACTAGCAACAGATGGGAAGAGACAGAAAATGCCTGAAAAAATGCCCTAACAAAAAATGAGGGAAATGTAAAAAAAAGCGAGAATGGATAGAAGGCACACTGAAGAGATAAAAAAGCTACAACGATATGAAAGAGAAGCAAAACAAGATACATCAATTTAACATGAGTGAATGCAATAAAGAAAGTACAAATAACATCAAAAGATTAAGAAAATTTATAAAGGAATGCAAAGGCAAACTGGCTTCTTAATAAAGGAAACGAAGTAGAAAATCTGATTTAAACAATGATTCAAGAAAGCATACGAAACAATAAGAGAGATGATAAAAACAGAGAACAAAATATGAAAACAAACGAAATATGGGGAAAACCATTTAAGTTGATTGAGACACAACTTGCAAGCTAGTTTAATAACTATTCAGAAAAGAGAAAAGGAGTTGAAAAAAAGAAGATACATAAACGATGATATAAAAAAAGAAGAGTTAAACGACAAACATAATCAAAAAAGGACGAACATAATTCAAGCACCGACAAAAGAAGAATATGGAATGCACTTAGACAATAAAAAGAGAAAGGCACCAGGCAGGAGGCATACCCCAATAGATGCTTTTCCAAATGCCAAAAAGAACTTATTGAAAAGTGCAAAAAAGACCTGGAAGCAATATGACGGGGCAAAAACCATTCCCCCAAGATGGAGAGAGCTGAAGTGAAAGTGCTTACAAAGGAAAAGGAATCAAGACAGATCCATTCAAATATAGAGGGATATTCTGTTGGGAAGCCTTTTGGAAAGATCTTGGCGAAAATTAGTTACACAGACTACAAACCTACAGTGAAAGAACCTCTACAAGACAACCAGATTTGGATTCAGACCGAAAAGATCGACAGTTACAAAGTAATATGTGTGGGCATGAATCCAAGAAGAAGCAAGATTATTAAAGATAAGAATATAATATGTGCGTTCATCGACTTAGAGAAATTTTTGACAGCATTCGCAAGAACACAATGTGGGAAGCCTAGAGAACATGGAAAATACCATCAAATATGATCAGGAGATAAAGAATTTCCCAACGGCGTAGAAGGATACACGGGAAAAGGAAAGATTTAAATGGAAAGAGGGCGACAAGGATGTATTACTCGGCCCCACACTATTCAACATCGTATTTGATCACATAATACAAAAGCAAATTAAAAAACGAACAACACTACAAGACAAAGACCAAAAAGAAAATCATTTACGTACGGAGCGTATGCAGATGATCATACTTGATCGACGAAACAATAAACGGCCGTGTCAAACAACAATCTAGAAAACTAAGAAAATGGATGACCCAATGGACATCAAAATAAGCTAAAGACAGACAAAGGCATAGGTCAATGAGGGCAAGCGTAAGAAACGAAAGGTTAAAATTGGAACGAAGAAATCGAAAAATTGTATTCAGAATTCAGAACCTTGGGCAATAATAGAAAACAAGGAGGCCTCGAAAAAGAAATTAAAGCAAGAATAGAAAGCAGCTCTTTAAACTCTGAAGTAGCGAAATTCCAGCAAGAGTATCAGATAAAGTTACCACATCAAATAAAAACAAAAGTTCTAACTAATAAAAGTATAATAATACCAAACGCTAACATATCGGGGCAGAACCTGGGCAAACAACAAACAAATATAAAACTGATTTAGAAGTACTGCTAAAATGATTCGCACAGAAAGGTGCCCCTGAAGTACATACCAAAAGAGACAGACAAGAAAAAGCAAAGAGCTATAGAAATAAAGTAATATTGCCCAAGTTCAAAGATCAATAATTAGCGGCGAGAAGATTAAACCTAGGGCAAACAGAAGACTTAAATAGTAACAAAAAAGCAAAACATTTGAATCAAAGGAAGAAGAAAGTCCAGCGGCAGAAAAGAAACAAATGTGAAAGAGACAATTTGAAAGAGGACAAAAAATATAGAAGGATAACTGGCAAAAAATAAACAAAGAACTCCATAGACAATAAAGAACATAATTGAAAACCAAAAAGAATACTAAAGCAGATAAAGATCAGAAAAAGCAAAGTAAGGCTAAAGAAATTGCAAAAAGATACCAAAAAACCAAAAAATAAAGATGAGATCTGTGAAGAAATGCAACTTAAAGCGAAAAGAAGAAGAGAAATTCAATAAGCATAGAAACAGAACCATGATGAAAATTCAAAAAACGAAGGGAAAATTAACTGCAGATATACGAACTGTTATGCATCAATACAGCACAAAAGCTGGATGGAAAACAGACAAACCTGCCATAACAAACAAGAGCAAGAAAAAAGAAAAAGAAAAGAAGAAAATAAGAAAGAAAAAATGAATAAAAAATTATTAGAAAAATAATCAATTGAAATAAATGATGAAACTGAAACTGAACAAGCAATTACAAATGAAAACATCAAAGAACAAGAGAAAACAAAGAACCAGATGTTAGATAAATTAGAAGGCCACCATTCAAATGTCCATACAGAATGGTGCAAGAAAATAAACAAACAGTGAAAAAGGCATGCTGAATCATGGAACTAGGGACAAATAAATGGTCATTCTCGACCTGACCGCTGTAAGATCGAGAGGTCAAAAGAACGCGTCTCACCAAGGGCGGTGAGAAACCTAAGTGGTAAAGCCAGTTGAGATTAACTCTATCTGGGAACTCCTGTATGAACTCCTTAAGTGTTCAATACCTCTCTTGGAGGAGGGAGCCCCACCACAGGGATAACTGGCTTGTGGCGGCCAAGCGTTCATGCGACGTCGCTTTTTGATCCTTCGATGTCGGCTCTTCCTATCATTGTGAAGCAGAATTCACAAAGCGTTGGATTGTTCACCCACTAATAGGGAACGTGAGCTGGGTTTAGACCGTCGTGAGACAGGTTAGTTTTACCCTACTATATAAAGTGTCATTACAATGGTAATTCTGCTCAGTACGAGAGGAACCGCAGATTCGGATCACTGGTAAATGTGCTTGATCGAAAGGTCATTGGCACGAAGCTACCATCCGAGAGATTAAGACTGAACGCCTCTAAGTCTGAATCTCGCCCAGACGTAATGATAATTCAGTGCCTACCTCGTAAAGAGGCAATAGTATTATCTAACGAATTTTCGGATTTGTTGGATGTGGCTTAGCCATATATTTAAACTCTAACTAACCTATGAAAATAGGTTGGGTGTTTGAATCATATTTTATGATTTACGTGTTGGCATTAAATCGTTTGCATACGACTTACCTTACGGTCGGGGAAGCGTAAGATTTCGAGCGGTTTTAAACTGCGAGAATCTGAACTTCATCCCCATCTGACGCGATGATTTGGGCCTATATGGTTCATTCATTCGTTAGTAAAACGATATTGGTTATTTGGTTGCATTATTTACAATTAAATCTAATAATCTAGTTTGATTATTATGGTAAATAATGACACTATAAAGTATATTGTATAGTGCTATATAGTACTATAGTATATTGTTATTATTAGTATTTTATAATAATAACTTTATGTATATATAGTATTATAGTATAATATAATATATTGTATAGTGTTGTTGTTATGGTTGAGAGTTGTGTTTTTTGCTAAATTTTTTTTGGACTTATACTTATATATACTTATATACTTATATATATATACTTATATACTTATATACTTATATACTTATATATCAGCAGAACAAAATAAAACAAAATTGCTATTTCTACGAAATTTGATTTTTTGCAAAAGAATTCAAAATTTGAAAATCTCTCCATAAGGACGTAATGTAAAAATCTCGATTTTTAAGGTAAATATTTGAAAATTAAAATTTTGCTGACCAAATCTATGGAAATTTCAACAAAATTTGGTTAAAATCCATTAAAATATAATTTTTTTGTTTGAATAAAATATAAATTAAATATTAATTAAATTAATTTGCCAGCTGAAAAGCTGGCTTTTTTGCTCAAAAAATTTTCATAGCTCAATTATTCGTTTTGACATTCATGATGCTTGGCATAAATCACATATCGTAAGATACCATATCAATATAAGTATAAATATAAAAAAAATTATAGGCTTTTTTCTCAAAAATTTTCCAGAGATTATTTATATAATATAAAAGAAAATATCTATGCCAGCTTAAATGCTGGCTTTTTTGCTCGAAAAAATTTCAGAAGTTATTCATTTGTTTTAATATAAACTAACACAAAGAAAAAAAACAAAAAAGATATTGTTGTTTATAACAAATGCTCGTCATAGTGATTTCATATAAATTTGGTTTTCTTTATTTATTTTTTAAAAATATTTTAGAAAAACTGCTGAAACTGCTCCTCATTGTATAAAATCTTCGATTAATAAAAAAAGAAACTACAGTGAAAGGACCGCGAATATAAATTTTAGAATAAAAATTCTGTAAAGATCATCCGCATGAAAGTGAAATCAAGAAAGAGAACATTGCATAAAATAAAAAAATATTTATAAATTTTAAAAGATCATACACATAGTTCTCTAGCCGTAACCAGGAAGGTATAAATAAAACATTGTATTTAATTGTGCTTTTAACCAGCGCATTTTTTAATTTAATTTTCAATTTTCAGAAATAAATAAACTTGATAATAATAATAATAATAATAATAATAATAATAATAATAATAATAATAATAATAATAATAATAATATAATAATAATAATAATATATAATAATAATAATAATAATAATAATAATAATAATAATAATAATAATAATAATAATAATAATAATAATAATAATAATAATAATAATAATAATAATAATAATAATAATAATAATAATAATAATAATAATAATAATAATAATAATAATAATAATAATAATAATAATAATAATAATAATAATAATAATAATAATAATAATAAATAATAATAATAATAAATAATAATAATATAATAATCGATTTTACATTTAACAATCGATTTTATTCAATAAAATGTAATAAATGTTTATTAATTTTATATTACTTATAATAATAAGTAGTTTGTTAATAAGTAATATTTCATTTGAAACTTAAAAAAATAAAATAATTTTTTACACAAAATTTCAAAGAAAAATGCAAAATTTCATGTCATAAAATCAAATATTACAGTTTTTATACATTTTCGACTTAGAAAATAATCGAGAATTTTTATTTTAAAAAAATCTTTTCTTAATTATTTCTCTTATTTCCCAATTTATTAAATACTACCCATGTTAGATAACTAATGCTATATATTGGTAGTCTATGTAAAGTTGACATAGTATTATATATACTGTTGATTTTTGATTATCAATGAAATTAAACTCATATATTCGTTATGAATTATGGGTAAATGAAAAAATGTTGTAGTGGCGAATGTTGTTTCGGTAACGGTTTCCAAATGCGTGGAGTTATGTCTACTACGTACCACATGAACAAGGGTAAATATAGCTTTCGCTTTGAAGCGTTAGTAATTTAAATTTCTATTGTCCAGGCCTTTTTCTAGTCAGATACAGTTGTGAAGCTTGCTTTGCGATTGTTTATTGCTTGTTAGTTGAATTTGTTGAATCAAAACGCTAACAATAAAAGCAATTCAATGAATATCATATATTTAAATATATAACGAATGGCCTATTTTAGTTATCGGTTAAACGATAGCTAAGCGATTGAATAAAAATCGTACGTATCATTATTGATGAAAACGTAAATGCTAAGTAGAGTAAACTGAAATGATCAAGCTTTTATGCATCGATGATGCATTGAGTAAACGATATTTATATTTTGGATTTAATATAATGTGACTGAGAAAAATGGTAAAACATTTTTCTTTTCAAATCAGTTAATAAAAATGAGACTTGATTATACATTGTATTTAAATCATTTATTGCAAAAAATAAAAATCGTTGAAAGGGTGATAATTAAATTTATTTCACAAAATAGTGGTTTTTTAAATGAAATTGCTGTTTTTGGATTATCATGTGGTTAATGCTTGATCGATTGATAAAGTTAATGATACTTGTGTTTATTGATTTTCAATATCTTTAGTGACTACTTAATTGAAACCATGTTAAGTAGAGTACGTAAAATAAATATCTGGTTGATCCTGCCAGTAGTCATATGCTTATCTCAAAGATTAAGCCATGCATGTCTTAGTACAAAGTCTCGTACACTTAAACCGCGGATGGCTCATTATAACAGCTATATTTGAGAGATTCTATCATTTTGCCATGGGATAACTGTGGTAATTCTAGAGCTAATATCTAACAGAATGCCGTGACTCACGAAGCGGCGGATTTATTAGATCAAAATCAACCTGTGAAAACCGGTTTTTTGATGACTCTGGATAATTTTACTGATCGTACGACCTTTGTGTTGACGACATATCTCTTGAATGGCTGACCTATCAACTTTCGATGGTAAGATCAAAGCTTACCATGGTTGTAACGGGTAACGGGGAATCAGTGTTCGATTCCGGAGAGGGAGCCTGAGAAACGGCTACCACATCCACGGAAGGCAGCAGGCGCGTAAATTACCCAATACCGGTTCGGTGAGGTAGTGACAAAAAATAACAATATGGGCCCTAGTGGTTTCATAATTGCAATGAGAACATTTTAAATACTTTATCAAGTATCAATTGGAGGGCAAGTCTGGTGCCAGCAGCCGCGGTAATTCCAGCTCCAATAGCGTATATTAAAGTTGTTGCAGTTAAAAAGCTCGTAGTTGAAATTGAGGAAAAAGATGGTTTGAATCTTTGATTGAAAGCTATCTGTCCTTCGACGTCGTGTATATCTTTGATGCTCTTTATGGGTTGAGGATGACCGACAAGTTTACTTTGAAAAAATTAGAGTGCTTAAAGCAGCTGATGCTGCATATTGTTGCATGGAATAATAAAATAAGACTTCGGTTTTATTTTGTTGGTTTTCGAAACTGAAGTAATGATTAAAAGAGACTGCCGGGGGCATATGTATGCTGGTGCTAGAGGTGAAATTCTTAGATCATCAGCAGACAGTCTACTGCGAAAGCATTTGCCAAGAATGTTTTCATTAATCAAGAACGAAAGTCAGAGGATCGAAGACGATCAGATACCGTCCTAGTTCTGACCATAAACTATGCCAACTGACAGTTCGCGAAGGTAATTTATCTCCTTGCGAGAAGTCACCGGGAAACCTAAGTCTTGGGTTCCGGGGGAAGTATGGTTGCAAAGCTGAAACTTAAAGGAATTGACGGAAGGGCACCACCAGGAGTGGAGCCTGCGGCTTAATTTGACTCAACACGGGAAATCTCACCCGGTCCGGACACTGTGAGGATTGACAGATTGATAGCTCTTTCTTGATTCGGTGGGTGGTGGTGCATGGCCGTTCTTAGTTGGTGGAGCGATTTGTCTGGTTAATTCCGTTAACGAACGAGACTCTAACCTGCTAAATAGTACATTTGTTTTTAAATAGCAAATGCTGACTTCTTAGAGAATAAATAGCGTTTAGCTAAATGAAAAAGAGCAATAACAGGTCTGTGATGCCCTTAGATGTCCGGGGCCGCACGCGCGCTACAATGGCAGTAACAGCGAGTAATTCCTAGCTAGAAATGGCTGGGTAACCTGCTTAATCACTGTCGTGTCAGGGATTGGATTGAAATTATTCCACTTGAACGAGGAATTCCTAGTAAGTGCAAGTCACTAGCTTGCGCTGATTACGTCCCTGCCCTTTGTACACACCGCCCGTCGCTACTACCGATTGAATGGTTTAGTGAGATCGTTGGATTCCGATTTAAGAAATGGCAACATTTCTATAGTTGGGAAAAGACAATCAAACTTGATCATTTAGAGGAAGTAAAAGTCGTAACAAGGTTTCCGTAGGTGAACCTGCGGAAGGATCATTATTAGTTCATTGAAATTAAAAGAACGATTAGAATTTACAGCTGACATGCTATAAATTAAATTAAAAAAACGATTTTGGCTCTGATAATTCATTTTATAATGAATTATTAAATATAAAAAGTGCTGATTTTAATTTACTAATTACATATTATGCTACTTGGATTGTTTTATTGCGAAGTATTCGGCTCGCTAAACAATAAATCGACTCGTTTTATAGTAGTAAATATGGTTTCAAGTGCTAGTAGTAAATTAATCAGCATTAAACCAACACATTCACGGGTGCCTATGGTATTTTTCGAAATACCGAGTACTCATATAAACATTTTTATTGGGTGTTGTTTATATGACAGACTTATGTCCGTAGTCTCTCGTAAAAAGGAAATTACAAAACACAAGTTGTTGGCACTGATAAAAACAATATCAAAGCATTATCAGGATATTGTGCAAGGTTTAATTAGTTTAGTAATATAATATCTTTAAAAATTTAGTGTTATTTATTTGGTCAATATACGAATTCAAGTTGCAGTGATTAATAACTGGTCTAATGCTTTGTAGATAAATATCCGAATTCAGTTATTTTATTAATCATTTATTTTGGCAAAACTGCAATTGGCTAAAGAATTTGTATGTTGATTAACACGATATTATATGAAAAGCTGCCCCGTGTGTTTCTATTTCTATTTAACTTTACAGTATCGTTTGGTGATCAAATGATAATGGCAATCCTCGACTTTGTAAAAGAAGTTGGGTTGATTGAAAATTAGAATATGGATCGCTGTAAAAAGCATCTGTATATTATTAACCACTTTAAGCGATGGATCACTCGGCTCGCACGTCGATGAAGAACGTAGCAAAACATGTGAATTAATGTGAACTGCACAACGCTCTGATCATTGACATTTTGAACGCAAATGGCGGCTATGGGTCAACCTATAGCCACATCTGTCTGAGGGTCGGCATAGCATTTATCATTACGTTCAATAGTAATGTTTTGAGGGGTTCACTTTTGGTTTTTATTTCAATCGAAAGTGCCTCTTTAAGGTGATAGTGTATTTGTTAAACAAGTACACCTCTATGGAAACATAGAGTTTCGATTTTTGAAATGCTATTAATATACAGTTTATACATATGAAATTAACATAAAGTTAATGCTGTTGTTGAAGTTAATAGATTTATTTGTTATTGTTACTATTGTTTTCATAATTTATTGACCATTGTATAGAAAGAAGAAAAGGCAAATAAACAATGTTTGAATGGGTTGTTGATTTATTTGTTTGATCTTTTAAATATATTTTGGATTGATAATAATAGTAATAATGATGCTATTAATGACAATGACAATTTAATTTTGCATTATCAATATGTGCGTTTCAGTATTAATTGACGTATTGAATTAGTGTTTTAAATATAATTGAACAAGTTTGACGGAAATTCTGGATTATTGAAATTATTGATATCATTTGATGCATACATAATTTTAATTTTCTCCAGTGCCGCAGCTTAATGAGTTGCGTTCTGGTGCATATGTGTGCTGTCACCTGTGAGATTTTAGTAAATAATCAATTAAATTGTCAAGGAATTTCGAATTTATTATTTATTTGTTCAATTAACTTTTAAATCCGACCTCAGATCAGATGAGATTACCCGCTGAACTTAAGCATATCATTAAGCGGAGGAAAAGAAACTAACAAGGATTTCCCCAGTAGTGGCGAACGACCGGGAATTAGCCCAGCACTGAATCCTGTATCTTTGATATTAGGAGTTGTGGTGTAAAGGTTGCGTTTTTAATTGTTGAGTATACTCCAAATTCACTTGATTGTGATGTTGTCCATAGACGGTGTTAGACCGGTTGGAGTGTACGAGGCTTTTATTGATGTTTCCTATGAGTCGGATTGTTTGAGAATGCAGTCCAAATTGGGTGGTAACTCCATCTAAGGCTAAATACTTGTGCGAGTTAAACAAGTACCCATCGCCATCTGTATATTATTAACCACTTTAAGCGATGGATCACTCGGCTCGCACGTCGATGAAGAACGTAGCAAAACATGTGAATTAATGTGAACTGCACAACGCTCTGATCATTGACATTTTGAACGCAAATGGCGGCTATGGGTCAACCTATAGCCACATCTGTCTGAGGGTCGGCATAGCATTTATCATTACGTTCAATAGTAATGTTTTGAGGGGTTCACTTTTGGTTTTTATTTCAATCGAAAGTGCCTCTTTAAGGTGATAGTGTATTTGTTAAACAAGTACACCTCTATGGAAACATAGAGTTTCGATTTTTGAAATGCTATTAATATACAGTTTACATATGAAATTAACATAAAGTTAATGCTGTTGTTGAAGTTAATAGATTTATTTGTTATTGTTACTATTGTTTTCATAATTTATTGACCATTGTATAGAAAGAAGAAAAGGCAAATAAACAATGTTTGAATGGGTTGTTGATTTATTTGTTTGATCTTTTAAATATATTTTGGATTGATAATAATAGTAATAATGATGCTATTAATGACAATGACAATTTAATTTTGCATTATCAATATGTGCGTTTCAGTATTAATTGACGTATTGAATTAGTGTTTTAAATATAATTGAACAAGTTTGACGGAAATTCTGGATTATTGAAATTATTGATATCATTTGATGCATACATAATTTTAATTTTCTCCAGTGCCGCAGCTTAATGAGTTGCGTTCTGGTGCATATGTGTGCTGTCACCTGTGAGATTTTAGTAAATAATCAATTAAATTGTCAAGGAATTTCGAATTTATTATTTATTTGTTCAATTAACTTTTAAATCCGACCTCAGATCAGATGAGATTACCCGCTGAACTTAAGCATATCATTAAGCGGAGGAAAAGAAACTAACAAGGATTTCCCCAGTAGTGGCGAACGACCGGGAATTAGCCCAGCACTGAATCCTGTATCTTTGATATTAGGATTGTGGTGTAAAGGTTGCGTTTTTAATTGTTGAGATACTCCAAATTCACTTGATTGTGATGTTGTCCATAGACGGTGTTAGGACCGGTTGGAGTGTACTTTATTGATGTTTCCTATGAGTCGGATTGTTTGAGAATGCAGTCCAAATTGGGTGGTAAACTCCATCTAAGGCTAAATACTTGTGCGAGTCCGATAGTAAACAAGTACCGTGAGGGAAAGTTGAAAGAACTTTGAAGAGAGAGTTAAATAGTACGTGAAATCGCTTAGAGGTAAACGAGTGAGAGCCGCTGATATATGGGATTCAGTTGATTGTCTGTTTCTTATTTTAGCAAAATCTCACTAGGAATTGCTTTTTAAGCTCATAATGGACGATCAATGCACTTTCATGTATCAAAACTGCGACCAATAGTGCCGTTTTTCTGTCGTAATGGTGAAGGTGACCAATTTCTTCGGAATCGGTTTTATAGCTCATTGCACGGTTAAATTTGGTGTATTGGTGATTTCGATTTGCTGATATTGGCTGTTGGTAATGCTGATTGTTTGATTGTGAGCTCATAAGAGATTGCTTTTGAATGTTTAGATAACTGATGGTCGATGGGCAAATCTAAAGTCTGCAGTGTATATGTAGGTTACCTACTTGTCCCGTCTTGAAACACGGACCAAGGAGTTTATATGGCGAGTCAAAGCCTTAAAACCCCATGGCGAAATTAATGTAAAGGTTTGCTTCGGTAAACTGTGATGTGACCTCTGTTAAAGACAGAGTGCAACATCGACCCGTCTAAAGATGTTCGCATCTGGGCGGAGTTTGAGCGATCATGTAGAGACCCGAAAGATGGTGAACTATGCTTGTGCAGGTTGAAGCCAGAGGAAACTCTGTGGAGGACCGCCGCGGTTCTGACGTGCAAATCGATCGTCGGACATGAGTATAGGGGCGAAAGACTAATCGAACCATCTAGTAGCTGGTTCCCTCCGAAGTTTCCCTCAGGATAGCTGACATTTGTTTGTAGTTTTACCTGGTAAAGCGAATGATTAGAAGTATTGGGACGAAATGTCCTCAACTTATTCTCAAACTTTAAATGGGTTCGAAGTGCGTCTTTCTTCATTGAAGATGTGCATCGAATACAAGTGTCTAGTGGGCCATTTTTGGTAAGCAGAACTGGCGATGTGGGATGAACCAAACATCTGGTTAAGGTGCCTAACATAACGCTCATGAGAAACCACAAAAGGTTGTTTGATAAAGACAGCAGGACGGTGGACATGGAAGTCGTCATCCGCTAAGGAGTGTGTAACAACTCACCTGCCGAATCAACCAGCCCTGAAAATGGATGGCGCTGTAGCGTTGGACCTATACCGGATCGATATCGCAAGTTTACAAAACGAGTAAACGATATCGTGTAGGAGGGTGCCGTGGTTGCTAGAAGCTACTGGCGTAAGTCAGAGTGGAGCGGTCACGGGTACAGATCTTGGTAGTAGTAGCAATTATTCAAGTGAGATCCTTGAAGACTGAAGTGGAGAAGGGTTCCATGTCAACAGCATTTGAACATGGGTTAGTCGGTCCTAAGCGATCTGGTAATTCAGTTATCAGAAAGAGGTGATAGACATTAGCAATAGTGTTTATAATTGATTTTAGCCTCTTGAAGCGAAAGGGAATCAGTTTAATTACTGAACTTGAATATGGAAATTTGGTTGTTTCGGCAACACAAGGTGGCAACACAAGCGATCTCAGAGACGTCATCAAGTGTTTGGGAAGAGTTCTCTTTTCTTTGTATACATAACATGTCCCTAGAATCAGGTTATCTGGAGAAAGGGATGTGAAATGTTAAAAGCATCACGTTTCACGTGATGTCCGAAGCGCTCTTGATGGCCCTTGAAAATCTGAGGGAGCAGTTATAAATTTCATATCAATCCGTACCGATATCCGCAGCAGGTCTCCTAGGTGAGCAGCCTATAGTCTTAGAAC
>JACMZG010001869.1:190374-209650 GCA_018340805.1 Microvelia longipes | reverse complement strand
AGACTGTAAAGAAATTGTTTAGCTTGTAGCTACAAGAGATCAATTCTTGTTGGTTTCCATACACCATAAGGAAAGCGCATCCTACACCCATTTCTGATTTAGAACCATCTGTGTAGATTCTTATAACATCTTCATTATCTAACTGATAATTATTATTCAGATAGTTTAATACCACAGCTTTGGCTTCATGAATGTCTAGATATTCTTTTTTAAATTTAGGTATTTGAGCTTTTATAATTACATTTTGTATTTTAGGACTGAAATATAATTGATTAAAATTATTTCTTACTATGTTAATATCATTGAAAATTTCCATTAATATATTTATATAGAATTTGAATTTAGTTTTAACTTGTCTGCTTGTACAATCATTATATGTAACTATAAGTTTTTCGTATTGATTTCTGCAGTTTTTATCATGTGTGAGTAGATTAGCTAATTGAATTGAAATAGTTCTTTTTAATCTTATAGATATTGGGGGTATATTAGTGATGGCCTGCATAGTGTTGATTGGCGTTGATTTTATGAAACCACCAATTATTCTTAGAATTTTATTTTGAAGATTATTTTGAAGAAGATTATTTTAGATTATTCTTAGATTTTTATTTTGAATTTTATTTTGTTGTTAATTTCAATTAATGTCCTTAACTTAATATGCGGACTAACTAACTTTATTGGTTATTTTGATTTAATTTTTCTAATATTGGTTTTAGTAATTTTATTAGTTTTGTGTTGCTTAAATGGTTATGATGTTTGTTGCTTTATTTCGAAGGAGTGGCTTTTCTTCTGATTTAGCTCCTGGTTCTTTAGCTTAAGTAGCAGTTTATTGCCATTTGGTTACTAACGAAAGATTAAACTTTTGATTCATAGTTCTTTTTCTTCTTCTTATTTCTCTTTAAATGTCTTAAAACTAAAACGTCAAACAGTACATACTCTCATTTCATTATTGTTGTTGAGTAAAAAATAATATTTTTATTAAGAAAATATAATTTTTTGTATTTTTGAACCCAAACAAATGAGTGTAGAACTTAACAGAAGAAAATGGATTCCAATTATCTGTTTTGTTCTCACAAGGTACAGCTCTACAGACAATATTCTAGTTGAATAATTTCTACACGAAGTGAACCAAGGAACTTGTATAAACCATACAAGTTCCTTGGTATAAAACGAATTTTTTGTTTTGAACCGACCAAGAATCTTGAACATCTTTTAATCTCTTTTCTATGATCTTGAATAAAGAATTTTTTCCAAGATTCTTGGAACCGGGGCGACCCTAATCTGCAGAATAAGGTTTTCTGCAAAATATTTTGCAGAACGGGTGCTTCCAAGGAAGCTAAAGCGTTGAAACTTTTTATGATTAATGAAACACACCTAAAAACACATCCCTACAAATTTCAACTCATTCGTACACCATCTGCTGCCCCCAGAGTATTTTGCAGAATGAGATCTATTTTGCAGAGCGGGTACTTTCAAGGATGCTAAAGCGTTGAAATTTTCTATAATTAATACAATACGCCTAAAAACACATCCCTAAAATATTAACTCACTCGTACACTATCAGCCGCCCCCAGAGTATTTTGCAGAATGTGATCTATTTTGCAGAACAGTTGCTTCCAAAGATGCTAAAGCGTTGAAACTTGATATAATAAATGAAAATTCATCTAAAAACATATCCCTACAAAATTCAACTCATTCTTACACCATCTGCCGCCCCCAGAGTATTTTGCAGAATGAGATCTATTTTCCAAGGAAGCTAAAGCGTTGAAACTTTGTATGATTAATAAAATATAGAGTGCCTATATAACATAGGCATGTTATATAGGCACTCTAATAAATACATCTAAAAACACATCCCTACAAATGTCAACTCATTCATACACCATCAGCCGCCCAAGAGCTGTACTTGCTCTGAAAAGGTAGAAGTGAGTCTCGTGGGATTCTTCTTGACCCAAGAAGATTCTTAACGTAAATATAGATGTCCAACTTTCGATTTCATAACATTTCAAGAGTTTAATACAATAAATTATATTAAAAAACACCTCCTAAAAATTTTGTCCTATGCTAATGCATGGGGAAAATCTTTTGTTTAGAAAATGGTTCTTATCACAACTGTTCTTCTCGTTCTTCTTTGGGTTTCTTCGTGTTTTTTTTTATTCTTCTTAGACAGAATTGCCAACTATGAAGCTGAAGTCCAGCAGTCTATTGGCAAAAAAGGAAAGTTAAAGAAATGATAAATATAGTCAAATTTGATAATAATGTTAATTTTAAAAAATATGTAGAAAAATTAAGCTCCATTTACTCAAATTTAATAAGGAACTCTTAAATCTTAAAAATCTTAATTTAGTTTAAAATATTGTTTTTTCAACTAAAATTATTGGTAACACTGATTTTTTTTTAAATTCTTCAATGTAACAGTTTTTAACGGTTTTTTAAACATAGCTTACCAAACCATACCAAGGTGCAATATGAAGTAGTTTGTAAAATTGTATTTTATTTTATATTTTTTAACTCTGATGATGACTAATTTTTAGTCGAAAGCTTTAGTTATTATATATTAAACAATAAAGGACTTTTGTGTAATTAACCTGTTTTTATTTTATAATTTTTTTTATAAGTCCACAAAAAGAAACTTTTTTAATTTATTATTATTATTATAAAATTATTGTTTTCTGTGTGTATTTTTCACAAAAACGGTTCGCCGTTGCATGTTCTGTAATTCAAAAATTCAGAAACTAAAAGTAAAATAAGTGTAAATTTCATTTAATTGATTCATTGATTTAGTCGATTTTATCAGGTAATTACATTTAATCACATGTGCGCATCTTGCCGATGTAGTTAAACTACAGGCTGAATTAAATGCCAAAAACTATCTTCTACCACGTGTAAACTTTAGCCACCATTTCATTATTACCTGATTGAATCAATTAAATTAATAATTACTTGAATGAAAAACTTAAAATAATCAGAAACGTTCTGTGTAAATTAAAGTGGTAGGGTTAGAAGTATAACTATACAAAGTATAAAATTAAATTTTAAATTGACTGGGTAAAAAGCGGGAAATCAAGCCAACTCAATTGAAAGGTAGGTCCCCCGCCGCGCTAGAGTCGACCGGAATCCAAATTTTCCCACCATTGAGTCGACAGTCTTACTGTTTAAGTATCTATAGTCTCTGGTCTCCACCTATTAATATATCAACTGGACCTTCATTAAAATCTGTCAAAATAATATTTTTGCTTGCAAGTTTCTCTAGCCAAGGTCCTTTGCATATCGGTCTAATATGAGTACATATTACTGATTGATTGATTGATTTATTTATTTATAAACAATACGGACTTTTAGTCCAATTTACATAATCATAAATCAATATAAAAAGAGATATGGTTACAATTAAGGGACATCAATAGTTTTTAATAAAATAAATAAAAAAAAACATTAAAACAAAGAACTTTTTTAAAACAATAGAATTTGTAAAATATAGTTAACATAAATACTTAAGAAACATATTATTATTATTTTTCTTTTTATATATATAATTTTTACCTTTTTATTATAAGTCATATTTACAATGGTTTAGTCCAATTTACATAATCATAAATCAATATAAAAAGATATGGTTACAATTAAGGAACATCAATAGTTTTTACTAAAATGGTTAAGAAAAAAAAAATAGTACACACTTTTAGTTATGTTAAGAGTGAAATAAATATAAAAAAAATGCCAATAAAGAACTTGTAAAAAAAAGAGTAAAATGAACAATATATAACTATAATTATTAAAAAAAAATGTATATATACATGTACATTTATATACACATATACATACACACATACATACATTTACATACCTACATACACACACACACTCACACATATATACTAATCTTTAATGATTTATTTCAAATTTGTTAGGAAAATACAAAAAATGTTCAACGAGTGAAATTAACCCCTAGAGTGGATTCACCATCACAAACCCTATTTACCTCTTTAGAATTAATTAAAAGTATATTATTACTAATATTTGAAAAAAAAGCAGAAAAGAAAACTATGATGCAGTAATAATGATTTAATATAAATTCTAAATTAAAAAGAAGAAGAAAAACTATACTTAGGTATATACTATACTTGACTTAAGAAATTTCCTTAAGACATACGGTGTAATGTTAAACAAATCAACATCTTTGCTTATTAAGTTAGCCATCCTTTGTATTCTAGGTAAAGGTGCATAATAAATATAATTTGTAGGATGACAATGAATCGTGAAAGTGGTATGAGATCTAGTGAGGTGAGTTGGAACATGTAAGTCTATCAAGGATAATAATTTAGAACAGTCAATATTATAATTTATCAATTTAAACAGAAATGTGATATCAGCATTCTTTCTCCTATTCTCTAGAGTCTGCAAATCAAGTCTAGTAAGCAGATTGGTATAATTTAAATCTTTTATAGGTATTTTTAATTTAAAATTAGCATAACGCAAGAACTTATGTTGAACCTTTTCAAGAATATTATTTAAGTAGAGGGTATGGGGGGACCAAACTTGAGATGCATACTCCAATATTGGTCTGACTAGTGTTTTATACAAATAATTTATTGTAGCTATATTTTTAAAGTTTTTGCTACTTCTAATGACAAAACCGAGCATTTGCATGGCCCTCGATGAAATGTTATTTATATGCTCTATAAAGAAGAGTCTGGAATCTACAATAATGCCTAGGTCTCTAATAGAATAAACCTCCTCCAAAACCACATTGTTTATACAATACTGACTATTAATAGGGGTGGTAGTTCTGGCAAATTTTATATATTTACATTTTTGCAAATTAAGGGGTAGTTTATTTCTACAGCACCACAAGTAGACCTGGTCTAAATTAGATTGCAAAATGAGAGCATCATTCAGAGTTTTAACAATTTTTCTAATTCTTAGATCGTCAGCGAAAAAATCATATTCTACACCTTTAAAGATAAATTTGAGATCATTAATGAATATCAAAAAAAGAATGGGACCCAAATGGGACCCCTGGGGTACTCCAGATAATACTTGGAAAGCATAAGAAAAATAATTTTTGATTTTAACTGTAAGGTACCGATTACTCAAATAGCTTTCAAACCAACTAAGTAAGTTACCAGAAAAACCAATTCGTTTAAGTTTCAATATTAATAATCGAATAAAAACTTTATCAAACGCCTTTGAGTAATCGGTGTATATTACATCAACTTGTCTTTTATCTTCAAAAGCCAGATATATATCATTAATGAACACCATAAGATTAGTAGTAGTTGATTTCTTTGCAAGAAAGCCATGTTGATTTTCATCTATGATATTGAAGACAAATGGATAGATTTTATTTAGTACTATACTTTCAAAAACCTTTGGAATCATGGATTAGATACATACTGGTCTATAGTTTGTTAAGGTTTCGAAGATAATCTTTGAAACCCTTATACTTTCTGTCGAGCGTCTGTCTGTCCGATTTCTCATCTCAGGAACTACAATAGCTAGGACATTGAAATCTGGTATACATGTGTAACTATTTTATCCAACAACAGGAAAAATATAGCCAACTAAATCACGCGCGCATCTGTCGATTAAGAGCGAATGCGCACATTCGCCAAAAAAAAAATATTTTTTTGAAAAATCATGTGGGGTATCAAATTGTAGGTATCGATGGGTAGTACACAAATATGCATCGCTTTTTCAAAATGGCGGCTATTACACCCGCCAAAAATCTCGAAAACCACCAAAAAATGCTTGTCCCCCCCCCTTTAAGGCATAAGGAGAAGCCCTAAAAATATGGACCAAAAGCCAATAAAAGCACTTTCCGGGCCATAGAAATTCTTCGGAAAAAAAGTTTCAAAAGTTAATTTTAGCAATTTCAAAATCGCCCATACGCGCACGCGCCAAAAAAAAATATTTTTTTGAAAAATCATGTGGGGTATCAAATTGTAGGTATCGATGGGTAGTACACAAATATGCATCGCTTTTTCAAGATGGCGGCTATTACACCCGCCAAAAATCTCGAAAACCCCAAAAAATGCTTGTCCCCCCCCTTTAAGGCATAAGGAGAAGCCCTAAAAATATGGGACCAATAGCCAATAAAAGCACTTTCCGGGCAATAGAAGTTCTTCGGAAAAAAAGTTTCAAAAGTTAATTTTAGCAATTTCAAAATCGCACATACGCGCACGCCCCAAAAAAAATATTTTTTTAAAAAATCATGTGGGGTATCAAATTGTAGGTATCGATGGGTAGTACACAAATATGCATCGCTTTTTCAAAATGGCGGCTATTACACCCGCCAAAAATCTCGAAAACCACCAAAAAATGCTTGTCCCCCCCCCTGTTAAGGCATAAGGAGAAGCCCTAAAAATATGGGACCAATAGCCAATAAAAGCACTTTCCGGGCCATAGAAATTCTTCGGAAAAAAAGTTTCAAAAGTTAATTTAAGCAATTTCAAAAATCGCACATACGCGCACGCGCCAAAAATGTTTTTTTGAAAAATCCTGTGGGGTATCAAATTGTAGGTATCGATGGGTAGTACACAAATATGCATCGCTTTTTCAAAATGGCGGCTATTACACCCGCCAAAAATATCGACATAAGGTACCAAGCAATAATATAACCAAGCAAATAAAGGTGAGCGAAGCGAGCCCTATAATATTATGTTATGTTTTTACTCTATGCTATAAAATTAGGTTTTGATAAACATATACAAAAAGGCGAGCGAAGCGAGCCCATGTTTTTTATGCCTTTCTTAAAATGTTTCCCTTAAAGTAGATATTGACAAACAAGCACATAAAGGCGAGCGAAGCGAGCCCTAGTATTGTATGGTTATTTTTATTTTATACTCTTAAAAAGACACTGATAAACATTTACAAAAAGGCGAGCGAAGCGAGCCCATGATTTTCATGCCTTGTGTTCGGGCAACAACGTTTTTCTTTTATATTTATTATATGCCATATTAAATTTTAGCATTTAATTACTTAAACTCTTTTTCTTTGGATCATATGAAAGTTGCGTTATCGCAAATTTGAACCCCTCTACCTACTTATTGACCTACTTATTGACTACCTGCATCAAGCAAACCTACATTTAGGACCGTCGGCGTTGCATAATATGTTACGTCAAGATTATTGGATTCTTAATCCGCGAAACTTAATTCGACATAGAGTGAATCAGTGTCTTAAGTGCTATAAGGCCAAGGCCAAACAACTGATTCCTAAGCCGTTAATGGGCAACTTACCTGCGTCGCGTGTATGTCAGTACAGTACTTTCCAGCACGTCGGTATTGATTATGCAGGACCCTTTATCATCCGCGAATCATTGCGAAGAAAGGCTCCTCATTCAAAAGTCTACCTTTGTCTCTTCATATGTATGACAACTAAGGCTATGCACCTCGAGTTGGTTTCCAACCTGTCAACACCTGCTTTTATCGCTTCTTTGGATCGGTTCATTGCAGACGTGGCAAACCATCAAATATTTATACGGACTGCGGATCTAATTTTATAGGCGCAGCCAATACTTCGAGACTTTACCTCTGGTTAAGGCAAAAGGATGTCAAAGATAACATAATTGAATTCGCGACTCAAAACGACATAAAGTGGAACTTCAACCCTCCACATACTCCACACTTCGGTGGTTTATGGGAGAGTGGTGTAAAGTCAGTGAAGACTATTCTCCGCAAGGTTATGGGATCAACACCTTTCACCTTCGAAGAACTAGCCACCATCTTTTGTCGCATCGAAGCCATCCTTAACTCTCGGCCATTGTGCCCAAAGAATAGTGATCCAGAGAGCTTTGAATCATTAACCCCAGGACATTTTCTGGTAGGTAAGCCGTTAATAGCAAAACCAGAAGAAGATGTAGGAGACATCAGCGAAAATCGACTCAACAGATGGCAAGTTGTTCAAGCCCGTATCCAGCATTACTGGAACAGATGGCGCAAAGAGTATTTGCAACAGCGTCATAAGTGGGTCAAGAAGCAACCGAATGTAAAGGAAGGAGATCTCGTCATACTTAATGAACCATCGTTACCTGTGCAGGAGTGGATCATGCTATTGTGACCCAGTGCCATACAGGAAGCGATGGAGTCGTCCGTGTAGTGACTGTGCGTACATCGGATAAGAAGACTTACAAGAGACCTGTCGTCAAAGTTGTTCCTCTGACACCTATAACTTCGCCCTCCTCAACTTCTGAAAATGATTAGCATCATTTTGGTGGGAGCATGTTCGGGCAACAACGTTTTTCTTTTATATTTATTATATGCCATATTAAATTTTAGCATTTAATTACTTAAACTCTTTTCTTCTTTGGATCATATGAAAGTTGCGTTATCGCAAATTTGACACCCCCCTCTCCTTGGGACTCTACATACCCCACAGGATAAAGGGCTTGTCTTCAGTACAGTGTGGGACCTCATCGTGTGCACGTCGTCTTCGCGCTGTTGCTCACCTCGTCGGCTCACGGCTGATATACTCACGTTGTCTGGTGCGTATTCGGTCAAGATCAGTGGACTCTGGGTTGTTCATGACAGCTGGCCCACGTGATTTATACGAGTGACGTCATATGGTGTACCGGGTTTCGGGAGTAACGTCATATGATACTTCTCATCACCCTTAGCGCTAAGTGCAATTTTTTACTATCTTTTCTATGAGCTCATTTAATTACCTTTTTATATCATTTCATTACCTTTTTGTATCTCATTTAATTACCTTTTATGAACTTTAACCTCTTATTTACATTCTTTTGTAAACTTTTCTGTTTTCTATGATTCTCCAAAGATCTTACAAACCTTTTACATTAAATATATTGTTTTTACTTCTGAGGTGGTCTGTTATTGTTTTACTAACCTATTCCAACTCTGTGAGCTTTGGACTTTATACCGGCATTTATAGTGTGTTGTATGAACATACTGCGTGGTCCTTCGAGCCGGATAAGTAGGTTAGTTTCATTAGCATACCACCTATTTTTATGACATTTTTTGTTCATTTGTACTCATTTTATACTTTTATGTTCTTTAACATACCGCCTAATAATTCTAGGTTATTTTGTTATGATTTTTATGGATTTCTGTCCACCAATAAAATTTATAAATGGTCTGATGGTAATATGCCTTTTGGTTTACAAGTATATTTTGACAATATAATAGTTAATTTTCGATTTTATATTGATGAAATCATATTTTGTTTGCAATTATATGTTGACGATATTATACTTTTTGGTCAATTGTTTGCGGATGATTTGGTGGTTATAAGACGGCTATATGCTGATGTTTTTAAGCTTATAGGTAGGGTGTGTAGAACATTCTTTTATATGTTTTTATGAACTTTTATACAATTGTTTGCCTTTGGTAATGTTTTGTTTTTCAATTTCTTTATATGAAAGCTTTTGTTTATTTTTATGATTTTGTATTTTTTTATTTTATGTTTATAAACTGATACTTTCAGTCAACTTACCTCATTTTTTATATTATTTAGTATTGTATGGTAATTGCTAAACTTGTTTACAACATGCCGCTATTAGATGAAGAAATTAACATTGTTGCCTCCAATAAAAGGAAACTAGAGACTGCTGCTGCAAAAGTGAAGAGTATTGTTGAGATAGGTAGAACTGTTGCTACCACTCCCGCAAATTTATTCATATTTAAAGGAATGTACAAAGAACTTAAGCCAGCTTATGATGAGTTTAAGTCTACATATGATAATATTTGTGATTTTTATATTTCGAAGAATATGCCCGGTTTTCCGATCCAATCAGATAAGGATCTTGCTAGGGCTACGGAAGAGAGGTTGTATGAAGCTCATGCCATCTATGAAGAACACATGAATCCGACACCTACAAGACAAACAGTATTAGATACTACAATTAATGGATCTACTTCTAATATTTCTAAAGGAAGACTTCCAGATCTTAAATGTCCTGTATTTACTGGAAAGCCTGGTGATTGGCCCTTGTTTAGGGACACTTTCCAATCCATGTTTCATGATGACGATAGTGTCTTACCTATGGAGAAATATCTGTATTTGATATCATTTCTTTCTGGCGATGCTTTATCCCAAATTAAAGGCATACCGGTTATAGAGGCAAATTACGTGCGTGCCTGGGAAACTTTAAAAGCTTATTATAATAATAAGCGAGTTATAGCCTCATCATATTTAAAGTCATTGTTTAATTATGCTCCTCCGTCAGGGAAATCAAAGCTTGCTACTTTGCAACAATTTATTAGAGAAGTAGCTGATAACATTAGTGCTTATCAAGAGCTAAAGATAAAGGATTCTGAAGATTTCATCTTATTCTCTCTAGCGATCAGATGTCTTGATTCTGATTTAAGACAACGTTATGAAAGAACAGTTAGTGATACTGACTACCCTAAATTTAAAGATCTGATGTTATTCCTATGGACTGAAGCTAAAACTTTAGAACTTACTTCTCCTGAGTCTAGCAATGCTCTTACGCTACCTTCTCAACTTAAAGAACCCAAGAAAACATCAAACAAGGCTCTTCTTGGTTTAAACCAAGCTGTTTCTCAACCAATAAATAAATGTCATGTATGTAACGCCAATCATACTTTGTATAACTGTTCTAAATTTAGAAAGGCTTCTCCTGCTGATAGATTTAAATTGATTAACGCTTGGCAAGGGTGTAAGAATTGTTTATCACCCAAGCACAGGACTAAGCAATGTACATCTAAGGAGTCGTGTTATTTTTGTGGAGCTCGACATCATACCTGGCTTCATTTGGCTAAAACCAACACTCCATCTTCTCAGACAACTCAAACCTCTTCTTCATCTCCTCAACAAGTCTCTTCTACATCAACAGTGTCTTCAGAAGTAATACAAGAAGTTCCATTGGCATCTTGTTCGAGTATTACCAATCGCTCCAGAGCTACCTTAGGAACTGCTATAGTTCAAATTCAGGATTCTCACGGAAAGTGGCACAACGTTAGAGCAGTTCTTGATACTGGGTCGGAAGTAAGTCTGATTACTCACGACTGCGCTCTTCGTTTGGGACTTCCTATCCAAGAAAGTGATCAATCGCTTTCAGGTATAGGTCAGCAACCTGTAGATACCCATGGTGTCGTCTCTTGTACTTTGAAATCGACAATTCCTTCATCCATGATGAGCTACTCCACGAGTGCAATCGTCCTTTCGAATATCACGTATAATCTTCCTCATCACAACTTTTCTATAAAGGATAGGAACTTGTACAATAAATATGTTTTAGCTGATCCAGAATTTTGGCAATCTAGTCCCATTCAGTTTGTTATAGCTGCTGACATCTTTTTTGATGTACTATCTGGTGAACCAGTTTCTGTAGGTGAAAATAAACCTAAGCTGACTCCTTCTACATTAGGATACATTGTCGCTGGTAGATCATGTTTACCTGCAACACAGAAAACAAAAGTTAATACCTTGTTAACGACTCATTCTAATGAAATTCTCTCGGTTATTATGAATAAGTTTTGGGAGATAGAAAGTATACCTACTGGTAAACCTATAATGTCTTTAGAAGATAAAGTTTGTGAGGAACATTTCCAGCAAACATGTTACCAACTTCCAAATGGACGATTTGTTTCTTCGCTTCCATTTAAAAAGGATCCCACTAAATTAGGCGATTCTAGGCGCAAGGCCTTATCTCGATTTCACAATTTGGAAAACAAACTTTCTAAGAATTCTGAACTAAGAGAGTTATACAATGATTTTATTCATTCTTACCTCGATCTTGGACACATGTCGCCTTCTGAAGGTCCAGGTTCTTACCTGATTCCGCATCATTGCATATATAAAGAAGAAGCGGACATCGTCAAAATGTACCGTCAGATTTTGTGCTCTGAAGAAGATAGTGAGTATCTTCGAATTTTATGGAGATTCGACCCTTCTGATGAAGTTGTTGAATACAAATTGAACACGTAACTTACGGAGTTAAATCTGCACCATATCAGGCTCTACGAGTTTTAAGGAAATTAGCAGAGGATATTAAGGACATCCATCCAGAAGCAGCTCGTGTTCTAATGGAAGAAGCGTATGTGGACGACATTTGTACGGGTGCTGCGTCTGTGGAAGACGCCCTTTTATTGCAGAATCAACTTATTTTTCTTCTCTCATCTGGATGCTTTGAACTAAGCAAATGGTCAAGTAACAGGCCAGATTTACTAGCCAACGTAACTGAAACCTCCAGTCTTTCTACGTGTGACTTCGCTCCCATGGACGATCATACAATAAAAATTCTCGGGTTACATTGGACGGCAACTTCGGACTGCTTTTCTTATGCGATCAAGTCTCCAGAATTATTGTTTAAAAAACGTTCAATTTTATCAGTTATCGCCAGGATTTATGATCCTTTAGGCTATCTCGCACCAGTTGTGATCTTTGCCAAGATCATACTCCGAGAGTCATGGCTTGCTAAAGTTGATTGGGATGAAATTGTTCCGAGTGACATTGCCACCAAGTGGAAATCGTTTCTTCGTGATCTTCCTGCTTTATCTCAAGTCAACATACCAAGGTTTATACCTTGTCTTAAATCTAATTCTTGTATTCTACTAGGGTTTAGTGATGCATCTCAGCGAGGTTATGCTGCTGCTCTTTACCTTAGAACACAATACCTTAATTTTTATCCTCAAGTTTACCTTCTAAAGGCTAAAACTAAATTAGCCCCACTTAAGTTAACGACCATTCCAAGATTAGAACTTATGGGTGCTGTGTTGTTAACACGTTTGTACAATTCTATCGATAAATTTCGAACTAAGGTTCCTATTTCTCGAACCTATTTCTTTACTGATTCGTCGGTGGTCATAGGATGGTTGAATTCATCTACAGACATTTTAAAACCTTTTGTTGGACATCGAGTAATAGAGATCCTTGAAAGTACAGATGCTTCAAAATGGTATCACATTAAAGGAGAAGAAAATCCCGTCGATTGTGCGTCGCGTGGAATACTTCCTTCTGAAATAAATGAACATACATTGTGGTGGAATGGTCCCTCGTGGATACGTGACGATGAATCTAGCTGGCCGCTTCAAGTGTGGAAGTCGTCTGCAGATCCGTTACCTGAAACAAAGGAAAACAAAATTAGTTTAGTTTCTAAATGTGATGAATTTGATATTGTTGACTGGATGTCAAACTACTCATCTTTTTATAAAATGATTAGAGTACTTTCAAAGGCTTACCGTCTTATCGATGCACTTAAGAAGATACCTGTAGTGGAAGGAAATGTCACAGTGAAGGAAGTGCGACGAGCTACAAGGGCTTGCATCCTTGCTGTTCAAAACCGTTACTTTTCGAAGCCTTCATCTGAAACTGAAAAGTCTCTTTTCTTCTCTCAATCCTTTTGTTGATTCCCATGGTGTTATCAGGGTGGGAGGAAGATTGGAGAACGCTAATATTCCAGAACGTCATAAACATCCAATCATTTTGCCTAACAAATGTCATTTTACCAACCTACTTATTGACTACCTGCATCAAGCAAACCTACATTTAGGACCGTCGGCGTTGCATAATATGTTACGTCAAGATTATTGGATTCTTAATCCGCGAAACTTAATTCGACATAGAGTGAATCAGTGTCTTAAATGCTATAAGGCCAAGGCCAAACAACTGATTCCTCAGCCGTTAATGGGCAACTTACCTGCGTCGCGTGTATGTCAGTACAGTACTTTCCAGCACGTCGGTATTGATTATGCAGGACCCTTTATCATCCGCGAATCATTGCGAAGAAAGGCTCCTCATTCAAAAGTCTACCTTTGTCTCTTCATATGTATGACAACTAAGGCTATGCACCTCGAGTTGGTTTCCAACCTGTCAACACCTGCTTTTATCGCTTCTTTGGATCGGTTCATTGCCAGACGTGGCAAACCATCAAATATTTATACGGACTGCGGATCTAATTTTATAGGCGCAGCCAATCTACTTCGAGACCTTTACCTCTGGTTAAGGCAAAAGGATGTCAAAGATAACATAATTGAATTCGCGACTCAAAACGACATAAAGTGGAACTTCAACCCTCCACATACTCCACACTTCGGTGGTTTATGGGAGAGTGGTGTAAAGTCAGTGAAGACTATTCTCCGCAAGGTTATGGGATCAACACCTTTCACCTTCGAAGAACTAGCCACCATCTTTTGTCGCATCGAAGCCATCCTTAACTCTCGGCCATTGTGCCCAAAGAATAGTGATCCAGAGAGCTTTGAATCATTAACCCCAGGACATTTTCTGGTAGGTAAGCCGTTAATAGCAAAACCAGAAGAAGATGTAGGAGACATCAGCGAAAATCGACTCAACAGATGGCAAGTTGTTCAAGCCCGTATCCAGCATTACTGGAACAGATGGCGCAAAGAGTATTTGCAACAGCGTCATAAGTGGGTCAAGAAGCAACCGAATGTAAAGGAAGGAGATCTCGTCATACTTAATGAACCATCGTTACCTGTGCAGGAGTGGCCACATGCTATTGTGACCCAGTGCCATACAGGAAGCGATGGAGTCGTCCGTGTAGTGACTGTGCGTACATCGGATAAGAAGACTTACAAGAGACCTGTCGTCAAAGTTGTTCCTCTGACACCTATAACTTCGCCCTCCTCAACTTCTGAAAATGATTAGCATCATTTTGGTGGGAGCATGTTCGGGCAACAACGTTTTTCTTTTATATTTATTATATGCCATATTAAATTTTAGCATTTAATTACTTAAACTCTTTTCTTCTTTGGATCATATGAAAGTTGCGTTATCGCAAATTTGACACCCCCCTCTCCTTGGGACTCTCTACATACCCCACAGGATAAAGGGCTTGTCTTCAGTACAGTGTGGGACCTCATCGTGTGCACGTCGTCTTCGCGCTGTTGCTCACCTCGTCGGCTCACGGCTGATATACTCACGTTGTCTGGTGCGTATTCGGTCAAGATCAGTGGACTCTGGGTTGTTCATGACAGCTGGCCCACGTGATTTATACGAGTGACGTCATATGGTGTACCGGGTTTCGGGAGTGACGTCATATGATACTTCTCATCACCCTTAGCGCTAAGTGGCTTTTTTACTATCTTTTCTATGAGCTCATTTAATTACCTTTTTATATCATTTCATTACCTTTTTGTATCTCATTTAATTACCTTTTATGAACTTTAACCTCTTATTTACATTCTTTTGTAAACTTTTCTGTTTTCTATGATTCTCCAAAGGTCTTACAAACCTTTTACATTAAATATATTGTTTTTACATCTGAGGTGGTCTGTTATTGTTTTACTAACCTATTCCAACTCTGTGAGCTTTGGACTTTATACCGGCATTTATAGTGTGTTGTATGAACATACTGCGTGGTCCTTCGAGCCGGATAAGTAGGTTAGTTTCATTAGCATACCACCTATTTTTATGACATTTTTTAGCGAATTTTCATAATGAAAATGACGCTTATGAGGTTGTTCGGATGACGGAAGTTGAGGATGGGAGTGAGCGGAATCGGTTCCTATTGGCTTCCTGATAACAAAAAAATATGTCCGAAAAAAAGTTTATATATATATATATATATATATATATATATATATATATATATATATATATATATATATATATGTATGTAAGAGTTTCTACCCTTTCGTATGGCGAACGATAACTCTCGAAGGCGTTCTCAAATTGAAACGAAACTTTGCAAATCGCGAGATGTTGAGGAGGTTACGAGGTCTATTGTTTATAAAAACATTATGACGTCATCAACCAAAGTTATGACGTCATGAAAAAAATTTTTTTTTGAAACTTGAAATGGCTTTAAAACAAGGTATTTCGTGTTTAGGTAGACGGCTAGCTGAATCGATTAAGACCAATTTCAGCTGAATCGAACCATCACAAATGGCGCAAACAGTATACATATATATATAATGTTGTATATATGTATACGTCCAGGTCAAAGACTAGTACGATATATCTTAGGTTCAGTAGTGTTAGAGGGTGGGGATATAGTATAATTGAAGGGCCTCTACCTCTTGCTCCATCCTGGTAAGCCTACTGTCCTAGAGAGACAGGACAAAAATGGCTTCCACTAAACCACGGCGAGCAAAGCAGGCCCGTAAAGCGGAAGAACCTCGAAGTAGTCTTTATATGGTCGAATTCATTCTAAAACGATTGCGACCGGTTTCAGCTCAATCAGACAATCCTAAGCGTAGATAAACAATATTAACATAGATGGTTCACTCCCGAGTGTAGTAGGAACACTCAATTGACAAGTTTGTGTTTATGATTTAAGTTGGGGGCCTCATCACTAGAGTCTTGAAGAGCGCTAGTAGTAAAAATATATTTGCTCTATTCTCTACTAGATTGTGCTGTGGTATTTTTTTTAAATACAAACAGTTGCCAATCGTTTAGTAAAATAAAATAAAAGTAAACAAAGATCTATGGTATGCTATAGTATTCGCGATGTATTTTTGTTTTTCAAAACTTGGGGGCCTCATCACGCGAAGCAGCACCATTGTTTTCTTAAAAAAATAACAATAATTCATTTTTAGTTTTTTAGACTTAACATTTAAATTTGCTATCTGAATATAACATCTCGGGTTGGCGCAAACGGATAAGTAAAGGAAACAAACAAAAATTGAAACTATGACATTAGAGGTTCAAATCCAAGGGGGGACGACAGAATGGGTGAAGTAAGAGTGAGAAATTAATTTTTTTCACTTTTTACCAATTTATACGAAATTCTTATAGAGCTTTCTTGGGATCACTCATCCATCGACTCCTCATCATTCTAGCGCTGAAAAGCGGATGGAAAGACTTGATTACCCTCAACAGCTCGTTGTTTGGTTGAATAAAGTAAATAAATAAAAGTGTCAGAAATAAAAATATCTAACAGTTTCACGCTGTCACCACTAGACTGTACTACTTGAGCCTCCTGCATCCCATCAACTATTTTTTTTTAAGTCTTAGAGTTAAATGTTAATATTGTTTATCTATGATCCTAAGTGACGGAAACGGTATTTTTATTTAAAAACAAAAATCATGAATATATTTTGTTTATAACGCTTGTTGTTTTAATATTATAGCATACTATTAATAAAATATTAATAAAATCTTAATTAGTAAAATCAAATTTGTGAGAAAGCCTTTCAGGCCCGCGAAGCGGGCCTGTGTGGAGCGACTGTAAAAATTCGCTAGGTACATGGCAAAATGCCATGTAACAAAACAATAATGAAACACAACATCATACAAAAACAACAACAATGTGGCCGCGAAGCGGCCACAGGGAGGCCCCCGGGCCGCGAAGCGGCCCGGTGGGCCGACGCCGCGGAGCGGACGAGGCGCGAAGCGCCGAGGTCGCGTAGCGGCTACGGGCCGAAGGCCCGTATTATTTTAAATAATCATGAATATATTTTTTTCAACTTTAAGATTTTACTCAAATAAACAATTTGTTTACAAAAAAAAATTTGACATTTTTCTTTAAATTTGATAAACAATCATAAATGTAAGTAAGAGTTGGAGTTGTCTTTATATGGTCGAAGTCATTATAAAACCATTGCGACCGGTTTCAGCTCAATCAGACAATCTTTAGTGACGGAAACGGTATTTTTATTTAAAACAAAATTCATGAATAATATATTTTGTTTTATAATGTTTCTTAATTTTAATATTATAGCATACAATAATATAGCATATAATAGCATATAATAATAGAGTATTAATAAAATTTCAATTAGTAAAATCAAGTTTGTGAGAAAGCCACTCAGGCCCGCGAAGCGGGCCTGTGTGGAGAGGCTGTGAAAATTCGCTAGATACATGGCAAAATGCCATGTAACAAGAACAATAATGAAACAACACATAATACAAAACAACGGCAATGTGGCCGCAAAGCGGCCACAGGTAGGCCCCCGGGCCGCGAAGCGGCCCGGTGGGCCGACGCCGCGGAGCGGACGAGGCGCGAAGCGCCGAGGCCGCGTAGCGGCTACGGGCCGAAGGCCCGTATTGTTCATTTGTACTCATTTTATACTTTTATGTTCTTTAACATACCGCCTAATAATTCTAGGTTATTTTGTTATGATTTTTATGGATTTCTGTCCACCAATAAAATTTATAAATGGTTTGATGGTAATATGCCTTTTGGTTTACAAGTATATTTTGACAATATAATAGTTAATTTTCGATTTTAGCGAATTTTCATAATGAAAATGACGCTTATGAGGTTGTTCGGATGACGGAAGTTGAGGGTGGGAGTGGGTGGAATCGGTTCCTATTGGCTTCCTGATAACAAAAATATATGTCCGAAAAAAGTTTATATATTATGTATTATATATATATTATATATATATATATATATATATATATATGTATGTAAGAGTTTCTACCCTTTCGTATGGCGAACGATAACTCTCGAAGGCGTTCTCAAATTGAAACGAAACTTGCAAATCGCGAGATGTTGTGGAGGTTACGAGGCCTATTGTTTATAAAATATTATGACGTCATCAACCAAAGTTATGACGTCATGAAAAAAATTTTTTTTGAAACTTAAAATGGCTTTAAGACAAGGTATCTAGTATTTAGGTAGACGGCTAGCTGAATCGATTAAAACCAATTTCAGCTCAATCGAACTATCACAAATGGCGCAATCGGTATACATATATATATAATCTTGTATATATGTATACGTCTAGGTCAAAGACTCGTACGATATCTGTAGGGTTCAGTAGTGTTAGAGGGTGGGGATATAGTATAAAAGAAAGACCTCTACCTCTTGCTCCATCCTGGTAAGCTACTGTCCCAGAGGACAGGGCAAAAATGGCTTCCACTGAACCACGCCGAGCTAAGCAGACCCGTAAAGAGGAAGAACATCGAAGTAGTCTTTATATGGTCGAAGTTATTCTAAAACGAATGCGACCAGTTTCAGCTCAATCGGACAATCCTAAGTGACGCAAACGGTATTTTTATTTTGAATAATCGTGAATATATTTTTTTCAATCTTAAGATTTTACTCAAATAAACAATTTGTTTACAAAACAAATTTTTGACAATTTTTCTTTAAATTCTATAAACAATCATAAACGTAAGTTAGAGTTTATACCCTTTTGTATAGTGGACGATAACTAAAGCTGATGAACTATAATCTTTTCTCATACCTTTATACAAGGTTACTTTTAACAGTTGCAACGTGTGGATTTTTTCTCACAAAATCAAATTTGTGAGAAAGCCCTCAGGCCCGCGAAGCGGGCCTGTGAAACGAAGCTGTGAAAATTCGCTAAATACGTGGCAAAATGCCATGTAACAAGAAACGATAGTGAACCATACATTAATACAAAACAATAACAATGTGGCCGCG
>JACMZG010001869.1:128618-188764 GCA_018340805.1 Microvelia longipes | reverse complement strand
TAAAAATTATTTATATTATTATAAAAATAAAAGTAATAATTAATAATATAATAGAAAATAATAAAATAAAAAATGTATAATAATTAATATAAAGTTTACAAGCATAGTATTAAGTATAAGCATTAAGTATTAAGTCAACGCCTGTTCAGCTCAGGCCTTGGGGCCATCATGAACAGGTAATCTTTTATGTTTTGTATACAATGTCAATTAGTTTTATAAATAAAGATAATTTAATAAAAAAAAAAAAAAAAAAAAAAGAAATCAGCAAGCAAATAAATCTGCAGTTTCTTTAGGAGTAGAGCTAGTTTTATTATCAAAAAACATTTTACTTGGAATTCCACTAGAATTATTTTTAAATTTTGAGTATACTTCCAAAAAGTTTTAACATTCACAAGCATTGAGTTTTCAATATTTTCTAAATATAATCTATAGTGTTTATTTCTTAATTTTCTAAATTGAGATCTAAGTTTGGAAAATTTTCATACTCTTCATAGGACCCCGTGGCTTTGTATATATCATGAGTTACGTTTTTGTTATTTAAATATTGAAATCATTTCTTGAGTATAACCACTCAGGATATTTACTGCCATTTTTTCCTTTTAAAGTAACAACTGGCACAAATTTGTCAAAACTTTCATAGATTATAGAGTAAAATTTTTTCCACACCAGATTTATGTCCATATTCATTAAGAATGACCAGTCCACCGCACTATAGTATTTGTTAAGGCCATCGAAGTCACATTTTTTGAAATTATAAAAACTTTCTGAATACTGTATACAGTCTTCAGTTGAAGTGAATTCCTTTATTTCTAAACAAGGGTGATGTCTATCGGGTTTTACTAATTCCGTGGATGGCTCAGATACAGTGACATACTTATTAACAAGCACTAGGTCCAATTCTCCCATTGATATTTTTTTGAAAATTATGCTGTACAAGACCATGAAAACTTGTGAAATCCAGTATGAGCTGTTCTATTATATTAAGGCTGTTGCTTTGATCAGGCCCGTCTATACTCCAGTCCAGTCTAGGTAGGTTGTAGTCACCGGTAAGCATTAAATGAGCTGTTGGATAGAGCTGTAGAATCCTTTCAACTTCTTCTGTATGACTTAAGTAAACTTCTTTAGCCGAATTAGGAGGTATGTAAGTACATCCAATAATATAAGAATCGTTTTTTAGTGTTATAATATGTACAAATGCATGCTCTACATTGTTGTTTATAGTCTTGATTTGGTAGGAAGATAAAGATTTCTGTACAGCCAACAAAACTCCTCCACCATCTTCTTTTGCACTATTCAGAATGCATCGGTCGACTCTATAGATATGATGCGAACTAAAACCTAACTCACCATCAGAGTATGATGATGTTAATCTTGTTTCAGTTAACGAGTATACTGCATAATTCATTGCAGATTCATTTAATAAAGGGATTTTTGTTCTTAGACCTGATACATTCTGATAATAGATTCTTAAGGAGGGGGTGTATTGTCTGATGGACCTGCCCCGTTTTTTGAATTCCTTATTGGAACTAAACGTGGAATACCATATTTATATTTAATAGTAGACTGATTTTCTACTGCTTCTGATTTTAATTTCCTTAGTTTTTCTCTTTCATTTAGAGTTTTATCAGTTGCTACAGATATCTTGAAGGCATAATCAAAGGCATGATCAAGCGCTATGAATGAAAATAATGGAGACTCGCTACTTTGACTACAAGCTGTAACTTTATATGATCTGTGTTTTTTAGACTCTGACTTACCCCCGAAAATTAAATGGGTCAGTTCTATTTCTCCTAGAGCCTTATAACCTAAATTTTTTACAACAGATTTCGTAATATAAGACTGTTGTGAACCCGAATCTAAGATGGCTCTAACACATAGATCTCGATTTTTCCCTTTTAACTTAATCACTAGTGTTTGCGAAAAGAATTTATCCTTCACAGAAGTGTATAAATTATTTTCGCTATCAATATGTGATTTTCTATCTTTATCAGACAGATTCTGACACATGACAGAGACATGACGCCAAGAACATAATAAGCACCTTACTTTGCTATAGCACCTCCTAGCAAAATGTGGTTTTAAGCATAAATAGCAAAGTTTTGTGAGTGACTTTTTCTTTCCTCTCTGCGTAGCTGAGTTCTTTAGCTGTAGCACTTTCACTTGTATGTGATTTGGAACAAAAGATACAAGTAATTTTTCTTTTGACGTTTTCATTATCTTCTTTATGCTTATTGTTGTTATATTTCTTACCTGACTTTTTATTTAAAGTTGACAGTAATTCAAATGCTGTTGGTACATCATTCAAGTTGGTAATTGATTGTAGTCCAAATCCTGACATAGCTAAAGTAGCTCTTTCTTCATCCTCAACTTCACCGCCTAAAAATTTCGAAATTGAAATAAATTATAGTACGACACACGGCTAAAATCAATTGACACCCCCGCCAAAATCTCAATGGCTTTAACCCTCATTTTTAAATAAAAAAATCCCTCTTTATAGTAACAAAAAAAAATCCCTTCTTATAGTAACAAAAAAAATCCCTACTTCTGGCAACACTGAAAGTCAGGTTATGTTTTGAATTTATGATTTGTTTTTTATTTGATATTCGTATTTTTTTTTATTTTTAAAAATTTAATTTATTTACTTTTTAAGTAGGAATATCGTTGTATCTTATAAAATTTACCTAAGTGTTTGCATTAAATTTGTTCGGGAAGTATGAATTAAAGTGAAGTTAAAGTTTTTGATTACGTAATGCAATGGACATAATAGTTCTATGAGAAAAGTTTGACGATTTTATAAAATCGTCAGCTATAATTATACTTTTTTTCCAAAATAAACTGCTTTTTTGTGTTATGTTTGTATATTGAATGCGTATTGTTTCATATTATAAAATAATATGACACAATATGCATTCATGACTTGAATTCTGGCGCGGTGGTCCGCATGTCGGGCGAATTTCCTTTGGATGCGTGTTTTCCGTGCCTTTTACGATTATATAAGTTTACAACTACTAAATAAATAATTCCGGCCGGTGGTCCGCTGTCGGCGAATTCATTTAGAATGCGTGTTTCCGTGCTAACAACCCATATCTTGCTTATTCAAGAACCATGCCCATTGCGTGGTTCCGGTTCATGCTGTCAAGCACTGCTCGTAACTCATTTTGTCTGTATTTTCCAAAGGAAATGCGCATAATTATCTAGTTAATTGTACACAAATATGCCATCTAAAATTAAAGTACGCACTATTATTTGCACAAATTTTAAAGCTTAGTTACTTATCTTTTTAAGCTTAGTCAGTTATCTTTAAAGGTTTTAGCGCATTTCCTTTAGAAAATACAGGACAAAATGAGTTACGAGCAGTGCTTGACAGCATGAACCGGAACCACGCAATGGGCACATGGTTCTTGAATAAGCAAGATATGGGTTGTTTAGCACGGAAACACCGCATTCTAAATGAAATTCGCCCGACAGCGGACCACCGCGCCGGAATTATTTATTTAGTAGTTGTAAACTTATATAATGTAAAAGGCACGGAAACACGCATCCAAAGAAATTCGCCCGACATGCGGACCACCGCGCCAGAATTATTTCTAGTTGTAAACTTATATTAGGTAAAAAAACGATAAAAAATTATTGTCCCTACTAGGATTTGACCCAGGTACTCTGGTTTTGAGTTTTCGCATCCAAAGGAAATTCGCCCGACATGCGGACCCACCGCGCCAGAATTATTTTCTAGTTGTAAACTTATATTAAGTAAAAAAAAAACGATAAAAAAATTATGGACCCTTTCAGGATTCGAACCAGGTACCTGAGTTTGAGTGGTCTTCGTATTGACTCCGGACCACTGGTATTCAACTCAGAGGCCCAAAAAACATAGAAAACGACATCCTACTCGAAATTTAATTTTCAACGACCGTACTTTTGGTTTTCTATAATTTTTCTGGTTTTTTCGACTTTTTGGTAACTTAAAGTAGTCGTTTCGACTTCGGACTGGTTTCATTCGATTCAGCGCCCAAAATTACATAGAAAACGACACCCTACTCGAAATTTATTTTTTAATCGACCTAAATTTTGGTTTTTCGGTAATTTACAATGGTTTTTTTCGATTTTTAGGTCACTTAGAGTAGTCGTATCGACTTCGGACCGATTTCATTCGATTCAGCGTCTTAAAAAACATAAATATTGAACCTTTTTCGCGCAAAAAATATTAACACCTGAATTTTGCCGATTTTGAAAATTTTGCTGACTCAGCAAACCGGGTTTGCTGACGTCACAAAAACCTGGTTTTCAATAGGGTTCGGTCCTCCCAAAGGTTGATTTTGTACCAAGTTTGGTTAAAAAATATTAATCAGTTCGAAAGATAGAGTGTTTACAAGAAAGTGTCTAGAAATATATATATATATATATATATATATATATATATATATATATATATATATATATAATATATAGTCTTGCGAATTTTTTTTTTTCGTCATAAGGGACCTCTGAAACGGATTGTTGTCGTTGGTCCGAGGTTCGAATTCCGCCATGACGCCTATCCCATTAGGCGAATTTTCAAAGGAAATTCGCTAAAAGTCAAGAATGTCATCTATTGAAAGACATTGGCATTTTCGAAAAAAAATGCTGTCTTTTGGTTGACCCCAGACCCTGCGCTGTACTCTAATAACAAGAAATGCTTGAAGAATACATCAATGTCCATGCGTCAAATATAGGCACTCAAAATCATATTACAACTCTGCATAATTGGATGAATTAAACAGATTGGAATGGAACGAAAACGAACTCGAACAGATAAATATGCACAATGAGGTAATAAAAGCGACGCGAGGTTACAAATATTTACAACCAGTGTTGCCTTGTTATGATTTTATTTACGAAAAAGGTATTTTTTTATTCCGAAGATGGCATAAAGTGGAGGGGGAAAGAGCGGGGTCGGTCTGAGCCAATAGAATTCTTTCCCTCTCAGATTTTTGGCGGGGTGTCAATTGATTTTAGCCGTGTGTCGTATTATAAATTTCTTACATTAAAGTTACTATGGTATAAATTTTTATTTTATATAATTATTTATGTTAATGTAAATTTTTTTTCCTCTTTTTAGCGAATTTCCTTTGGAAATTCGGCTAATGGGATAGGCGTCATGGCGCGAATTCGAACCTCGGACCACGACACAAATCCGTTTCAGAGGTCCCTAATGACGAAAAAAAAACGTTTCGCGAGACTTATATATATATATATATATATATATATATATATATATAATATATATATATATATATATATATATATATATATATATATATATATATATATATATATATATATATATACATATATATTGTATATATATATATATGTATTTCTAGACACTTTCTTGTAAACACTCTATCTTTCGAACGGATTTAATATTTTTTAACCAAACTTGGTACAAAAATCAACCTTCGGGAGGACACGAACCCTATTGAAAACCAGGTTTTGTGACGTCATTAACCCGGTTTGCTGAGTCAGCGAAATTTTCAAAAAATCGGCAAAATTCAGGGTTAATATTTTTTGCCGCGAAAAAAGTCAATATTTATGTTTTTTAAGACGCTAAATCGAATGAAACCAGTCCGAAGTCGATACGACCACTCTAAGTGACCTAAAAATTCGAAAAAACCATTGTAAATTACCAAAAAACCAAAATTTAGGTCGATAAAAAATAAATTTCGAGTAGGGTGTCGTTTTCTATGTAATTTTGGGCGCTGAATCGAATGAAACCAGTCCGAAGTCGATACGACTACTTTAAGTTACCAAAAAGTCGAAAAAACCAGACAAAATTATAGAAAACCAAAAGTACGGTCGTTGAAAATTAAATTTCGAGTAGGGTGTCGTTTTCAATGTTTTTTGGGCCTCTGAGTTGAATGCCAGTGGTCCGGAGTCAATACGACCTTTTAAACTCAAGGTACCTGGGTTCACATCCTGGAAGGGTCGATAATTTTTTATCGTTTTTTTTTTTTGCTTAATATAAGTTTACAACTAGAAAATAATTCTGGCGCGGAGGTCCGCATGTCGGGCGAATTTCCTTTGGATGCGAGCACACAAACCCAGAGTACCTGGGTTCAAATCCTAGTAGGGAAAATAATTTTTTTATCGTTTTTTTACCTAATATAAGTTTACAACTAGAAAATAATTCTGGCGCGGTGGTCCGCATGTCGGGCGAATTTCCTTTGGATGCGTGTTCTCGTGCTTTTAAATTATATAAGTTTACAACTACTAAATAAATAATTCCGGCGCGGTGGTCCGCTGTCGGGCGAATTTAATTTAGAATGCGTGTTTCCGTGCTAAACAACCCATTTCTTGCTTATGCAAGAACCATGCCCATAGCGTGGTTCCGGTTCATGCTTTAGAACCTAAGCAGTTACTCAATTGTCAAGCACTGCTCGTAACTCATTTTGTCTGTATTTTCCAAAGGAAATGCGCATAATTATCTAGTTGGTTGCACAAAACTATGCCTCTAAAATTATAAGTACGCACTATTATTTGCACTAGTTTAAAGCTTAGTTACTTATCTTTAAGCTTAGTCAGTTATCTTTAAAGGTTTTAGCGCATTTCCTTTGGAAAATACAGACAAAATGAGTTACGAGCAGTGCTTGACAATTGAGTAACTGCTTAGGTTCTAAAGCATGAACCGGAACCACGCTATGGGCATGGTTCTTGCATAAGCAAGAAATGGGTTGTTTAGCACGGAAACACGCATTCTAAATTAAATTCGCCCGACAGCGGACCACCGCGCCGGAATTATTTATTTAGTAGTTGTAAACTTATATAATTTAAAAAGCACGAGAACACGCATCCAAAGGAAATTCGCCCGACATGCGGACCACCGCGCCAGAATTATTTATTCATAATATTGAATAAACAGGCGTTCATAATAATTTATTTATTATTTTTTTCTCTATTGTTTGTTATGAAAATACTAAATATCCCATTAGCGAATTATTTCCAATGGAAATTCGCTAAAAGGTGAGGATACTCTTCTTGTTTATCAGGGTTCTTCTCAGATCTACTAATAAAAAAGAATCCAACATGTCCGACAATCTAAAAATGCATTCCGTTGTCTTCACTCTGATTTACAGACACTCTAGGGTTCCTCGATTGCCCCTATGTTTTTTCTTCAGTAGTGCCTCTCGCTGCACTATTTACGTAAAGTGCCTCCTAGTTCATGCTTTGATTACATATTAGTTCAAAAATAATATATCTGTGGTCAGAAGAAGATGGTTCTTCAGGTACATACCAGTTTGTTCGGATTCTGTCTATCACAGATGTACCCATTGTGATATCAAGAACTTTTTGCCTTCTTTTTTTTACAAAAGTGGGGTTATTACCTTGGTTGAAAGTTATATTCAAGTTCTTAGATATAATAAAGGAGAGGAGTTTTTCACCTCGTGAATTGGTGTCAGTATTCCCCCAAGCAACTGCATGAATGAGCGTTAGCATCGCAACCAATTGTTCAATGTTAATGCTCAGTATAAGAGCATTTAGTTCATTTTTAATAAAAATGCATGTTCTAGAGTGTTCATTATTTTTGTTGTTAACAATTTGTCCTCTAGCGAGTCCAAGGCCTGATACTGGCCTTGGACGGCAGCCCTGATATGGCAGCTATACTATGCTGGAGGTTAACTTGTACCATCTTCACCATCCTCTGGTCGGTCTTTAAGTACTTTCGGGACACCTTTCTGTAGGCCACAACTTATGACCATACTGCGGTCCTTCAAGGTTTGGAGAATCCCTTTATCGACACTGAGGATCAGAGTATGCTCTGGATTCTCGGTGTCTAGGATTTTTTTGGTAAAGATAACCCTCCAGTCCTCAGACCAGTGTTCTGAACCTTTTTTGTCCTGAGTATATCCTTCGGTTCTGACCAGTGACAGTGTTTCAAGCCCATAAAGACACCTTAGCCCATGGCAAGGCCTGCACGCAGCCTTGTTCCATCTTGTAGAGTTACGGTGGAGGTAGTTCCTCCAGCCAGGATTTTGCTCTTACATCAGAGCAGTAAAGGTATAGTACCCCACGGTCCAAATTACATTTATTGAACTATGGGGCACTGAGTGGAAAGAACAGCCTCCATCAGAACATCCTCAATTTCGTTAGACTGTTCCTCTGAGAGGACCTTTTTGGGTTGCTCTAGATGAGCAGTACTTGCCGACAATATTCATAAGAGCTACATCAACAGGGCAAGATTAGAAGGTACTCAGCTTCAGGATTAATTCCAGCTAGAGTTACTATGATCATCGCCTAACACTGCTAAATAACTAACTAAACTAAAACCATTAATTAAAAGTTAATGGTTATGGTTCCTTGGAGTTCCATAAATTTGTGAGAAAACAATTACATTGCAGAATAAATAAGCCATATCATATCATAACCATATATGAAAAAACATGATAACACAATTCAATAAAAACAAAAATACTTTATCATACATAAAAAAAGGAATGATAAATGTAATCGTAAATTGTTGAAATCAATACTTAGTGCTGAAATCTATGAAATTAAAACAACATATAAAACAAAAAAATAAAAATACATACCTTTTTACAGTCAGTCTGTGAAGAGAGTTCTAAACTGTCCCTTTGCGACAAAGCAAAATAAAAAATTCCAAACACAATTATATAAAGTCTTAAAAAAACACACTCAATGTTAATTCAAATGGACGCAAACGTTTGTTTGGAACTTGATGAAAACAGCTAATTTATATTGTTCGTAAGTGTTGCCAATATTACAACACAACATTAACTGCCTATTGCAAGAATTTTACAATTTTTTATTTATTCTTAATCAAATTCGATAAAGTAGCTTGAGCGTAGAAAGTGTAGTAAACTTGTATAAGAAACCTACCTATTTATGTCAGGTTATATGAAAGAAAAAATGTTTTACCAGAAAATATAATTTGAAAATCAAATGGTTAGTAAAGGTAAAAGAATTCAAAGTGTTCCGAATATTAATGATAAATGTATAACAGGTTCAATTTTAACTTCGTATATTGAACAGAACAGTTAACAGATGGACAGTAAATTAACAACTCACAAATATTCATATCTTTGACACTTAATGTCATCAAAAAAAATATATCCTCAATTTCCATGTTCAAGGTATATGTCATTCAGATGACATATACTTTGGACATAGTGCCCCGAACAAGGTTGGTGCAGGCGAGTGTAGTTCAGGAATCTGAGGCCTCCAATGGGTACACTCCTTGTACAGCTCTAACAAGCTCCCCATTGGCGGTTTTCAAGAGTAACGGTGACAGTTATCTAAATGGGTGTCTCTAATCAAAGCAGTTACTAAATCATGTTTCCCAGGAAGCACTGCGGGTGTGCGAAAATTTTCTAAATCTTCCCTATAAAAAATATTTGTTTTTATACGAATCACCCCGTTTTCATCTTTAAATGGATTAAGTGACTTTAGGTCACCATACCTTTTCCCCGAAAAAACTTCACTTTGAATCAAAATTAAAACTTTCGTTTCCGCTAATTCTATCTCCTCCAAATTTAACTCACCCCTAATTCTGTCCTTAATTTTACAATTTTTTATGAATCTTAACATCCATCCCATAACACGAACAACAATTTTAAATTTGTCTATTCTCTTGTGGTACCAATCTGGATCTGAATCGTTTATATTGACAGCTGATACGACCCCTTCAATCGCTCGACGTTCACCTCCTCCTCATCAGGAAGAATATCTAATTTTGGCCAACATGTAGGCTCCTCTCTTAACCAAAATGGACCTTCCCACCATTTTGACTTCATTAGATTTTCCCCGTTAGAACCTCTAGAAGGCAAATCAGCGGGGTTAAGTTTGCCTGGTACGAATCTCCAGTCATCCTCCTTAGTTAATTTTTATAGTTAGGAGAGACTACACCAGATTTCATATTATAGAATATAACTTTGTATATATTAACATAATACATTTAACACAAAACTATTAATAATTATCTTCCTTGATGTCTTCAAGTAGACTGGCTACAATTGACACTGAGTGACATAACAACACTCCCCCTCACGAAGTGTCGCTGTTGGGTGCTTTCAGTCCTATCTTGCCTAGTAGGTATTTGTGAGTTGGTGAGCTGAGTCCCTTAGTGAGAATGTCAGCTTCCATTTCTCGAGTTTTCAAATATGAGACTTTAACTTGTCCTCTCTGGACAGCGTCTCTTATAAAGTGTTCTTTTATAGCTATATGTTTAGTCTTTGAGCTTACAATTGGAAGTTTTGATAGACTTTGCGCAGCTTGGTTGTCATTAAAGATTTCTATGGTTTCATGTGGTATTCCCATATCATTTATAAGCTGATTTAAATGTATGCCTTCTTTCGCTGCTTCTGTAAGAGCTACATATTCAGCTTCAGCTGTCGAAAGAGCAACGGTTCTTTGTTTCTTTGACTCCCAACTAACAAGTGCTCCTGCATATTTAAAACATACGCCAGAGTAAGATTTTTTATCTACACTACATTGGCCCCAATCTGCGTCCGCATATCCAATGATTGGTTTTCCAGATTGTTGGTAAACTAATTTGTAATTTATTGTGCCTTTTAGGTAACGCAAAACCCTTTTGGCAGCTGACCAGTGTTCTTTGTTGTAGCAGGTATTAAACTGACTTAAGTAACTTACTGCATGGGCGATATCTGGTCGCGTAGCTACCGATATGTACATGAGTGTTCCTATGAGATTTTGATACGGATATTCTTCAGTCGATTTTTCCGCTTTAACTAATTTTTTTTCCTGCTTCAAGAGGTGTGGCTATTTGATTACAATCGGACATATTGAATTTCTTAAGTGTTTCTTCTATATATTTTTGTTGTGATAGTGAAATTTTTCCATCTTTTAGTTCAAATTCTATTCCGAGACAATATTGAAGACTACCTAAATCTCTCATTTCAAAATTTTCTTCAAGTGATTGTTTTAATTTAACTAAGCTTTCTTTATTCTTTGAAGCAACAATAATATCGTCCACATACACTGCTAGGAGTATGAGGTCTCCCCCCTTCTTAGCTGTGTATATGCAAGGATCCGCTGTTGAAGATTTAAATCCTAACTGTTTTAATTTTATGTCTAATTTGGTGAACCATTGTCTCCCTGCTTGCTTTAAACCGTATAAAGCTTTGTGAAGTTTACAAACTTTGTCCTTTGGACCTTCTCTAAGTTTTTCTAGCATGTCCATGGCTTCTTCAAGTACATCTGATTTTTCTTTTGCACTTTCATCTAATACTATTTCATATAAAATTTGTTCAAGATAATCAGGTACTAACATGTGTATGTCTTCTTCTAAATCTCCATTTAGAAATGCTGTTGTGACATCTAGTTGACCTATAGTTAAACCTAGTTCAGCAGCTACTCCAAGTAACAGTCTAACAGAACTTAGTCTAGCAACAGGTGCGAACGTTTCAGTGAAGTCAATACCCGGACACTGTGAGTATCCTTGGGCTACCAGACGAGCTTTTCTTCTCTCCAGTTCTCCATTTGATTTGTATTTATTTTTCAGAATCATTCTGCAGCCTACTAAATTTTTTCCGGCTTCTTTTGGAACTATACTCCAAGTTTTATTTTTTATTTGAGAATAGATTTCATTCTTTATTGCTTCACTCCATTCTTTTGAATCTGGTCCCTGTAGAGCTTCTTTAACTTCACACAGGTAACTCATGTCGTAATCTTGACTCCATATAGGTGGGTTTCTTGTTCTTTGAGGTCTTTGTTTTTCATTTATATTTTGTCCTAAATCTTGATTTTGTTCTTCTTCAGAATTTTGATTTTGCTGTTCTTCAGAATTTTGATTTTCTTGTTCTGAATTATGATTTGTTTCTTCCTCTGAATTTTGATTTGTTTCATCCTCTGAATTTTGATTTGTTTCATCCTCTGAATTTTGACTTTTGTCTTGTTCGGAATCTGTCTCATGTTCTAATTCCGATTCATGTTCACTTTCAGACACTTGTTCTCGGTTCAACCTTTTTTCTTTAGCCGATTTTGATCTAGTTATTCTAATGTAGATACTGTCATCTTCTTTGTTTTGTTTCTTATTTTTGTTATCCGTATTCTTTGTTTTATTTCCGTTTTTGATTTCCTTTGTTTTTTCAGTTATTTCATCTTTTGAATAAAGTTCATAATTTTGCGTATTTTTTTGTTCTTCGCAGAATGGTTTGTTCAAAATCTTTACATCTCTTGTTACTTTAACTCTATTTTCGGATGGTATAAAAATTATATAAGCTTTTGAAACTAACGAATATCCAAAAAATATTCCTTCTTGTGCTCTAGACTCAAATTTTCCGCGTTTTGGTTCTTTGAGCATAGCAAACGATTTTGATCCGAAAATGTGTAAATGTCTTGCTGACGGTATTTTTCCTGTCCATTTGTAATATGGTGTTTGATATTCTATTGATCTGCTCGGGCAACGATTTCTTAAGTAATTAGCAGTATTTATAGCTTCAGCCCAAAGTTTTAGTGGTGCATTAGCTTGTATTAGTAAACATCTGGCCATATTTTCCAGTGTTCTGTTCTTTCTTTCTGCCAATCCATTCTGTTGTGGTGTATAACTAACAGATAATCTTCTTTGAATGCCTGATTCTTTTAGAAATCTATCAAAGTCTTTGTTCACATACTCTGTTCCTTGATCAGATTGAATAAATTTTATCTTTTTTCCAGTGTAGTTTTCTACCTCTGTTTTGTATTATTTAAATGCTTGTAATGCTTCACTTTTATTATTTAAGAATTTAACATAACAATAACGAGTGGCTTCATCAATAAATGTTATGAAGTATTTTGCTCCACCTGGTGATGGTATTCGAATTGGTCCACAAACATCAGTGTGTACAATTTCTAATATGTCCAAATTTTTTGGTTTATCTCTAATTTTGAACGGTAATCTTGAGAATTTTCCTTTAATACATGTATCACAATCATCTAATTTTTCTTTAGAATTGAATTCTAATCCTTGTAGTAGATTATTTTTCATAGCCAATTTTAATTCTGTTTCATTTAGATGTCCCATTTTCTGATGCCAACTTGTAATTTTAGACTCTTTACTTAAGTTTAATTCATGATTTTCATTGTAATAATTTTTATTTTGATTTTCTATGTAGTACAATCCATTTTTCCTATTTGCTTTCATTACGGTTTCTCCAAATTTATTTATGACTACTGCAAAATTTTTCTTAAATATTACTGTGTGACCATGATCGGTTGCCTTTCCTACTGAAATTAGGTTTGTTGTGAGATTAGGTACTAACAAGGTATTGGTTAGTTTAATTGTATTGTTCTCTGGTAATTTTATTTTGACTGAACCTACCCCTGTGATCTTGGTAGTTTGGTTTTCTGATGCTATCTTCAATGTACCACCTTCATTATCAATTTTTCCAATAAATTGTGTTTTATTTAAACACATGTGTGAAGTGCATCCACTGTCAAGGCACCATAAGTCTTTATTTTTATTGCTCATGTCCGATGACTTGCATTCTTCAAAAATGTTAAATGTTGAATCTCCCTTCTTTATTTCGGTGTTTTTATTATGCCAACAATTTTCAGTTTTATGATTGGTTTTTGAGCAAATTTTACATTTGTATTTATATCGTTCACCTTGGTGTCTCGTAGATTGATGTCCTTGGTAGTGATTTCTGTATCTCTTACCCATGTATGCATCTTCAGCTATTTTACTATCCGATTCGTCTTTATAACGAGCTTCTGTTTCTTCTAAAATTTTTATTTTTAAATCGTCCGGTTTCGGTAAATTGTCTCTCGATTCAATTGCAACTCTGAAATTTTCAAATGACGGACTTAAACTGTACAACATCATTATACTCAAGAGGTCTGAATTTAAACTGCGTAGGCTTCCGCGGTTGTTGTCATGAAGGTTTAGGTCTTCCGGTGGTGACCGCGTCAATGTAGATGAAGAATCCGACGTTTCGCTTCAGTTTTGTAGAGCATTGCGTTTCTATCCATGATGTCCTACATCCCTGAAGATGCCTCCCACAGTGGAACTGAAACGTCGGATTCTTCATCTACATTGACGCGGTCACCACCGGAAGACCTAAACCTTCAGGTCTGAATTTATTGTGATGTCCATTTCTTCCAATTTATCTACAGCATCCATGAATTCATTTAAATGTTGTCTTACATTAGACCCTTCTTTCATTTTATGTAGGATAAGTTTCTTTAAGAGTGATGCTTTTCTAGCAGGACCTTTGCTTTGATAAATATTTTTTAAAGTATCCCAAACATCCTTTGATGTCTTGCAAATTTTAATTTGCTTGAGTTCTGAGGGTGCTATGATCAACATTAGATCTGCTCTTGCATGCAAATCATTTTTATTCCATTGAGCTAGTTCTTTCTCATTATCAGTATTTGGTTTTTTAATTTCACCTGATGCGTACTCCCATAATCCATTCTTGATGAGTATGGCTTGTGCCTGTATTTGCCAAGTATCATAGTTGTCCTTCTTTAAAGGTTCTATTTTACAATTCATAGTATTGGACATTTTTAAATATTTTCCTTCTTAAAAATTTCTTTAAGATTTTATTCAAAAAATTTTCTTTAAAAAATGATGTTTATTTTATTTAATGTCAACACTTTATTAGGTGTCAAATTTTAATATATTTTTTTTAAAATAATAAGATTAATTTTCTTATAGTCAGAAACTTACTTTTTCAGCATTGTTCCTGGGCCCATAACCTATAGTTAGGAGAGACTACACCAGATTTCATATTATAGAATATAACTTTGTATATATTAACATAATACATTTAACACAAAACTATTAATAATTATCTTCCTTGATGTCTTCAAGTAGACTGGCTACAATTGACACTGAGTGACATAACAACAATTTTCGAATCTCCTCTATCCGATTCCAGACAAACGTCGCCCATCTGTCACGTCGCTTAATCCAAGCCAGTACTGTAGACGAATCAGACCAATAATGTATTGGACATTCAATGTTCAATTCTTTGTGTACAGCTGCCCCTAATCTAGCCGCTATATTAGCCGCTAATAATTCAAGCCTAGGGATGGTGGTAGTTTTTAAAGGCGCTAGTCTCAATTTACACATAACTAGTCGTACTTCAACACCGTTTTCTGATTCAACTCTTAAAAAGGACACATCTGCGTACGCGTTCTTACTCGCGTCACAGAATATATGTAGTGATATTTTACAGTTTTCGCTATAACCTAGCCATCTCGGCAACTTAACAGTAGTTAGGTATTTCAAGCCTTCATATCACTCAATAAATTTTAACCTAATATCCTAATTTTAACCTAGGTTGGGATGTACCTGTTTCTGAACAGGTACATCCCAACCTGATTTTGATATCCAGATGTCTCTAAGTAATAATTTGGGTATGATCATAGTTGGTGCTGAAAACCCTATAATATCATAAGTCCTATGAGCAATTGATAAAATTTCTCTCTTAGTAATAATTTCCGGACATGGTTTTAATAATGATGAAGAATTAAGTCCCAGTTCATCTTTCTGCTTGTCCCAAGAGAGTCCTAAACCTGACGTATTCATCATTCCTTCGCCACCAGTCTGTAATGAATATTCCCAATTTCTAAGATCAAAGCCCCCTTCGTTCATAACATCTTTAGCTTCGTTTACAAATTGTTCTAATGCGCTATTGGACTCAACACTAGCAATACAGTTGTCAACATAAAAACTGTTAATGAGTTTTTCTAAAATTGATTTAGAGTATTTCACTGTACCTTCCTTTAAAAATTTCTCTAAATGAAACAAAATGACAGCAGACAACACAAAAGGGCTACATGTCAAACCGAACACGAGACCTGCATGTCTATACTCTATTATTTCCCCATTAGCGTTAACCCACAAAAATTTAAGGAATTGGCGATCTGCCAAACTAATTTGAAGGAACGCTCGTCTTATATCTGAGACAACGCCTATACGAAACAACCTAAATTTTATAATAAGACTAAAAATATCTCCAATTAAATTAGCACCGGTATGTAGACATTGATTAAGAGCAGGCGAACCCCTAACTTTCGCTGATGCATTAAATACAGGCCTCACTGGAGTACTCAAACTACTTAACTTAATTACTGCCCTGTGCGGCAAGTAATGACCTTCCCTACGTTGACCAGGTATGGGAACTAATTCAATTACCCCCTCTTTAATCCATTCATCAAACACTTGCTGATACGCTTCGAAGTACCCTGATTCTTTTAATCTGTCTATATTAGGTTTTAACCTCGAAACAGCGATCTCGTAGTTTGAAGGTAGTGGGGGGTGCCCCTCAACCCATGGAAGCTCAACTTCGTATCTATTACCCCAAGTATCCTCAATCATTGACACATGCTCATTAAAATGACTCATTACTGCTAAGTTAACTTCCTCTTTGGTTTGTTTCTCTATAGGATGCATAATACCTAATATTTCTAAATCCCAGAGATTAGAAATTGGATCAACACTATTTAACATCGTATTAGTGTGACAATTAAAATCTGTCGATTCTTTAACCTTGCCAACCAATGTCCAACCTAGAAAAGTTTCGATCGCTGTCAAACCAGAGTCAAAATTAATAATTTTACCTGTCAATAGTTTTCCAAAAATATCAGATCCAATACAAATATCGATTGGGCCTTCCTTCGATTATGTTTTACAAACTGTGCAATCCATGGGCCATCTCCCACTGCTGCTACATATTTACATATCGTATCCTGATCTAAAGCATCAAAAATTACATGCATATCCGTTGTCAGGATTACCAACTCTCAATTTATAGCAGTTATGAGTCACTTCCTCTTCTCCACCACCGAAAAGAAGATGTGTCAACTTATGTTGATACATATTATCATAACCCATCTCCCTAGCAAGTTCCTTACTCACATAAGATCGCTGTGATTCGCTATCAATAATAGCTCTCACTAACTTCTCTTTACCTACCCCTCTTACTTTAACTAACAAAGTTTTTAAAAAGGCGCTTCTCGAAGTATTATTTGACAAACTATTTTCCAAAACAATATTTTTATCCCCTGACAGATCTTTATTATTTATTTTCGCTTTTGGACACATAAATACTACATGTTTACTAGAACATACAAAACACTTAAGCCTACTCCTACACTCATCCTCTTTATGAACACCCCTTAAACAAAGTTTGCATACCCCAGCCTTATCGAGTAACCTACGTTTTTCGTCTAAACTCAAGTTCTTACCCTTAAAACATTTAACCGCCAAATGCGATTTCTCACAAAAAGGACATGAAAATCTATTTTTAGACGTTTTGTTACCAAGACTACTGTTATTAATATTTACTAATTTAGTAGCTGAAGGTACTTGAAGAGTTGGTGTCACCGATGAGTTTGCTGAATTTTTTATTTTCTCAACTTTCGTGATAAACTTTCCGAAACCTGCCGTTGCTATTGATACTCTCTCCTCAGCTTCTACTTCTAATCTCAGAAAATCCATTAACCTGCTAAGACTATGTTTTTGAGATCCATTTTCATTCCCGTTTACGTTTGTGTTACTCCTCTTCCGTTGCCATACTCGTAGTAAATGATCAGGCAAACACGATTCCACAAGAGGGTATAACATTGGAGCAAATGCTTCAGAAATCAAACCAAGAGACTCGAGCGCGTTAATTTGAGTTTCTAAACTGTCATACAAAGAACAAACGTCATTTGTACGATTAAGTACTAATTTTAAAATTTCTCGGGTATAAACTTCAGTTAATAGATCTGTACGGCCAAAACGTTTTTCTAAACTATCCACAGCCTTATAATAGTTCTCAGCAGACAGAGGATACTTTTCGACAGCTCTGAATGCCTTCGAATCTTGTACAAGCGATGACAATAAATACGAAAATTTTTCTTCTGGTTTCAGAGTTTCATCTAAATGAATTCTTTTAAAAGAATTCCAGAACGATAACCATTCTAACAATACACCACTGAATGGTTTTATTTTAAAAGGTGGAAGAGTTAACCTATTTCTCGAGCATTTATGATTTACAGAAATAACATTTTTAGAATTGTCCTCTACAGCCTTCACCTCGCGATTATTATGAAGGTCTTTACGTACCGAACACTCGAACAACCTCTCTCTATATTCATCACATTTCTGCATCTCTTCCTCTATCTCTTCCTCAGTTGAATCTTCTCTGTTGGTGATTAGATTTAATATTTCCTCGTCCATCAACTTTAGCTCATCAAATCTCCTTTCAACTACCGTAAATAAAATATTTACCTGACAGTTCTTCTCTCGGATCCTATCCTCTGTTATAGGTTCCTCAATATCTGTCATCAAGTAGTTGAGAAATTTGCTAGCAGCCTTGGAAAATACTGCTCTCAACGAAGTTCTCGTTTTCTTCAATCGTTTTTCCTCAGCGGTCGCCATAATGTTCCGAATATTAATGATAAATGTATAACAGGTTCAATTTTAACTTCGTATATTGAACAGAACAGTTAACAGATGGACAGTAAATTAACAACTCACAAATATTAATATCTTTGACACTTAATGTCATCAAAAAAAATATATCCTCAATTTCCATGTTCAAGGTATATGTCATTCAGATGACATATACTTTGGACACAAAGTAATATGTCAAATGGATTTTTATTGTCAAAATACAAAAAACAATATACTTACTAGGCTGGTTCTTATAAAGGCTTATTTTTTATTTGATTTTTTATTCATTTGAATTTGTGATGAGTCAACCTAAAATTTAAGTCTCCATTATAAGAAAAATTTACCCATTTTTTTTTCTTATTTTTGAATTGAATTTTAGGCACTCTTCCAGCTTAGGTGTCCCCTTAGGGGTCATCTAAACTAGCTTTGGTGTCATATGGTAAATAGATAGTTTAGGTGTCACTTGTGTTTATTTACTTTTTGAACAATAATTAATTATAAAATGGATATATTTTCCATTAATTTGCAATCATACGGGACAGATGGGAACCAGGGGGTTTATGGGTGGGGATAATACACTGGGAAATGGATACATTTTCCTTTTATTAGCAATCTTTCGGGACTGATGGGAACCAGGGGGTTTATGGGTGTGGGATAATACACTGAAAAATGGATATATTAACCTTCAAAAAATCATTTTCTAAGTGACCCCACAATGTTTCAATAGCTTAAAAGGTGTCACTAAATCTGGAAAAGAGGCTATAGGGATCCTTTTCCAGTTTAGGTGACCCCACAATGTTTCGATAGCTTAAAAGGTGTCACTAAATCTGGAAAAGAGGCTATAGGGATCCTTTTCCAGTTTAGGTGACCCCACAATGTTTCGATAGCTTAAAAGGTGTCACCTAATCTGGAAAAGAGGCTATAGGGATCCTTTTCCAGTTTAGGTGTCCCCTCAATGTTTGATTGAATGGTGTCATCTAAGCTGGAAAAGAGACTATAGGGATCCTTTTACAGTTTAGGTGTCCCCTCAATGTTATAATAGATTGAAAGGTGTCATCTAATCTAGAAAAGAGGCTATAGGGATCCTTTTTCAGTTTAGGTGTCCCCTCAATGTTATAATAGATTGAAAGGTGTCATCTAATCTGGAAAAGAGGCCATAGGGATCCTTTTCCAGTTTAGGTGTCCCCTCAATGTTATAATAGATTAAAAGGTGTCATCTAGTCTGGAAAAAAGGTTATGGGGATTCTTCTTCAGTTTAATTGTTCTCTAATAAACTTATATAGATATTTTTTTAACACGGAAAGTGTATCCATGGGTTTTGTCATATCCCTCAGGTTTAGCAGCATCGAAAATTGCCACTACATGAACCTTTGGGACTGTTGCAGTTTTTTCATAAAGATTAAATAGAGAGCGAATTGAGTGCCAATATGTGTGAACTCCCTATGCTCAAAAAGCTCTGAGGTATCCCGTTCTCGATCTTTTTATTTCTTTCTCTTTCATGTACTCTAATTTTAAGCGTTACAATGACTTGATGAAAGTTCTTTATTTATATTAATACATAAATATGTCAATACAGCTTTTTGACATTTCTATTTTACATGTCACTTCACTTTTCACTAATATTTTTCCAAATTTTTTCTTTTTTTTCTTATTTATTGAAATAGATTTATTAAAATGAATCAGTTAAAAGGAACCGCACTTTTTGAATACTCTCAAAAAATCAGACGGGAACTTCAATCTATGATTACAAGGTAAGTGTTTCCTTCCCTTTTATTAATTATATACTAAATATAATTAGTTTATTTTAGTAGTTTTCCTAATCTATTTTTTTTATTTTTTTTTTTCGGAAGGTCAAAAAAAAATGGAAAAAGCTGATGCCGCCGGAGTGTGAGGACTGACAGGCATTCCACTACCACTAGGAATTGCCCCACTACTCTCACTAAAACCGCGCGATCTGATTGCCGACAATAAGCCTAAATCTATTGAGCAATAGACCCGCTGACTGGGGTACCAGTCACGGAGCCCGCCATTTCGGCCGCCTCCAAAAAAAAGACCTTTGACATAGATACTGACCCCACAGTTGTCAGGGGCATTAGCATCCGTCCCTACAATCCCAGCTCCGACACTTCATCACCTGTGAATATGATGGGTGCAGAGACTGGGATTACAACCCCCATGACTTACCTCACGGCTTCTGCTCCAGACAGTGAGCCGAAGGCGAAGACCTAACGGTGGAAGATGCTGATGTTGATGTTGTTTGGTTGGCGGCGATGATGTCCACGAGCGATCAGAAGGTCACCAATACCCAGAGACGCAAGACACCCCAAGAGGAAGCCGCTCTGCGTAGGTGCCCCAGCCTATCGATTTACCCGTGGCTCGGGACCCTTCCCTCTCCGACAAGGGGAAGGCCCCAAGCTCAGGCTCCACGACGACAGTGACACCCCAACAGTAGCCGCACGACCTCCCGACGCGGCACCCGCTCTGAGCACCGATGACTCCGTCACACCCAAGAACATTTCAGCTGTTAAATCTTCTGGGCGGTTGTACTTCTCGTCGATAAAGATCCAGCAAAGTCCCGACTGTGTTTTTGAGACACAGCCGGCCCTGTGAACAGGCCTAACACTGACTAGCCTATCCTCCTATCTGGACTGCGCTCCCTTGAAGGACGGATCAGAACTCGGGTTTAACAAATAACCAAGACTGACCCTGACGCAGCCCAGCCCTGCAAGCAGGCCTAACTCTAATTAACCTAAATTACTAACACCTAATATCACAAAATATCACAATAACCGCCACCGCCTCCGCAGAGGATCACCAGAGCCGGTTGGAACATACTGCCGGGATAGTGGTTCGGTGGTTGGTCCCTATCTTAACTATCTAGACCTATCTCCTAAAATAAATACCTAATTCTAATTAAAACATATCTACATAACCTAGCCTAATATCACAAATGTCTAGCGTACCAGCCAACCGGTTGGAACAAATTGCCGGGACTGATCCTACTAGACCTGACCTAACTAAAACTAATTATCACAAGGTTTGGACAGTAGTTCCTCCAGCTATGCTGTGGGCGCCCATCCGGTTTTAAAAAACTGCCGAGGTAAGCATTAACTACCGTCCCCTTATCTAAACTAACTAAACCTAGGTAGATCACAGTCTAAACTATCTAAACTAACTAACCTAGTTAAAAGCCGAGTGCCGTATCCCCTCGTCCAGCGAGGGAAGCCTGCCCACCAACCGGTTTAAACATATTGCCGGGATGAGCAGTTACGACAAACGGTGACCTTACTCAGAATAAAAAACCGTAACCTAACTTAAACTAGTTTAAAATCCTTCGCTAACTACTTTGCTGAATCTAAACTGCTTCATAGATTCCTGCTCTGTGCAGGAAGGTGAGAACTGAGTCTCGGTGAGATTCCTCGGTGAGGGCGACTGCTGCACTCGCCGGTGCTCCGCAAGTCGTCCTCAGCTCGGCAAGTGACTCACAATCTTCAAAGATGTGAGTCACTGTCCTAATCTATTAAATCTGGAATTATTTGGATTATAATTAAGTTTGCCTATTTATAAATATTTGTATCACTGTGTTTTTGACATTTGTTAAAAATTGTTTAGTACTAAGATAAATGCTTTTTATGGAACTTCGCGTTTTTCCTGCATCTTGAATATTATCATAATAAACTAAATATATTATCAAATAATTAGAATGTATTATAATACATTTTCATCTTAAAAGATATTACAATTTATGATATTATTTTATTATAAATTTTTGTTTTTGACGTTTCAGGTTAATGAACAGATCAAACCAGTAGCTAGGAGATGCTACCCGCTGATCCACGTCATTCAAAACTTTGGCGTCAATTTCCAAGAGGATCTCCTATTATATCCGGAATGAAGAGCTGGAAGCTGGTGAAATGGACCGAACTTGTTTGTATTAATTAATTAAAATGTATATTCCCTTGTTTTTATACATAAATATATTTAACCTCTAAATGGTGACTTATGGAACAGTTATATTCATCCATTTTGTAGAGTATTTTCCTCTCCTATTAATCCCCTAGTTCCCATTGGTCCCATTTTTATTTTTTTGGCCTTTAAAATAGGGGACACCTAATCTGGAAAAGTACCGAATTTTAAAGGTCGCTACCTCAATTTGAAGTTTTATACTACTTTCAATAACAAAAGTCACCTATATTAGAACTCAGAGTTATATACGCCCATCAATAAAATAAAAAGAAGAATGCTGCACTGTTACTATTAAATTATTAGTTAAGTACACCATTATTATGTGTTGTATTATCTTAAAATGTTAACCAAATTTATTTTATTAATTGACATATATATCTTCGAGTTCTGATTTTTTTTAACAAACAGTTATATACTAGTTAAAAAAAATTATTCAAATATTAGGAAAATAATAAACTTTAACATCGTCATCAAAAAAAGCAAATGCAACTAGTTCTTCCGACGAATACTTCAAATGTCCTAAAAACTTCATTAAGCAAACTCCAGAAATCTCTTATTAACACTTTCATACTCTTCAAGTTGTTTCAGAAGATTCAAGTCATTTCTAGGAGCTGAACATGAGGACTGTGCTTGGAACCACTTGTCTAAATACACAATCACAACAAAAGAACAAATGTCTCGAATTCCTCTTAGTTCCTTATTTGACCACTTGAAATATGGCCTCTAAACAAGTAAATTTTCAGTGAATAAATAGCCTTAGCCTTCCACTGTACTCGATGCAATCCTCCTGGAGATCTAAAATTAATTCCTCTTCTAGGTTTGCCTCTAAGAAAAACTTAGGTTCGCCTCCAATAAAAAATATTACAAGTTCTAGAAGCTCCTTATAATCATCTTGAGGTAGGTACAGTTCTAATTGATGTTCAGCAAAATTTATAGTATTCACTGCATTGTTCATCACTTAAACATGTATTAAATTGTCAGATAAAGAAATTTGATAATTATTTTTATTTATCGTGCTCCAAATACTTTTAAATCTTAACATCAATATTTCAGGGCCTATAGAAGCTCCAATTGCCTTTATAACTACTGCCTCTAAGATAATTTCAAATATATGGTGACGGCAAGCAAGCCCATCTTATGCTCCAGATAAATTCACGCAATCATTAAAGTAAAGTACTAATATTTGATGAGTTTTGAATGTTACTAGTATCGTCAACTTCAGTGTCTCTTTGTTTCCTCTGCCACACACGTAATAAGTCAGATGTTAATGCTGACTCTACTAAAGGAAACAACATGCAAGCGCATTTTTCTGTTGTCACTCCGAGTGATTCTAGTGCTCTGATGTACGAGTCTAATTTGTCATAAAGTGTACTTAGTGGTAAAGAATTTTCTTTGATGTTACCTAAAATCAATTTGTAATTCTTCTCTGCCAAAACGTCATTTGATGCTGTCTAGGGCTCTCTGATAATTCTCGACTAGTGGATAACTTTCGACTATAGTACGCGCTCTAGTTCATCGCTCCATAGCTTGTAAGAGGTATTGGAATTTATCACCCTGCGTTATACTGCAATCTTCGTGGATCCTTTTAAAGCAATTCCAAAAGTAAAACCAATTCTTAACTTGTCCATCGAATTTATTTATTTCTATCTCTGGTAATTTAATTTTCCGATGACAAATTTCCTGAACTTGTTGAGACGCGACTGTATTATTAACCGGTGTATTATAATTGTCTACTATCACTTTTTGTTGAAAGTAAACTTGACAGATAAGTCATGTCAAGGTTTTAGTATTGTTGGAGACTTGAAGCTGGTTTTTTTTATTTGTAAAATCTTATTATATTAATACATATTTCTTCATAATACTTTTCACTGTTTTTACTCTCAAGTGGTTATGGGCCCTAGAACTGAAGAGGAAATCAAGGCATAGAGCACTCAAGGAAGTTAAAAACCAAGATAAGTGCTTTATTGATATTTTTGACATTTTTGACTTTGAAAATTTTATTGGTGTCAAATTTTTTTTTTAAAAAAATAGTTTGTACAATATAAATTAAAAGATAGAAAAATGGAAACGAAAATATCTGCTGTGGTTGATAAATTGGAAGGAAATTCCAACTGGAATGACTGGAAGTTCCAAGTGCGTATTCAACTTCAAGCTCATGGTGCTATGCCGGCAGTGTTAGGAAAGCTGATTTATCCAACGCCTGTAAATGATCCTTCGGAAGAGGAGAAAGCTAAGTTTGAGAAAGCTAAGTTTGAGAAAGAAGAGGCTCGTGTTTTAAAAATAGAATATACAGCTCAAAATATAATAGTCTCTAGTTTGTCTAAAAATGTGAGACAGCTGGTAATAATGTGTACTTCTGCAAGAGATATGTGGGAGAAACTTCACGGCGTGTATGAACAGAGGACGGAGCAGAGACAGGACAGATTATTTAATATGTTTTTTAGCATTAAAGAGAAAGATCCGAGTGACAATATAGCCAGTCACATAGCTAAATTGGAGAAACTTTGGATCGAGTTGCAAGATGAGACGTGGAAAGAAGACAAGGTTAAACTTCCTGAGTCTTTATTCATAAATCGAATTTTAAATACTCTTCCATCTTGCTATTCCGAATTCATAAATGCTTGGGAGTCTGTACCGAAGTCTGAAAGAAAAGTCGAGTTGCTGAGAGAACGACTTTGTACTGTGGAGTTGAGAATACACGATAAGGAAGAAACATCATCATCATCTGGAGCGCTGCTGTCTTCATAAAGCCGAAGGAAACAAGGAGCCTGTATCTAGTAGTCATTTTCGAGCTAATCGCGGAAGCAGAAGGCCAAGCAGAGTAGTTTGCCGAGTTTGTAATTTGGCTGGTCATATAGCACGTTATTGCCCACAAAAACAAAATAAAAACAATAAAGGCAATGCGTCTGCGTTTTTAGGAGGTAAGAATAGTAATAATTCTGATGACTCCTGGGTGGCTGATTCAGGTGCCAGTCATCACTTTACTAGTAGAAGGGAATGGTTTAGTTCATGGAAACCATTTGCTACCCCTCAGTTGGTCCAGATAGGGAATGGACAGTGTCTCAAAGCTTTAGGAATGGGAAACATTAATATAAAAATGATTCTTCCTAAAAAGAAAATTAAAACTGGTTATTTAGAGGGAGTGTGGTATGTTCACACACCACAAAACCGTGGTGTGTGAACATACACGCTGCGTTTTCCCTGTGTTGTTAGGGAAAAATTTGTTCTCTCTAATGTCAGTGGTAGATAAGGGTATTACAGCAAAATTGAAAAAATATTCTTGTAGGTTGTTTAGGGATGGAAAACTTGATGGGATTGCTTATAGGAAAAATAGTCTGTATATAATGTCAATGGAGGTTCAAATGCCGCAAATTAAATGCAGTAGTCAGGCTCAGATTGCGAAAGCTGATACATTGCAAGTCTGGCATGAACGGATGTGCCATCAAAATAAGCAACATGTACAAAAAGTTTTAAGAGGTCTGGGAATTAGTGTTAAGATGATAATAAGGAGTTCTGTGATGCGTGCGTCTATGGTAAACAGCATAGGGTAAGTTACGGTCAAAGGAGCCACAGAGCTAAAAAGCCAGGAGAACTAATTCATTCAGACGTATGTGGGCCTATGAAAAATAAATCATTAGGAGGTTCTAAGTATTTAGTGACGTTTAAAGATGATTTTAGTAAGTATCGTTCAGTTTATTTTTTAAAGGAAAAGTCACAAGTCTGGGAGAAACTCGAGGTGTTTTTAGCTCATGCTAAGACAGCTGGCCATGTTGTCAAGGAGCTGAGAACAGATGGTGGTAAAGAGTATGTTAACAATAAGGTTAGGAATATTCTGGAGAAGTATGGCATACAGCATAGCTTGTCAATGCCCTACACTCCGGAGCAGAATGGCAGTAGTGAACGAGAAAACAGGATTCTTGTAGAAGCTGCAAGATCAATAATTCATGCTAAAAACCTTTCTGAAAGTTTTTGGGCTGAAGCTGTCAATACTGCTGCGTACGTTCTGAACAGAACTGGTCCTACTCCTGTTAATGGTAAGTCACCTATCGAACTTTGGTTAGGTAAATCACCATCAATTAATCATCTGAAAATATTTGGGACTAATTGTTTTGTGCATATACCTAAACATAAAAGGTCAAAATTTCAAAAGAAAAGCATGCCTGGGTTACTAGTAGGTTATTGTGGGGAAAAAGATGGTTTCAGAGTTTGGGTTCCGTCTAAACACGATGTTATAACTAGTAGGGATGTTTTATTTAAAAATGAGCAAATTATTAGCTCACACTCGGAGGATAAGCTCGAGGTAGATAAGCGATGTAGTGTAGTTTGCATACCTTTCCCAAGTGAAATTGAAAATAATAGTGATAATCTCACAGATTGTGGGGGAGATAAGAACGAGAACAATCTGAGAGATGTGGGCGATAGTAAGTCAGAGTCAGAGGGAGATCAAACTGAGTCTGGGTCAGGTAGAGGTTCTTTTGAGTCAGTTGAAGGTGATTCTGAGTCAGAAAAAAATTCTGAGTCAGGTGGAGATAATTTTGATTCTGGTAGAGATAAGTCTGATTCAGGTGACCTGGGAGATCAAAATAATACTGAGAATATAGGTATGGTTTTGAGAGACAGGCGGAAGCTAAAAGCTCCTGAAAGGCTGGGTCTCGTAGCCGATGCTATGATTGCATGCTCAGATGAGCCTCAAACTGTTGCACAAGCATTAAAATCCCCAGAAGCACCGAAATGGAAAGCTGCAATGGATGAGGAAATGTCATCCTTGTTTGAAAATCATACTTGGGAGCTTGTAGAGTTACCTCCTGGTAGGAAACCCATTCAGAATAGGTGGATTTTCAAAATAAAACTAAATCCAGATGGGACACCTGGTAGATATAAAGCTAGACTTGTTGCGAAAGGTTATTCACAAAAGGGTGGGATAGATTATAATGAAACCTTTTCTCCGGTAGCTAGGTTTGATACCCTTAGAACTGTGTTGGCAATAGCTGCTACTGAAAAACTGAAGTTACACCAGTTCGATGTGAAGACTGCCTTTCTTTACGGGCAACTAGATGAGGAACTTTACATGACTCAACCGGAGGGTTATGATGATGGTAGCGGGAAGTGCTGTAAGCTGGTAAGAAGCCTGTACGGCTTAAAACAGGCACCACGCTGTTGGAACAAGAGGTTGACAAAAGCGCTAAAAAGTTTTGGCTTAGTGCAGAGTGAGTCAGATCCATGTCTGTTCATCAGTAAAGGTATCTAGGTTAATAGTTGCTCTGTACGTAGACGACGGTCTAGTAGATGGGGAAAATGAACAGGTAATATCAGAGTTTCTTGAACTTTTAAAACAAGAGTTCAAAATAACATCTGGAGAGTTAACTACTTATTTGGGTCTGCAAATTAAAGTTTTGGAAAATAAAAATATATTCATAAGTCAGGAAATTTATACAGAAAAAATATTAGAAAAATTTAAAATAAGTGAGGCTAATCCGGTGTACACACCAATGGAGCTTAATAGAGTTGATGTTGGGTGCAGTAAGGATAAGCATACAGGTAGTTCGAGGATACCATACCGTGAGGCAATAGGTAGTCTTATGTATTTAGCTATCGCGACTAGGCCTGACATTGCATATGCGGTAAATTATTTATCTCAAGTATTAGAAAACCCGAGGCTAGAGCATTGGCAAGCTGTAAAAAGAATATTTAAGTACCTCAGGGGGACTACTAAGGTAGGCATATTATATGACGGTCAGGGAGAGCTTGAAGGTTATTGCGACTCTGATTTTGCGGGAGACTCAGGCACGCGGAAATCAGTTTCTGGCTTTGTAAGTAAGTTAGGGGGTGGAGCAATAACTTGGTTCAGCCAAAAACAAAAGTCGGTAGCACTCTCCACAACTGAAGCTGAATACATGGCAGCAAGTGAGGCGGCGAAAGAGCTAATCTGGCTGAAGCGATTAGTCTCAGAAATAACAGGTTCAGCTATTTGTCCGGAACTCAGATCAGATAGTATGAGTGCAGTAAAACTTGCTAAGAACAATGAATTTCATAAAAGATCAAAGCATATCGACGTTAGATACCACTTCGTCCGGGAAAAACTGGAAGATGGTGTTTTCAAAATAAGTCACATTCCAGGAGAGGCTCAAGTGGCAGATGTGCTAACAAAACCAGTACCAGCACCAAGACTCAAGAAGCTAATGTTCATGTTAGGATTGGTGGACTGGAGAGGCGTCAAGTTTAAGGGGGATTGTTGAAAGTAAACTTGACAGATAAGTCATGTCAAGGTTTTAGTATTGTTGGAGACTTGAAGCTGTTTTTTTTTATTTGTAAAATCTTATTATATTAATACATATTTCTTCATAATACTTTTCACTGTTTTTACTCTCAAGTCTTTTAAAGTTTGAAACTCTTCCTTATACTTTTCAACACTTATCATTTCTACATCGAGATCTTTTTCATCTAAATTCAATTCGATCATCATAGACATGATTCTCTGATCTGATGCTTTGAGATGTATAACGAGATCATTTAAGCAATTGAACGAACCTTGAATTTCATTTACTGAGAGAGCATCATTAATGTACTTACGTACTTTTCCTGATATTCGAGTGAATGAGCTCCTCTGAACCGTTCTAAGTTTCTTTTCGTTAGCTAGCATCTAGATGGTTCGCCATATGTTCCGAAGTCTATTGCAGGTTTACTAGATATGAATAAAAACGAACTTGCTTAAATTCCAATTTCGAACTATATTCTCCTTCAAACTTAAAATTGAAGCTGACAATTTAAAATATTAATGACACGACAACAAAATCAAATTAACTTGCCTTTAAAAATGACAATTTCATAACATCGAGCCTCTACAAGAAGAGATTTGAAAACTTGACATTTAGTTGTCCAGACTGCTGTAAAAAGTTTATACATAAAAAGAATTTACTTCGACACCAACGAGATAAACACTGTGAGGGGGTTGAACGCGAGATGGTTCAGAGTTGGGATTCTACAAGGACGCCATTGCAGGTAAACATGATGAGTCAATTGAAGACTAAATAACTCTAGCGAGGCAGTATGTGGATCGGAAAAGGATAGAAAAGAAGAAGAAGAAGACGATGATAAGGAGGATGAACCTATTGATGATGTAGTAAGTAACAAAGACATAGATGACCCAAAAATGATTGAGATGTTAAATTTAAGTGAACACCCCGAATATGATGTGATATCGAGAGTCTAGAATATCACTCTCATTATCCGTACGCAAACTCAAAGCTATACGCCGGAGAAGAGATACGGATTCCAGTACAACACCAAGATATTTGTACGCTTCCGAGTGAAAGTTTTATATATTTGGAACTATCATTTTTAAAAGAAAGAGAAAATACGGCACTGGCGAAGCACAGACTCATCAACAACGCATTCCCGTTTTTATTCGACGAGATCCGGTATGAAATTTGTGGAGTCGAGATTGATAAAGTCAGAAACCCCGGAATGACTTCGACTCTAAAAGGAATTGCATCTCACGCGCCTATATCGAATTCCTTAACAAATATGGGATGGACAATACCCTTCAATGAAGTACAAGAAGAATCATCCACCCGGTACAACGTTAGTCTACCTTTATCCTCGTTACTCGGATTTTCGGAAGATTACCGAAAAGTTTTGATAAACGTAATGCAAGAGCTAATTTTGGTAAGAGCGAGAAACGATCCAAATTGCTTTGTACAGCATGTTCCATACGTCGATACGGATGCACGGGCAGGAGTTCGCGAGAAAGTTAAAATTGAACTGCTATCGCTTTGTTGGAAAATACCTTACGTTTCGGTTAACGAAGTTCAGAAACTCAATTTAATTAATAATTTAAAAACAGAAAAAATAATTTCCCTCCATTTCCGAGCGTGGGATATGCACGAGTATCCGCTATTACCTACGTCAAACCGACAAGTATGGTCGATTAAAACTTCGACTCAACTTGAGAAACCGCGATTTTTAATTTTAGCCTTTCAGAAGGGTAGAAATAACGTCGTCGATAAGACATCCAGTTGTTTCGATCACTGCGACTTGACAAATGTCAAGCTTTATCTCAATTCACGAGTGTTCCCCTACGATGATTTAAATTTAAAATTCTCCCAAAATAAATTTGCTTTATTGTACCACATGTACGCGGCGTTTCAAACGTCGTACTACAACACTTATCACAGTCTACCGTACGTTTCCTTTACAGATTTTAAGAATAAATGTCCTGTTGTAATCATTGATTGTTCGAAACAATCAGAGTCTATCAAAAAGGGTCCGGTAGATGTCAGATTAGAATTTGAATCTGAAAAGATTTCCCGGCAAATACTACGCGTACTGTCTATTGTTACACGATAGATTAGTTCAGTACAACCCCTGACCAGGGGGGTTAACTTAAATGAGGAAAAGTTTGGATTCGATTATCGCAAGCTACTAAAAATAGCGCTGCGGCGGACCGGTGCGGACAACTCATGAACTAACCCCAATAGCTTTCCAAAAATGACTGATTATATTTTTTTATTAAAATTTATAAATACCATGGCAATTCTTGGTTATGACAGCTACATTTATTATTATTATAAAATGATTGTTTTCTGTATGTATTTTTTCACAAAAACGGTTCGCCGTTGCATGTTCTGTATTTTAAAAATTCAGAAACTAAAAGTAAATAGAAACCTTTTATAAACTTCCAGAGAACCTTACTGATGGCAGATAAGTAAATTTCATTTGATTAATTTATTAATTTAGTCGATTTTATCAGGTAATTACATTAAATTACATGTTCGCATCTTGTCGATGTAATTAAAATACAGGCTGCATTAAATGCCAAAATCTATCTTTTACCTCGTGTAAACTTTAGCCACTATTTCATTATTACCTGATTGAATCAATTCAAATAATAAATTACTTGAATGAAAAACTTAAAAATAATCAGAAGCGTTCTGTGTAAGATTAAAGTGGTAGGGTTAGTGAGAAGTATAAAGAGGATGGGAAAAAAAGGGAATTTAGTGGGGAAAAAGAGGGAAATCAAGACACGCCCACTCAATTGAAAGGTAGGTCCCTCGCCGCGCTAGTGTCGACCGGAATCAAAATTTTTCCACCATTGAGTCGACAGTCTTACTGTTTAAGTATCTATAGTCTCTGCCCCTGACTAGCATTGTGCATAAATTGACATGAATAAACATGTCTGGTCGAGGGGTGGGGGGTATGTATAAATAAAGAAAGCCAAGCAATAATAAATCAGTATTGCGCAAGATGTCGACCATTTACCATTTAAGTGACGGTAAAAAGGTATTAGTTTGTTTAGTTAAAGGTATAGCTTTTTTGAGATTAGAACATGGTAAAAGAAGTGTAAACATTCACATGTCCGATTTTGAGATGTTGCGATCCGCGAAAAATGAAATTGATAATTATTTTGAAAAACGTAGTAAGTAAGATTGGTTAATCCTAAATTTCACGGACGTCAAGTAATTATTCGTCCAATTTGTTCGTATGAAGAAGATAAAATATTTGTTGGTGTTGTTTTAAAAAACCAGAGTGGGATTTATTTTCGAGTTTATTCTTAGAGTTTAATCCTATGTTAAATAAGCTTACACTCATGTCTCAGCAGCTGCCGCAAAAACGAGATGGAACTCTAGTATGGCGAAGCGTGCCATAATTGGGTTCCTGGCGTGGCACAGCGTCCCGTATGGCGCTAAAGAGATGTAAGTGTTTGTGTAATTGTAAATACGTTAAAAAAAATATATAAAAATACAAAAAAATATTAAAAAGATTAAAATACAAATATATATATATATATATATATATATATATATATAATATATATATTATATATATATATATATATATAGAGAGGCGATATTGTTAAAGAGTACAGTGCGAGGTCGGGGCACTGTACACCTTCCCGATGTGTCTCCACCTTGACGTGGTGGGAAGGCTTTTTACTAAGAGAGACACTTGATAATCTAGGGTGGTAAAGTCCTACTACATTACACCTAAAATTATCCTGTTTCTACCTATATGGTGGGGACCAATTTTTTATGCAAAGCATATTTAATGTTACTGTTATTACACTATGCAAAGCATATTAATGTTACTGTTATTAACCATGCAAAGCATAAGAGGGAGGGGACTATAAAGAGATGGTTGAGGAGGTGGTGTTGGAGGCGGTGGCGGAGGCGGTGGCGGAGGCGGAGGTGTTGGCGGCTCCAGAATGCCCCTTTTGCCCCTACTTGGGAGGAGTTAAACCCCCTGCCTTATCCCGCATTTGAACTTGTTTTCCTATTTTGGTTTCTTACCTTTTTTCCTACTGGTTTCCCTACTTGGTTTATATATTACTTTAGTTAAAAATTAATCTCTTAAAAAGGACTTTAGTTATGTTTAGTAATAGCATGAGTAATACGTTATAATAATAGTTGCAGTTATGGTTAATAGTAATATAATAGTGCTTGTATTAGGTTACGTTAGAGTGCCTGTATATCATATATATGCAGGCACTCTAGGTAACGTTAGCATGAGTTATAGGTTAAATAGTACGAGTTATTGGTTACTGTATAAACCAATAACTAAATAATAATAATATATGTATAAATTATATATATATATATATATAATATATATATATATATATATATATATATATATATATATACATGTATAAATGTATAATATATAGATATAAATTAATTAAACTTATATATATATTGCGATCTATTGTCTTATATAATTATGCAAAATATTTAGTTTAATGATTCTAGTTAAACTTTAAATAAATTTAAAATTATATGGATTAAAACGAATAACAAAATAAAATTTTGAAACTTACTTCACTTCATCGGATATTCCGCTCTGCATGAAGGCTGAAGGCCGACTGAAGAGAGCCGACCGTGTCTCCCTTTTATATCCTATACCCCCCTCCGCCATCTTGGATATCACAAAACAAATAATTATGAAATATTCCATTTTATTTATGATAAAATTTATTCATAATTGTTGACTAATATATTTTTACAATTAATATTTAATAATTGATAGTGTTTATTAAATTTTAGAGCAAAACTTAAAAAAAAATACTGATCTGATTAAAAAGCTGATAAGAGTAATACGATGTATTTTTATTAAATTTCATAATCTTTAATAATATCTTTAAAAAAATACGTTTTTTATTTAATATTATTTTGAATTTAATGAATTTTAAAACTTATACTGAAATTTATCCGTTTATACCTCGAGTTTAGTAACCTCCGTCTTAAATGTTTTTTTAAAATATTTAACAAACATATTCGAAAGAAAACAATAATTAATTGATATTTAATAATTTGTAACTATTTAAATTATTACAATTAATGTTTAATGTGAAATAATTTTTAATAAATTTTCTTTATGGCCCGTATCAGTTGAATTTTGTAACATCGAAAATATAACCTATACCCCTTTGACTATTAATATAATCAAATAAACAGAACAAAAATACTGTAACTTATACTGTAGAACGTTTAAAATACAAACCAAAACACGAAAAATGTGCCGAAGTCGAAAATAATTTAATTATTATAACCTTAACTCCTTCTAGGAGGAGGTTTTAATCACGTCACACAGAGCCCCAAAATGACGTTTCAAGCCTCTTAACATATTGAGATAGACTATGACTTAACTATAGACTTAACATTGTTTAAAATAGGCTATGCCCTCTCTAATGTAATATATACTATACTATTTGTATATACTCTACTATGTTTTTATAACCTTAACCATTGAGATCAAGGATCTTGAATAAAGGGGATGACGCACTAAGTCGATTTGCCATACAAAAAAGTGACCCCATCGAAAACCAAAAAATTGAAAATTAAAGACGAAACCCACGTCAAAAACCAATTGCACATGCTTGGTACAAACTGCGCATGCTTAGAATTCTTATAAGAGCGCAGCATAGAGATATATTACTAGAGGAGCCCTATTGGTTGAATTTTGAAACATCGAAAAAGTAACCTGACCACATTCGATTATCATTTTCATCAAATAAACAGAACAAAAAACCAGTAAATTATATAGTAGAATGTTTAAAATACAAATCACAACACAAACAATCTGCGGGAAGCCGAAAAAAATTGATTAATTATAACCTTAATTCCCTCTTGGAGGAGGTTTCATTGAGGTTACACAGAGCCCCTGGGAGCCCCACAAAAATGTTTCAGGCCTCTCAATGTATTAAGATAGGCTATGCCCCCTCTAGTATATATCTCAAGGATGTTGAATAAAGTTTTTATTCAACAACTTTATTCAACATCCTTGATATATCTCTATGGAATCGACCTTGGGAGTGTAAAAGAAGTTTTTCAAATCTCATCACACATTAATCACTCATATTTTAATTCCATCAGCCGTCCATCACCTCTCCAAACTGCAATTTTGAATTTTTGTCCTGCATTTTGAGTTTAGATAATTTGATTTAAGTTTAGCTAATTTTTGCTTCATCTTATTTAATTTGTTATAATTTTAGTTTAAAATGCCTGCTGTGCACAGTTTATTGTCGACTGAAAACCCAGTTTTCACCTCTCTATTGTTTTATTCGTCGATTTTAGGCTTAAAAGTTCTGTTTATGGTTCCATTAACTGCTCATCAAAGAATCAAGAAGAAGGTAAGGATATTCAGGATAACGTAAAAAGTTAAATTTAATTAAACTATAAACAAGAGAAGGACAACCTTTTTAGTAAACTTGTCCTCAATGCTGCAATGAACACATCTTAGATCAGCTGTGGCATATACATCTCTTAATTTATTTTTTTCTGCTGGCACGGATGGGCCTATTGTGAAATAAAAGCTATATGTGATTAAATTTTGTATTTTACAGAGAACTTGTAACCTTCCTGCAGAATTTGTTTGAATTTTGTCAGGTAAATCTAGATTTGCGATTCAAAGTTGTAACAGCGCCACCGTTGCTGATAAGAAATTATTTACGGAAGGGTGATCGTTGTTAAAGTCCTTATGGGAGTTTTTTTGTTTTTTTTTTATTTGTGACGATTATTTCTTTAAAATTTTTATCAAAGAGCTTTAATTTAATTAATTTTAGGGCGTATGAACTCAGTAGAATTACTATTTCGTTGAAAAATAGGGGTTTAATGGGTTGTCACGAGTATTTAAATTGAGTGATAAGATGTTGAAAATCACAATATAGTGTTTTATTTTAGTTATTGTTAATTAATGTTACTTTTAAATAATTTTAGTTTACACAAACTCACAAAATTACCTTTTAATACCATTAAATTGGCCAATTTAATGGAACCTTTTGATTTCATTATCTATGAAATATTGGTCATTTCTTTAGCACCGATGGTCGTTCTATTAATTTTTACTTCATTTATCACAAATTAACGAACAATAAAGGAATAAAAGAAGAATTTTTGAACGGCCATGCTAATCCTATGATAAAAATTGATCACCCTTTCTTTTTCTCTCTTAACTATCTTTTGAATCGCGAATAATATAAACATACCTAAGGCCTGGCACAAACAAATAAAAAGAGACAAATTTTAAACTGTGTAGCACACAGTTATAATCAGTTGACAGTGTGGGGAAATAGTGTTGGGAACCAATGAGGTTGGCCTGATATGAAATTGTGGGTAGGGTTTAAAACATCTAAGACTAACCTCATTGGCTCCCTTGCATTATTTCCCCATACTGTCAACTGATTATTACAGTGTGTTATACTATAATTTACAAAGTTTTTATCTATTTTAATTTCACCAAGTAAAAGAAAAAAAAATGATGAAAATCAGCTTCTCAAAATAAACAGTCTTACTTTACCAGTTTAACGTATATAAAATATCAAGAAAACCCCCTCTAGGTTTCATATGCTGAATATTGGAACCCTACAGTGTGTTACTTACTTTAAACAAGGCTAGTACAAAGAAGCATGTGTTGCAGGTTGTAGCCTCGCCTGAAGATGCTAAGATGAAGGGAGCCGTAGTCAAGTTTGATGACCCTGATGTTGAGAGAGTCAGAAGGTATATTTTATCATTTTAAATTTAATGGTGTATGAGAAAATTAAATACGTAAATGCTCTTTTAAGGGCGTTTTGGTTCATCAGGATATTCACCCTGTGAGAAATACCTCAGGTGGCTCACATTCCCTATTAGCAAAGTCTATTTTATTACAAATACAACTATTAATATAAACTAAGAGCATAGTAAATTGCTTTTGTATCTGTATTAATAAAAAAAATGATGACCTAACAACACACATGAAACACCTTTGAAACAGATAATTTAGGTGACATCTAAGTTTTGGATCTTTTGCAAACATAATACTTCTCCTCTACACCTTTGGTATAAATAAGGAAAAGTAAAAATCATTGATATGTTTGAAATGTGGTCATTTTTACACTTTTGGACGCCCTTGAGCGATTCTAATCAAAATGGTTGGGCTGATGATCTTTTAATGATAACTAACAATCACCTGAATCCGTCATTGCTAAGTTACACCAATGTTCTATGTGAAATGGAATATTTTAATATTATACTCAGTCTTTTACAACTTGGAGCCTCACCTATATTTATATAATAAATAAAAATATATAATGAATAAATTTAACTCATGTTTATGAATATACATGATGCTTTAACTGGGCCTTATTAAATAATTATTTTATTATTAAGTATCAAAACTTTTTATTTATGGGTATAATATTTATCAATTAAGACAGAGTATAGTTTTAATATTAATATTATAATAATATTAAAATTAGTTCATTCGATCTAATCAAAAGTTGTATTTATCTAATCAGAATTACATTCATTTATCTCGAGACCTTGTTATGTAATGTCTTTTAACTACATGTAATAAGAATTAGTTATTAATTGTAATTAAATAATGTTAAAGAACAACACTAATGCTTCAAAAAATTATTTTTAAGTGGCATCATTTATATTTATTTGAATGATTATTTGTTATTAATAATTATTTTATTATTTAGCAAACAATATGGTCACACTCCTCAACTACAACCTACTTTTAAACATTTTCCAAATCTATTACATGCACAACATTTCCAATCCTAAACTTACTGAAGAAGAGTCCTTAAAACTTACATAAGAGGAGTCCCTTAAAACTTACAGAAGAAGATTCCCTTAAAACTTGCAGAAGAAGAGTCCCTTAAAACTTACAGAAGAAGATTCCCTTAAACTTACAAAGAAAGTCCCTTAAAACTTACAGAAAGAGATTCCCTTAAAACCTTAAAACTTACAGAAGAAGAGTCCCTTAAAACTTACAGAAGAAGATTCCCTTAAAACTTGCAGAAGAAGAGTCCCTTAAAACTTACAGAAGAAGAGTCCCTTAAAACTTACAGAAGAGAAGATTCCCTTAAAACTTGCAGAAGAAGAGTCCCCTTAGAAAGAGTCCTTAAAACTTACAGAAGAAGAGTCCTTAAAACTTACAGAAGAAGAGTCCTTACAGAAGATTCCCTTAAAACTTACATAAGAAGAGTCCCTTAAAACTTACAGAAGAAGATTCCCTTAAAACTTACAGAAGAAGATTCCCTTAAAACTTACAGAAGAAGAGTCCCTTAAAACTTACAGAAGAAGAGTCCCTTAAAACTTACAGAAGAAGAGTCCCTTAAAACTTTCAGAAGAAGAGTCCCTTAAAACGTAGCAGTATCATTGATGAAAAGGTTAAATTGTAACTGTATTTTAACCTTTTTATCATGAAGTTCTACAAAAAGAATAATAGAACATTAGAAAACTTATGGAGTGTTATTAATTCGATAGATACCTTAAAAAATACTCTAGTATTACACATGGTTATAATCACTTGACAGCGTGGGAAAATAATGTGAGGGAGCCATTGATGTTAGTCCTGGGTGTATAACCACGCCCTCAATTTCATATTAGGCCAACCTCATTGGTTCCTCAGCTATATTTTCCCACGCTGTTAACTTATGATATATAACCCTGTGTAATACTATAATATAGAAGGCGCATGGGACAGTAAACACAATATGACTCTACTGATAACATGAAAGCTGGTTTACTGACAGTCTTCAGTAAGGGTACAACCTTGACAACATTTTTTTCTTTTTATGTTGCCTTCCTTACATTTTTGGTGTCTTAGCTCACCATTTTCATTTTTACTTTTCCTCATTTATACAGTAGGTATAGATGAAAATGGTTATGTTTGCAACAAAATTCAGGCGTTTTTATGGCATCCTGAGTGGTTTTTTCAAAGTTGTCTGTCTGTATGTGTGTGTGTGTGTCTGTTATCATCGTAGCGCCCAGTGTATTTATGCTAGAGAGTTGAAATTTTGTACAAACGCAGAAAAATTATGCGATCTGATTAAAGTTATTTAAAATATCTAAACACGCATGTAGATATGTATAAGAACAACATATGTGCTAAGTTTTATTTCATTATTAGCTTTAGTTCAATTTTTATTGAATGACTTGTGTACGTTTTTTAAAAAATTGTAAAAAATGGTCCAATTGAGTTGAAATTTGGTACAAGTGTATATTATTACTTATTAAATAAGTACACTAAGTTTCTTTGCAATACAACAATTATATCTACAATTTTTTTCGATCATAAAATTAAAGAGCATTGAGCGTGGTCAGTGCTGTGTGGGTGACTGCTGAGAATGATAAGATGAGCAAAGCGAGTCCGAAGCAGGGAGGATGAGCGTAGCAAATCCTATGTAATGACGAAAAATTCCGAGGTACCCCGTACCCGATTTTCTTCTCATAAAATAATAAAATATTTACTTATTTGTTTATTTTACCTCACCTGTTGATTCTTCATTCATATTTCACTCATTAGGAGCCTACCTATGGAAACTAGCAGTACAATCCTCATATTAAAAAAAAAAATAAAATTAATAACACAAGCAAACATGCAATATTTTATAAACTAGTTAGAGAAAACAATCTTACATAAACTCTCTCCATTATTTTATTTGTAAACACAACAAAGCTATCGACTATCAATAGTAAAAAATCAATTTATTACACTTAAAAAATTATTATAAACCATTTTATACTTTTATAATTAATAGAGTATTAATTAATAATTTAATTTAGTACTTCAAAAACCAGATGTATTGCCAACCTTTTTTTTTTAAATGTCAATATTTTGTCAAGTTGGAAGCCTTACTATACAGCGCACTACTCCTTCTAAATATAGTATTATTCTAAGATAAATACTGAGTTGAGTTTGTTAATAGATACTATTGAGTTTGTGCAGCCAATTACCTTTTTATCTATTGTGTTATCAGTGTTCTTAAACAGTATGACTAAAATGTTTCAGGGCTCATCTAAATGACTTGGAAAACATACCGATATTCCTGCTCGTTTCTCTTGGATATGTGCTGACTGACCCCGATCCCCAGCTAGCCACAAATCTATTCCGTGCTGTCACAGTCGGCAGATTCCTTCACACGTTCGTCTATGCTATCTGTGTCGTACCTCAACCTGCAAGGGGGCTGGCTTTTGGAGTAGGCTACTTCAGCACTGTATACATGGCTGTCAAAACCGCCATACATTTTGCTTCAAGCAAATAAGTCTTGTGAGCATTGCATTTCAATAAAGTAGATAGTAATGAACATAGAGATATATACTAGAAGGGGCATAGTCTATCTCAATACATTGAGAGGCCTCAAACATCTTTTTGAGGCTCTGTGTAACCTTATTGAAACCCCCTCCAAGAGTGAGTTGAGGTTTTAATAAATTGTTTTCGGTTTCCCACAAATGTTTTTATTTGTATTTTAAATGTTTTCGTATATAAGTGAATATTTGTTTTTCTTTAAATTTGATTATTTTGATAGTCGAAGGAGGTCAGGTTACTTTTTTGATGTTTCAAAATTCATGGGGCTCTCTAATAATGATATCTCTATGGTAAAAATTGTATACTCAGAAAAATATGTAGTTCATATACTTCAATCGTGATTAATTTTTAAAATATAGTAAATAACGTGTCAAAATCAATGGAAAGATTAAGGCCCGTATTCAAAGACGTTTCCTAACATGCTCCTTAAGGAGAATGTTAGGAAACGTCTTTGAATACGGGCCTAAGCGTTCCAAATTATGAACATAAAAAATCGTTTAATTTTATTTACATTGTGCATAGGCACATCCTGCCAAAACTGGGGTTTTTAGCTGTTATGGAGGTTACCTGACTGATAACAAACTAGGTGGCTTGCCAACCAAAACTAGGTATCCTGTGACCTGATTGTCCTTGATGTAATCGTAGTACAAATATGCTTTTATTGTTTATTTTATCTATTGCTTGATATTTGTTTGTTCATATTGTTGATATTTATTTAAATAGTCTTAAGATATGCTCAATGGTGCTTGGTTTTATTTGTTATAAAAATATATTTTTAAAAAGTTTACCTAGTTCAATAATTTGTTATTTACCTTAAGTATATGAAATTGATTTAGATCATTTGTAAATATTCTGAGGACAACCCCTGTAGATATTTAGTGGTATTCATCATTGATACTTTAACCAAATCCCTGAAGGGACTTGACTTAATAAAGTATAATTCAAATTAAAGCTAATGTACCTGTCTGACACTAAAACCAATGCCAGAACCACTCTGAGGAGTCGTCAGAGTGGTTCTAGTTATAGCTTTTAGAAATACTATCAATAAGGCAGGAAAAAATCTTAATAACAAACATCAGTCTCTCCACAAAATATATTTAAATAGCGAACAAGCTTTTAACCTACTTGAGTCATCTTCAGGCCTAAATAAAGCAAACAAACAATAGGACTTAGCAAAATCAGGCTTAACTAAAAAAGTCACATTGATTAAAAAAATCAATAATAAATAAAATAAACATCAATGACCAGACTGACCGGCGAGAAGAGAATTAAAAGAGCCTGTGAGTCCTTGTAAGTTATGACTGCAACTGAAGAGAGGTATCAGTCTGAGGGGAAACCAAAGAGACTAATACTTACAGTCTATCGTGTAGTTAAAAAATCTTGACAGGTCAGTTTAGACACCACTGATTCTTAAGAAAAAAAATCCCTGCAAGAAGGGAGCGGGAAAAAAACTATGTAAACAAATCAGGTTATTTTACCCGTATTTTTTTGGCGATGTTTTTTTACATTTCTTGAGCGTAGTTTTATTTTAAATGCTTATATTACATGCTTATCAAAATATAATCGTATATAAATATTTGATATGTTCTTAAAGGTGTTTTCTTTTGTTTTTGTTTTTTTTTCTATTGTAATTTAGGCTTTATCTTCTCTAAAATAAGTGTTCTTCAAAATTAGTTCATATTTATGGTCATTATTTCTAAGGTATTTTTTTAAATATTTATAAATTTTCAAAATTAATAGCGTCAATAAAATTAATGAAGTGTTGTTTAAAATCTTTTGGTACAAGTTGAGTTGCAGGTACTGGCCAGTTGTTTCCTGTTGACATTATATATTGTATTAATGGAAGTCTTTCTCTATCTAATATGTTACAGTCATATATTAAATGCATGGGAGACAGGTCTGTTCTGCCGTCACACTTACAACAACTAGAATCGTTTAAGTTGAATCTTTTCAGATACTCGTTAAATTTTCCATGTCCTGTTGTAAACATGGTAAATTTATATGAATAATCCCATGGTCCAAACTTCAAACGATGGCTAATAGTTGGAAAAAATAATTTAGTTGTAGCTCCATTGGATGAATTGTTCCAAGTAACATTCCAATTCTCGATTTTCCTTTTTCTTGACTTTTTAATTGCATAAGACTTAGGATAAAATTGGTAACTTACTGGAAGGTTGTCATCAGTACTTGCTATTTTGGCTAAACTGTCTGCAATTTCATTTCCCTCTATTCCTGCATGTGCTCTAACCCAACTAAAAGAGACTTGGCCGAAAGGTAAAACGTTAATTAAATTTCGAATTTTCATTAGTAAAGGATTATGGTTCCAAATACTGTTAAGACAATCTAATGTAGATCTGTTGTCTGTTTTAATAATGTATCTTTTATTTCCATTGTTTCTTTCAAATAGCCATTCGACCGCTTTAAAGATAGCAAACTGTTCTGCTTGGTAGTTTGAACATTGTGGTGAAAGTTTAAACGTTTTAGTGGAAATAACGTTAGAATTTGAATAGACCACAAATGCACAGCCAACTCCTTCAGAATTTTTACTACCGTCAGTATAGATAGATAAGCTAAAATCACTGTCATTTGCGCTCTCTAAAATTTGACTTTCTATATAATTTGCTGGGTGAGGCCAAAATTTATAATCTAATGGATGTTCTAAATTTTCACTGTCAATCCAATCTAAGTTGGATTGACTTAAGAGGGGTGGGGTGTATATAGTCTCTCTTGGGAGTCTATTGTAGGGGTAATTACAGTTAAGGCACCTGTGGAAACTGCCTCACTTCCAGACCCCTTATCACTGTGCTATTCTGCCCATGTAAACCCTCTAAGTATTAGTCTCTTTGGGGGTAACAGTGCTTGCAAGCGTCCTTATAAGTATAAAACTCCCTCCTCCTCTTGCATTAAGACTCTGTTTTTTGTTGCAAACCACAAGGCTGGGTTTATACATCATTCTTTTTAAGAGTAGAAAAATGGATACCAGAAAAATATGAGGAACAATAAAAAACAAAGTCAAAATTTGAGTCGAAATGGAAGAGGGGGTATGTTCTATACTAATAAGGACGCTTGCTAGCACTGACCCCTCTGCCAACTGATAGAATGAATCTCTCTTCAGTCGCAGTTTAACAAGGACTCACATGCTCTTTTTTCATTATTTTATTTAATCTTTTTATTTGTTATGAAATATAAAAGATTTGTCATAACTTAGTTATAACAATAACTAAGTCCTATTGTTTGTTGGTTTTATTTAGGTCTGAAGATGACCATTGTAGGTTGAAAGCTGATTCGCTATTTAAGACCATTTAATTTGAGACTGATGTTTGTTTCAGAGCTTTTAGCATTTTATTTATACAAGAGGTAGAAATCCTTACTGTCCTTTGAAAGGGACATTAACCCAGTGGTTTCAAGTCTGTGCACTAAGGTACTTTAAGAAATCCTTAACCCTAGAACTGATTAGGTGGGATGTAATTCCTTTATGAACCCTAGGTTAATTCAGGCTTAGACAAAACTAACCCTATATGGTGCATATAAACAAACCACTTTTTCCTGAATTATAGTTTTATGAGGCACATGCTGTTCAGGCAATATGTTTCCACATATTGCGAATTACACACAGAATGCCTTTACTTGGTCCCTTCAGATAACACTATCTTCTGCCTAAAGGAGGTCTAAGGAAGGTCATCAATAAAATTACCAATAAGTCGTGAAAAATAGGTATATAGTTTGCCTACCCCAACCAAGTTAAGTAAACAATGAGAATATAAATAAATATTATATTTATCACATTTTATACATAAAGTAAAATTGTTTAAAAAAATGAAACAAAGAAAGATAAATAATATTTTTTAAATAATTAACAAAATCAAATAAACAAGATAAAAAGTTTACAAGCTAGATTAAACGTTAAACCAGGTAATATTTTAACTTAATTTTTGCTGAATTTACCCTTAATTATATCTTGCTTAGGAGATTGTATTCGTTAGAGTTAAATAAAAAACAGTTTTAGTACAACTTTTTGACCATTCATGTCATAATCATACGATTACTAATAATAATTATAATATTGATTCCGAGGAAAAAATCAAGAAAGTCAATCATAAAAATGCACCGAGAAAAGATGAGAAGGAATGATATAAATTGCAGACTTTCCAAAAATAATTTTAAAAGAAAGAAATTAATTAAAAGAAGAAAAATACTATAATAATTTAAAAAAAGTAAAACTAATTAGAAAAAACTAGAAAACAGTATTAGAACCTAAGCATACATTATTTTGAATACCAGTTTCTAGTTTTTTTTATAATTAGTCTTACATTTTTAATTATTGTAGTATTTTTTCTTCTTTAAATTATTATTTTTTAATTACTTCTGGGAAGTCTACAATTCACTTGATTACTTCTCAGTGCATTTTTAGTTATTTTTATGGTTGGATTTCTTTATTTCTTCTTCGGAATGAATATTATAATTATTATTTGTAATTGTATGATTATGACCAGAATGGTTGAAACGTTGCACTTGTTTTTTAATTAACCCTATCCGATACAATCTTCTAGTCAACATAATATTTAAAATAAGCTTATTATAAACTTAAAATTTGAGCTTGTTCTTTTAAGGGTCTACAATAAGCTATCATGTATAACCTGGTTAAACAATTCAAGTTCAAGAAACTTATTACATAATTATAATTTCCATTTGATATCCAGCAAAACTCAAAAGAAATAAACATAAAATTTAAAAATTGCATACTTTGCACAAGCTTAACTTTATACTAAATTTAAATAACTTTTTGAGCGATCACTCAAAGCATACTTAATTTACAAAAAAAGTTTAATATTTGCAAGTAACTATTTTCATCTCAGTTTACATCAATGGTTCCCGGAGGATCAAATGGGACAACATAAACTATTAGAAATCTGAGTAGGGTCAACTTAAAATTTAGTTGTTTTCTATTTCAAAGAAATAATTAATAATTATATATTTAAAATAAACAATAATATTTTACAAGGTTTGTTCTAGCCAAAAAAGAATATTTAACAGTCTTTTTGAAAATAATGAAAAAATAAGGATTTAAATTCTTAACAAAAAAATGTGGATTAGCATATAAGTCATAAAATCAAAAATTATTTATTATCTTTTCTTAATATTAATTAAATTGAAATTTTAAAAAAATCTAAATAAGACTCACAGACCACATGAAACCTCCACAAACACCATCGATTGGGAACCACAGGTTTACAATATAAAATATTTTTTAAGTAAAGTTGTATACTTATAGATTCATTGAATGCAAATTAAAATAAATAAAAGCTCATAGATAATAAAATTTTGACAAACCGCAAATAGATAACAAAGTACGGAAAACTTTTACTGCACCAGTGGCCCCAGGTTAAGAAAGAAAATACATTAATACATTAAGAAAGCCAATTTCCTTTGGAACAAACTTTTAACTTTCCACAAGTAATTTTAAGTTTGATGGTTTGATTAAACCATCAAACCAAAAAGATATTTTTGTTAACATATCTTAAACCTAAGTTATAATTTTACAAACATTTTAATAGACGATCAATTATGAGGTTGTCCAGATGACAAAAGTGGAGGGGGATTGATCTCCTGATTTTAATAAAACACAAAATTAATGTTTTTTGAAAGTATATTAGTTGATATACATAATTAAGATGTTCTAACTTTACCTGGAGCTACTTTGTTACTAAGAAATGAGAGGATAATGTTAATAATTTGATATAATTAAATTAATAAATAATAAAATTCAATATAAGCTATTAAATACTTTATTAAGAGATAGGCCAAATTATTTGGTAGATAATTAATATTATGAATTTTTAAGTTAATAACAAATTCTAGTAATTTTTGTCAACCTGTTCATAGAATCTCAAAATAATTGTTGAATATAAATGAACTCATCAAAAACCCCTTTAAAAGTACATAAAAATTAACAAAGAAGGAATGGAAAAAAGCATTTATTTTGTGATGACTAAAAAATATACAAAATTTTACATTACACAAAAAACGTTTGATAACAAGATGTCATCGATATAAGTCTTATTCAAGGTGCTACTTAACTTCTAATTAATACAAGCTCTGCGACAGGTGGAAACACCAAGAGACTTCCGAGTGAAAGGAATGACATACTTTAGTGATTGGTTTATTTCTTTCTAGTTCATATCCAATCCAGTTAAAGTAGAATGTCATGTTTTTTTACTATCCTAGAGACATTATTACTAAAACAGCCATGGTCTATTTCTTTACAGGGTTTTGCAATAATCATAGAAAGAGTTTTCAATATTAACAGCTGGAGAGCTTAGTATTAACCAAAAAGACTAATACTTAGAGGGAGGATACAACAGCTCTTATCCTTTAGTAGCTCGGCACCATAACACTGGTGACATTTTTTTTTTTATTTTTCATACTAATAACAATTTCATGTAAATATTACATTATTCTATGACTATTTTGTCTTAAATTAAGTAAAATGAATTTAAAAAAAAGTTTTAATTATTATCAATTGCATATTTAATTATCGGTATGGTATCAAATAATTTAATATGATGTCACTGAAAAATGTCTCCCGTTAGGGTAGCTCTCTGATAGGGTTGTATAGGGGGTGGGGGATTATCTAGTCTCCCTCTAGGGAGACTCTGGTAGAAGTAAGTCTGGACAGTAATGGAGACAGTGTGCCCTTATCACTGTGTTATAAAGCTTAAGTCCTCTCTCTAGGCATTAGTCTATTAGGCATTAACAAATGAACAAAGTGCAACCTAAACCCAATTAGACATTTCCCTCTACCAGGTTACACTGTTGTTGAGATCTTGAACATGAGTAGCACTGGTCTCAGTGTTTCCTATCAGAAGCAACTTTAGACAGGGTTTTAACACCGCATAGAAATGTAAAAGGACCCAGAGCGCTAAGGTACTTGAGAGTGTCAAACATGTTTAGCTGCAACCAGAACAGTCCAAACAGACAAAAAATACCTGCAAACAGTTAAGACATAATGAAGAACACAATCGGGGAAAACTATGAAATATATGGCATAGATGAACCCACAACAATGATTTAGAAAAAAATCATTAAAATCAAAATCTTATCAAATCAAGCAGAAACTTGAGTTCTACAAAAAACAAGGAGCCCATCATTTCAGTTATAAAATGATCAGCGTTAGTTTTTCCTGTATATATAAAGGAAAAGTATAGTGTTTGCAAAAAAATTCAAAACCCAGATGTCACCTGAATTATCTATTTCAGATTTTTTAAGAGCTCCTAACTGTTTTCATGAAATGTCTGTCTGTATGTGTGTGTTATCATCGTAGCTCTCAGTGTTTTTTAGCTAGTGAGATGAAATTTGGTACAAAACTTAAACGTAAGGTTATAATAGTTTTATGACACCGTAACCGGAAATAATGACTCAACAAAACCACGGGAAAATGTTTAGATCAATTTAAAATTAGACATTCATATAAAAGAGCAACAAATAAACCAAGTCTCTTCTCATTATCAGCCTCGGTTCAATTTTTATCAAATAACTTGAGTAAATTTGATTAAAAATTGTAAAGAATTGGGAAATAATACCAAATAAAATTAAAATTAATAATACAATTTTAATCATTATTTTAATTAAAATTAAAATAATAATAAAATTTGGTATAAGTGTATCTCTTTACGTAATAAGTATTGCGTAAAAAGTACTTAAGTTTTGTTCCAATATGACAAGTATATCCAGTTTTTTGTAGCATCATAAAAAGTTAGGCAGCAAGGAGCAAGGTCAGTGGCTGGATGGGTTACCCCTGGGCATAAAATCAATGTATTTACTATCTCACGACATAAACCGAGTCTGAAGATGTGATGCAGTATAAATTTGGTCATTAATATTCTTAGGAAAAGCAATGTTTGTCCCAAGTGAATGTGCGTAGCAAATCTGATGTGGTGAGAAAAAGTTCCGAGGTACCTCAAACCCAATTTTTGAACACAAAAACAATTTTTTAAATTTCCTTTTCCTACTATTAAAAATCAAACATTTTTAAATTTACTATCACATTTCTGACTACATGAAATTGATGTAAAAATTGGGTACGGGGTACCTCGAGACTTTTCCTCGTTACATCGGATTCGCTACGCTCATCCTCCCTGCTTTGGACTCAATTCGCTTGTCCTCAGAATATTCAATTCACCAAATTCATACTGCAGCACGTCTGCAAACTCACTTTGCTTCTTCTCAGATAGTAAATACATCAGTTTCATTCCATCGGTTACCCATCCAGGGACTCACCGTGCACAATGCTGCTTAACTTTTATGATCCAACAAAATCATGGATATACTTGAAGTATAATAAGTAAGTAAATTTTTGTGATTATTTAATAATTGTATTTAAAAATTGTATAATTTTAACTATTAGCAATAAAGGAAGTTTTTGAATTTGAAAAAAAGTATAACAATAAGTAATAAGTATAATAAGTTTCATATTGAAACAAAACTTAGTATACTATTTATTAGGTAAAAGTAAACTTTTACCTAATTTAAACTCAATTTCATTATTTGCCGATTTCTTACAACTTTTTAAAAAGCGTAGACAAGGCATTTGATAAAAATTGAACTAATAAATAATAAATGTTAGTATTATACATGGCTGCTACATGCACTACATGTCTTATACATGCATGCTATGTTTTTATTTTAATTTTTGCTGAGTCATTACTGTTGTAGGTTAATGACGTCATAACAAATATTTTTAAAATAGCACAACTACAGTGGTGGACTGGTTTTTGTACAAAGACACACACACACACTCATATAGACAGACAACTTTGTAAAAACCACTCAGAAGGACTTAATGTCACCTGAAACAGTTGATTCTGGCGACATCCTGGTTTTAGATTTTTTACAAATAAAATACTTTCCCTATATAGCTACAGTATAAATGAGGAAAAGTAAAAAGCAGACTAGTCAAACTGGGTTTGACGTAAAATCATTTAATTTAAGGATCAGAAGGTATTGCCTGGGTTTGTACGTAACAAGGTAATATAGAGGCTCAGGCTTCACTCACTCTACTGTGATACAACCATCATCATTTCCTTCTTATTAAACAATAAATTCAAAGAATTTTTAAAAGATAAATCTGGTACCCTATGAATAAATAAACAAGGAAATGCACTCTATGGGTATAAAGTAGATTTCTCCTAGCAATGGAGTCAGAATAAAACCATAGCAGTTCTCTCACTAATTTTTCACAGTCAACTAAAACTATAATTATAAATCTAAATCTACACCTAAGCTTTCACACTTTCCTGTTAATTATATTTTACAACAGTTGTAGAAAAAGCTCCAAAAAATATTAAAGACTATTAAAAAGAAACTAACTAAAAAAATAATTTACACACCATCAGATTAGTGGATTTTCTCAACAAAACCATTCAGTAGAACGAAAGTTATTTATTAATCCTTTACAACATCATTTGGTGATGAAATACCAACTTTTTAGCCAGCTAAGTTTTATTGTTCACTGGAGTATGCTATCACTTTCATTTGATTTAGCACCCCTCAAAAATATTACATCAGGAAAAGTTTAAGAAAGTTGTTTTTTATTGTTTTTGGCTTAGAAGTTTGTTTAGTTGAGCTGATCCGGTCTTAAGTGATTCAGGAAACCAATTAATATTAAGTAAAACTTTAACTAGAACTAAATGAACTTTAACTAGTGAATTAAGAAGGGCATTTAAAACCACAATGTTATATCCTAAAGACAATAAGAGCACTGTCATGAGGAACAAAAGACCAGACAACAGATACCAGGATAATGTCAATTATTTTGAGTAAATTCTAAAGCAAAGGGCAGCTTTCAACAGAGTTCATAGAAACATTTATGTGCTTGTACAATGACTTTTGTATCTCAGACCGCCCTAGAAGTAATTTCATCAAGTTTCAAACAAATAAACCATAAACAAGATACCAGTGTAGGGTTATCATCATTAAAACAAAAGTCAGCTATAAACACTAATAAATTAAGTTTATATATGAATAGAATAAGATATAATCTTAAGGATCAGAAGGTATTGCCTGGGTTTGTACGTAACAAGGTAATATAGAGGCTCAGGCTTCAAACACTCTACTGTGATACTACCATTCATCATTTCCCTTTAATCATTATAAGAAAAAATCAAATTAGATTCCACCCATGGCTTTTCCTTATGTGATAATTTTTAAAAGTGTAGGAAAAACCTATTGACATTCTTTAGTAAATATCTATTATTTTATAGTAAAGCTCTAAATGAATTTAATAAAAACATACCTCCGAATCCAAGATGAAAGCCAATGCAGCTGAGAGATATAGGAAAATTAGACATATTGATACCAATCTTCAACCACTGAAATGCAAACAACAAATTATAAAGTAAACAATTAAATAGGCAATAATGTAATAAACATTCAAAGTAACAAAATCAGACATGGATTTTATCAACAGAATCATTCTGTAGAACGAAAGTTATCATGAATCCTTTGAAACATCATTTGAAGGAGAAACAATGGTGACAAGGCCACACCAAATTAGTAGAACAAGAGACGGACCTGAAAATATCTAACTCATTTTGTACTACTTCAAACCAAATTTTTCTGAAAATATACATTAAATTATGAAGAAAGAAAACATAGTCTGCCTATCCAGAGTGGAGCCCTTCATATGATTGCACATGCTCAAAATTTTATAAAATCACACAAATTTCAGTTTTCTTGAAATAAATGATTTTCTGTAGGTCATGTGCAAAACATGAACATTTTTTAAAGATGACCAAAATGTCCAATAAAGCGAGTGTTCTATCATCAAAATCGAATAACTACAACTAAAGTTATGGCTCTTTTAAAAACACCACAAAAATGGTTAAGTTCTGCTGTCAGCCAATTTCATTAAAAAAAACTTGGCTTTTTGTGCACTTTTTTTTGTCATAACTTTAGTTGTAGTTATCTAATTTTGACAAAAAAAATCTTATTATATATAAAAATTTATCAGCTTTAAAAAATGTTTTCTTCATGTTTTGCTCACGAGCTACAGGGAACCACTTATTGCAAGAAAACTAGAATTTGAGGGATTGTCTAATATTTTGAGCGAGTGCATTCATATGAAGGGCTCACTTTGGGTAGGCAGACTATGCTTTTCCTTCATAATTTAAGGTATATTTTTAGAAAAATTTGGTTTGGAGTAGTACTAAATGAGACATATTTTTTAGGCCTGGCTCTTGGACTATAGTATATAGATCAAGCAGTAAAACAATGTAGATTAATTTTGCACACAACAGTTTAGTCAGCAACTTAGAGTCTTCATTTTGAAGCCAGCTACCAGCTAATTGATTGCATGCATCTCTTTTAGGTTATAAAAGTAATTGAATAAGAAATAAGTTAAAAAAAATTTAAGTAGGTATATTATTAGGAAAACTGTAAATTAGTTAAAGGTGGAGTCATTTAGTGGTAGGGTAGGAATACGGGGGGCTTTGCTTTAAGCAGTGTTTACACAAATTCGAATAAAAGAGAGGAGACAGATAAAAAATTATACTAGTGAAAAAGAAGACAGCAGTCCAATAAGGTTAAAAAATAACTACCGAGCTTTTAACCAGGGATCCTGGTCATCATCAGGGTAAATAGATTTATTAAAACATAAACAACAAGACTATAAACATTAAACTAAAGAAACCTGGTTTATTAAAATCTGGTTCATTTAGTTTAATGTTTATAGTCTTGTTTATGTTTTAATAAATCTATTTACCCTGATGATGACCAGAATTCCTGGTTGAAAGCTCAGTAGTTGTTTTTCAACTATATTTGGTCGGCTGTCTTCTTTTATAAACTTTTTCACAAGTTAATTTTTTTACATTCCATTAATACCTATTTTTGTTTTAAAAAATATATTGTTTAAATAAAATACTCTGGATATTACGAGTACGTACCAAGATAATTAGAATGAGCAGAGGGAGGGCACAGAGAGCAGTAAACATGTTGGATACAAACACAGGGGGTCTGCTGTCAGGTTCTCGGAACAAATGCTAAAACAATCCAAACATTATACATTAATAAATAACATATATTTAATATTTAAAAGCAAAATAATACCTATTATTAACAAATATAATAATCATAATTTAACATTTACTTAATTCAAGTAATAAACAATTACAAATACTTAATTCAAATAATAACAAATACATTCAACATGATATTTAAACAATTATGAGCCAAGGCCGAGGAGCAGCAAAGAGGCTGAAGACCTCTTGTTATCATGATGTTTGAGGGCGAGTGTTTGTCTATTACGAATAACCTGCTGTGTTTATAAAGCAAATTTTTTCTAGCATTACTAGTTGGTTTTGAATAGTTTACTTTCCTAGTCAATTATTTAAATATTTAAAGTAGCCACATAAGGGAAATTGAAGACGTGTTGCAGTATAAATTAACTACTTGTATTTCTGAGGACAAGCGAAGCGAGTTCAAAGCTGGGAGGATGAGCATCGCAAATCAGATGTAATGAGGAAAAGCTCTGAGGGACCCCGTACCTGATTTTTTTATGCTATTGTCAGATTTTGGGTAGGAGGTCAGGGTCTCTGGGATTTTCATGTGAGGGATGGAAATCTTTTCATGCATAAAGATATATACTAAAGGTGGCATAGCCTATCTAAATACATCGAGAGACCTGAAACATTTTTTGGGGCTCTCAGGAGCTCTGTGTAACCTCATTGAAACCTCCTTTAAGAGTGAGTTAAGGTAATAATAAATCAAATGTTTTCGGCTTTCCACACATTGTTTTTGTATAGATTTGTATTTTCAACGTTCTTCTATATAAGTTACTGTAATTTTATACTAATTTTTTTATTATATTTTTAGCTAAGGTGGTCAGGTTACTTTTTCAATGTTTCAAAATTCAACCAATAGGGCCCCTCTAGTAATTTACAGGTACAATAGACCCACATACGAGGTCTAAGTACCTAGGAAATTATTTCCTCCGAATTTAATTAAAATAAAAAAAATAATATCTCAATCTTTTCAAGTGCTGTCCTTCAAAAGAGATGTTCAGGCATAGTTCCAAGCTTGCGTGATGTCAGTTACTTGCAAAAAAGCCCTAACCCTTAATACACCTGGGTTTAGGTAAAAATTAGGACCCTTAATAGTAGTTTATTTAAAATTATATATATATATATGTTTCTGCTTTATGGTTTCCAGAGTAGGAAAGCTTAGTACCACAGTGAGACTTGTTTTGTTTCTAGTTAATGCTTTAGTAACTTATAGTAAAATAGCCATACCGGGATGTCACCGGAATAATCCCATTTAGGTGTTTTTAAGGCCTCTTGAGTGGTTTTTACTAAGTTGTCTGTCTGTATGTATGTCTGTGTCTGTTATCATCGCAGCTCCTAGTGTATTCATGCTAGAGTTGAAACTTTGTACAAAAATCAGTCTAACTCTGTAGCTGTGCTATTCGGAAATTTTTTTTATGACGTCATTATCCCGCAATAATGACACAGCAAAAATTTCTAAAAACCATAAAACCCATGTAGCCAGGTATAAGACTTAACATATGTGCTAAGTTTTATCTCATTGTCAGCATTAGTTCAATTTTTATCAAATAACTTGTGTATTTTTTTTTTAAATTGTAAAAAAATAGAAAAACAATTCAATTGAGTTGCAATTTGGTACAAGTGTAAACTTTTACGTAATGTAATAAATAAGTACACTAAGTTCCATTTAAATACGACAAGTATCATGATTTTTGTTGGATCATAAAAGTTAAGCAGCATTGAGCGTGGTCAGTGCTGTATGGGTGACTGCTGAGAATAAAACGGATGCATTTGCTATCTGAGGACCAGCAAAATGAGTCTCAAGTAGGGAGGATGAGCTCAGCAAATCCGATGTAATGGAAAAGTTCCAACGTATCCCATACCCGATTTTTTTAATAAATTCAAATTATACTCTAGTTCAGCTAAAATAATTTCCTATGAAAATTTACTAAAAAGGCTTTTAGATAATAAGGAGAGAGGGGAAATGCTATTTTGATGAGCTGTATTTTAAGTAAAAAGCAATGTACCAGGACCACAAATGTTTGTTCAACTTGAGTACTACAACTTTTATTTGAGATTTTTTTTCAAAAATAAAATAATTGTAACCATAACAAAATCTTGATGAGTCAGCATATTGTCCAGCCCATGATAAAAACACCGAACTTTTGGTTTTCATTCTCTACTCTATGGTCCTGTAAATCCTATGGTTCATAAATTTCACTATGGTGTGTAAACAATCACCTCTGGGATACCAAACTATTAAGTTAAATTACAATTTTATTCAAGTTTTGACTGTGATTATGTCTTACTAAAATTCATTTATTTTATGTTTGTCATGGAAATTTTAGACATCTTAAAAAATTATCAATTTATTATTGATCATTTAATTTAAAAAAATGAATGAGCACCTTGATTTCAGGTTTAGGGTCATAAAGTGACTGTTTGACTTGAGATGGTTGGTCAGAGAACTTGAGCTTTACATCGGCCAGGTTCCAAGAGAAGGGGTTAGACAGGATCACATCTCCGATGATAAGGTTCACCTTGTATGCACCGGATAAGTGCTTGAAGTCACCTGCTTTGCTACCAATGTCCTGCATACAAAAACCAAATCATTACCAGCTGAAGTAAAAAGAATGTCGCAAGTACTTTATTTTCTATGTTTAACAAATACATAAATATTTATATGTTAGATTTTTTATATAAACACTGTAACTATCTGACAACTATTTAACAATCAATATATAAAACACTATAATTTTGAAACACTTATTTCAGCAAATTTCACAAGGAAAATTGAGCTTATGAGGTTAGGGTTGACTGTCAGCAAGCTGATACGAAACTTATCATATTAAGTATGTCCTAGTAGCTTGTGAGTTGTAGGTCATACCCACTTGTTATTTTGAAACACGTAACCTGCTGCAGGTTTTACCTCTTTGGTTATTCAAACCTTACCAAGATGTTAACTTATCTTCAGGTACAACTTAGTAGTAGTAGTAATATGGAGGGAGTGGTAGTAACTATCAGGCAAGTATGCAACGTTGTTGGGCCCCTTTTTGCCAGTTGCCTGAGATAGTGTTCTACTTCTTTTAATTTCAAGTGTAGGTATATTTCATCTAATCTAGACAGAAGAGCCATGAATTTCTATGGTTCCTCTCATGATAGATAGATAGATAGAAATTTTTATTGTCAAAACCCCAACCAGGGATATAACAATCGTCAAAGAAAAAAAAAACTATATTAAAATTGTAACTTTAAAAACTGCTGGAAGGAGTAGCATGCTTTTTCCTTTAATAATAAGGTTATACTTCTTTTGAATTGTTTTTCATTTTGTAAAAGCATATGGCTTGGTAATTTATTATAAAATTTAATAGACCAATAATTTACACCATTTTGGGTTTTTGACACTCTACAAAATTTAGCATTTAGTTTGTCTTTGTTTCTAGTATCATGTGTGTGGACATCTGATCTTACAAAATACTCTTCTAAATTATTTCTAATGTGTAAGATGCACTGTACAATGTACATGCTGGGAAGAGTCAGTATGCCATATTCCTTGAAGTAAGGTCTGGTGTCCTCTCTATATCCTAAGTTGAATATTGCTCTTAATGCTTTCCTCTGCATCCCAAATATGGCCTGTGCATGCGCTGAGTGTCCCCAGTGGAGTAATGCATAGCTCATCCGACTGTGAAAGACTGCGTAGTAGACTGATGTTAGTACTTGGTTGGATAGTTGAGCTCGTAAAGTATACAGCAGGAAAACTTGATTGGACAATTTGTTTGCAAGAGTGGTACAGTGCTGCTGCCATGTCATCTTTGGGTCTAAAATGACTCCTAAAAACTTAACTTGAGTAAGATTTTCAAACCCATCTGTGTTACGTAAAGAGAAAACCACATCTGTTGTTTTCTTTTCGTTAAGTTTTAATTTGTTTGCACTGAACCAGCTGATGAACTCTTTTCTCAAGCTTTCTAACGAGGTTTTTACTGAATTTGGGCCTTTTATCTTTATACTGGCGTTAGCGTCATCAGCAAATAACTTTATAATCATATCCTTCATTGCTTCCGGCAAATCGTTTATAAATATAATAAAATATAAACCGCCTAGTACTGATCCTTGTACTATTCCTACATTTACTTGAATCCACTCAGATATTTTGCCATCAACTAATGTTGCTTGGTATCTCTCAGATAAGTAAGACATAAATAATTCTAATGCATTATCAGAAATATTGTATTTTCTTAGTTTTTCAATGAGCAAAGGTCTGATGATAGTATCAAACGCTTTTGTTAGATCAATAAAGCTTGTGGCTAGATACGACCCACCTTCAAAACTTTCAAGTATATCTTGAACTAGTGATCCTATGCCATCTGTTGTACTTCTACCCTTACGGAATCCATATTGATAATCATTAAACAGCTTGTTGTCTTCAAAGTGCTTATATAACTGATTCTTAAGAACACATTCAAATATTTTGCTGAAAATAAGCAAAAGCGAAATGGGTCTAAAATTATTTGCATGCTTTTTCAAGCAATCATACATATTTTAGTATGAGATAGGAACAACACGTGCCCTCGCTGTTAAACCAAACCTCCATACACTTTAAACTACAAGGCAGAGACAATATAGTATTATAATGAACCTACTATGAGGGTCCTAAATTTTGCCTATACCCAGTTTCATTTAGGATAAGGGATCTTTAACGAGTACCTGACAACGCACAGGCTCGAGACCACCGGCTTTACGTCCCTTCTGAAGGACGTGGTACGCAGAATTTTTATCCCTCTCATAAAAATCCCAGAGGCCTGTACTGGGATTGAACCCACGACTAAATACACTCAGAAGTTTAAAGTCCATTTATTCTGTGTATTGGCTGCGTGCCTTAACCACTACACCGCGGGTGACTTCTCAGGTACAACTTAGTGATTTAATGGATTCATTTTATCACCATCAGATTAGTGGATTTTATCAACACAGTCATTCAGTAGAACGAAAGTTATTTATTAGTCCTTTAAAACATCATTAGGTGAAACGTATAATACATATACGCAGTTAAGCTTAAAAATAATAAAAGTAATTTTTAAACTTAACTTATTACTGACCTGGCACTATTTGAATTTTAATTCCAATTTAGAGAGGGTAATAAGTAATAAATATGACTCACCAAATCAAGTTTATAAGAGCCCAGAGTATTGTCTTGTTCAGCTAGGAATATAAATTCTTCCTTAGTGGGCTCATGAGTAAATAGGACAAAGGCTTGATGAACAGCAAGTGGTTTCCCTGTTGATTTATCCTTGACTTGAAAACGGAGGGAGAGTTTCTGCATAGAGTCTAGTTCCAGAGGTTGAGAGAGTTTGCCACCAGGGTAGGACACTCCCTCGTATCTATAAATAAAAATCATTTATTTTCTGAAACAAATTATCTTAACATTATCACAAATGTTCCTGTTAGCATTATGCTATCTGAATATTAGCAATAGTTATCATATCATATTGCATATAGTTATAATATTAGCATTAGCAATCTGCAATATAATGAGCAGATGTCAATTGAAAATAAAATACTACATGACTTGATTTATTGGTAGAATGGTTTTACCTCCCTCTAGATTCATTATTTTGTACACCCTGCCTAATTAGAACTGGTTACTAACGATCCTATAAGATGAATTGGACATTTATAACAACTACTCTTATGCCTTTAAGCCTAGATGAAGAATGAAGGAAGTGAATCAATTCAAAGATGTATTCTTTCACCTCTAAGAGATAAGAATTAGTAAAGAAACATAATTAAATCAGAAAACAAATTAATAATAATAATAATAATAATAATAATAATAATAATAATAAAATAAAATAATAGAGTAATTGCTGTTAAGACTTTAACAAAAAGGCAAGGTCTTTTAGCAAACGTCAGACAAACATAAATAGCAAAAGCATTAAAGATTACATTCTGTAAAGAACTCAGTTAGAGAGTAAAAGGCTTTGAAAGCAAGTAGTTTTTAAGCTCAGAATTAAACTGTTTGGAGTTAAGACTTTTAACTCGGTCGCTCAGTAGGTTGTATCCTTTAACCGCCAGGATGCTTGGTGAGTTAGCAGTAGTAGACAATCGGTGGCTGGGAAGAACAAGGTTGTTGCGATGCCTGGGTGTCGTACTGATGGTCATGCCGCTTAACTTGGTTATCCAAGGCTTGCTTGTGGATCTCTGGAAGGATAAGTAGATGAATAGCGAAGAAGAGTGAGGATCCTGAACTTGATGAAAAGAGGACGGCAATGCTCTCTACTGTTGGTTTTGCCAACTATTCTAACAGCCTGCTTCTGGAGATAAATATAGATGTTGCTTTAGATGAGCCTGCCCATAATTTTGCACCATACGTCATTTTACTATGAAAGTAAGAGAAATACGCTAGCTTTAATATATTGCTGTCGAGGTTGATGGCAAGTTTCTTCAGTAAAAAAATAGATTTAGCTAATTTACCAGACAGGTCTGCAATATGATGGTCCCAGCTAAGTAATGGATCGAAACTGATTCCGAGGACTTTTATACAATCTTTTCTAGAGTAGTCCTTTAGAGAAAAAATTATAGATTGTATTTACTTACATTAGAGGTGAGACCATTAGCTCTAAACCAATCCTCCGATAGGCGTTTGACTCTTTCAGCCCTCGCTTCTAGATCAAGTCTATTTTTAGAGATAATGATGTATGTTGAATCGTCGGCAAACCTCGTATCGATCTCATCAAGATCCGGTAGATCATTAGTTAAATATTACTATAATTTCTCACTTGAGGATCAGAAGGTATTGCCTGGGTTTGTACGTAACAAGGTAATATAGAGGCTCAGGCTTCACACACTCTACTGTGATACTACCATTCATCATTTCCCTTTGTACATAATAAATTAAATTACAAGAACAAACTTAGACAATACTCATAATGAATTATCTACACCTTGCGAGTAATCAAATTTAACTCTTCAATTTTTCAGTTGGCTTCTTGCTTAACTAAACTTTAGATAAAAATACTGAACTCTTTAAAACCATAAAAAAATTAGACTAAGTTTTGATGCAAAGATGGTAAAAAGGTGTTCATTATCAGCCCCTATAAAGGGGCTGATAATGAACCCTACCCTACTTTATCCCCTAAAATGGAATGTAAAATACAAAAATATCAAATTTCCTAAAATGGAGTGTCAAATACAAAAATTTCCTAAAATGGAGTGTAAAATACAAAACTATTCTAAAATGGAGTGTAAAATACAAAACTATTCTAAAATGGAGTGTAAAATACAAAAATTCCCTAAAATGGAGTGTAAAATACAAAACTATACTAAAATGGAGTGTAAAATACTAAAATGAAGTGTAAAATACAAAACTATTCTAAAATGGAGTGTAAAATACAAAAACTCCCTAAAATGGAGAATCTTATTTTATTAATCTCCTTACAGCAACATGAGATTCCCAACAATGCCCTAATTGGAGAAAAATTAGTTTCTTTACAAATAATTCAAAATACACTAGTAATTAAAACAATTGTGACTTACTTAGGTTGTGTAGAGAGATCAGAGTCAGCTTTGCCAATCCTAACTTGTTCTAAAGCCACAGACGACATTATGGTGGATGTTAGACCTATGTTGACAACACCTATAAGTCTTGAGTCACCTCCTGAAACTGTGACTTTTACTTCGTAAACACCTGGTTCTGACTTAGAGTCCATCAGCCCAACAGAGTACTGAGTTCTGCAACATAATAACAATTTTATATAAGTTAATATAAATCAGGGTTGATACATCATACAATAGTTAATTTGAAAATAGACCTTCGCATTGGCAATTCGTTTTAAAGTTCCTGCAACCTTTCTTAATACTTGGCCCTTCAATTTTAAATTTTAAATTTTAAGGAAATTATACAGTGGAAAATTATTAAACAATAATTTACTATAGAATATAATGAAAATAAAAGTCTCTCCACTTAATTACTTTATTAAAAAACAAAGCCGGCTTTCAACCCAAAAGGTCATCATCAGTGCCTAACAAACAAATAAATATACATAATAATAAACAACAAGTGAATAAAAAAATATACATAACGTACTACTATACATAAAGAAGTCAAACAAAAATAAAACATAAACATACGTCAAAAAAGGTTTAAAAAAGCAGTCTTAAAATAAACATACAGGTGAGATGAAGGAAAGGAAATA